>JANRMT010062856.1:18364241-18388352 GCA_026402145.1 Polypterus bichir lapradei | reverse complement strand
TTTGTGAACCGAGGTTCCACTGTATATATATATATATATATATATATATCATTCCACAGGCTATCAAGCTAACAAATAGTTAATTCGACTGTCCTTTCTCATTCTGGGTGTTCCCCCAGTATTCTTACAAATAGCTAATGCATATTTATTTCACTGCGGTGGGCTGGCGCCCTGCCCGGGGTTTGTTTCCTGCCTTGCACCCTGTGTTAGCTGGGATTGGCTTCAGCAGACCCCCATGCCCCTGTAGTTAGGATATAGTGGGTTGGATAATGGATGGATGGATGGTTGTGTTAAACTCTTTGGACCCCTTCAAACTAACATCTAAGGATCACCTCTGACCCTGCTCCATGTTGGGAACTGAGTGGTGTGTTCAGGGTATATGACTCACATGAAATGTAATCTCAGCAAGGAAGTGGACATCAAACTTACCAGGTCACTCTGAGCTAACATCTAGGGCAGGGAACTAGAACACTCTGCAAATTCCTTGGAGTAGAACCACAGCTGGAAACCGAGTGACTCCAACTCCTTTAGCAGAGAGCTCGCCCAAGGTGCTCTTTCAAGCTAATTTTTTATGCCTAATGAATCGGTTGCAGCTTCCGTGCATTAATCAGAGCATGTAGTCTCTCCCGTGACACAGCTTCTGTACTAAATTTAGCTGCTTTTGTCTGTAGAAGAATATATATTATTTTCACCTCGGCATGTAAGGATGAGACATAAGAAAATGTGGGCAACTGTAAACTAAGCTAAAGTTGGAGAAGGCATGCTGAGCAAATCTTGGCAGTTTGGGCTCCACGTCTCTCTGGGACGGTGCCCTTGTTACTGATATTGAGTCAACTGAGAGTCCTTTGGGATCGCTTTACAGACTGAAGCATCTGTTCAAGTTGTCAGCATGCTGCTCTTTTATTAATGGCGAAGAATATATTAAAAATGATCCACATATTCAGCCATCAGTTTGTCCAGAGCAGGGACAGATGATGGACCTTAAATATGTGAGGGTTCAGGCATAAAATAATTTATTCTGACAAAACAAAGAATGCAAGTCTATACAGATAAAAAATACCAAAAGTAATTTTCAAGGATTAAACTTTGTGTTTTGTAGCTTGGGTCAATGTAGCAATGTTCAGTAGTAACTTCTCATTGTTTTCTTTTGGCCTGTAGAGATAGAGGAGAACACGCCATATATGACTTACAGGTACTTTATTCACTGTTTTTCACTACAGCCTCGCGTCCTGCATTTAATACTTGTGTCTGGTGGCTGTTTTGGTGAAGTCTGAATGTTCTCCTGGTGTGTCTGTGCTGGCTACCTGGCTTTCTCCTCACATCTCCAAAAGAATGCAGGCCATATTAATGTAAGGGCTCCATGTGATTGAGTGGGCCTTGTGATAGACTGATGCCCCATCCAGTGTTGATTTCTTCTTTCCACTCAATGCTCAGGTGCCCCACCACCCAGAATTTATATAAGTGTGTTTGATAATATCATGGTCTGCTCTTCACTTTGTACTGCACAGATTATACAATGCAGCAGGGGGCTGGCAATAAACAGAGAAAAATAAACACAAACTAACACATATGTACTATATTTTTGAATCTGCTAAATACAATGTATGGTCAGGACAGTAGGAATCTGAGAAGATAGCAACTTTGGACAAGATGCTAGTCAATCACATGATCCACTAACCTTAAATGCACATCTTTGAAATTTGAGTTGAGGTCCAGATATTCCAAAGAAAATCCACATAGGTACAGTGAAAATATGCAAAAACAACAAAGAGCTTGTCAAAGGTGGGATTTGAACTTGGGACTCTCAGGTGGCATACACTGCTACTTTACGGATCTGTCACCTTGGGTCCCAACATCTGGTTGTGGTCCTCCTAGAGTTTGCACATTTTCCTGTGTGTTTGAGTTTTCCTCTCAAATTCCCCAAAATAATACTTAACAACTCCAAATTGAAAGTGTAGGTGTGCATAAGAGGGACATTTGTTGGACTCATGCCCTGTCCCACCATGACCATGGATTGAATTAAGGGAGCTTTTAAATGTTCTGTTTCATCCAGTTTCATCTTCTGGAGAATTACAAGGCAGTGTAACATTAAGTGCACCTGTAATAAGAGGTCCATGACAGAGTGTGATTTTAAATAAATAATCGAGTCTCAGAGAGTGTAGGCTCTGAATGGGTGTGAGTGTTTGCATGATCGGGGTGCTTGGCTGATCACATAGTCTTGTGCAAATGAGAGCAGGTCAATCAGGTGCCTCATTCACATGTCATAGTAGGCGGAGGATAGCACCTGCACCCAGTTGGTGGTATAAAAGGAGGTGGCACAATAGAAAGGGGGAGAACGAGATTGTACAGCATGAAGGTTTGGAGTTTAAAGGAAAGAAGAACGGAGAAAAGGGCAGGAACCGGATGGGAGCTGGGTGGGGAAGCAGGCGGATGGGGAAAATTTGTCCCTGGTGAGGAGTGTATTTTTTGACATTCAAGATACTCCCTGAGTACTCATTGGAGCAGGTTTAACCAAGTACTCCGGGAAGCTTCCATGGAATCTCGATAGACTGCGAGGGAGCAAAGTTCAACAAGGCACACTGCAAATGCTGACAGACTGGCAACAAGGAACCAAGCTGGATTCAAGGTTGTCTTCTCTGTTGGTGTACATCTTCTTGTGCAGAGGAATCCGCAATGGGCAAGCCAAGGAGACACTGGTTTTAGAGAGAAGCGCCGATGCTCTTCGTTTTTTAAAACAGGATGTTTTCCTTTGATTTTAATCTCATCTTATTTGACCTATTTATTGTTTTGCATTGTTTTTAATATTGATATTAATCTCCACTTGGCACCTTTAGATTTTATGGATTATGTTTGCTGTGTCTTAGTTACCTACTGTCGTGCTGCCATCTAGTGGGTTGACATAGAATTTTATTTTGGTGGCAACAGCTTGCAGAAAATGGTGTTATGAATGGACAGTCAGTAATTATGTTGTCGCAAAAACATGTAAAGCTGCTGATGCTTTGAAACAACTGCATTTATTTTAAGATAAATATTTTCATGATAATGACAGTGATCCAGATAGTGGCAATCAGGTGGTGTAAATAAAGTAATTAACTGGGGTTTTTTTTACATTTTTTTTACTATTGATAGTAAAACTGTTGCTTTGTAATACATTTCTTTATGAGTTTTGATAGAGTTCATTATTTATCATATATGAATAGATCCATACTGCAGTGTCCTGGTAATAAATGGTCCAGCAGTAAATGCGTTAACATTTCAGTAAACTGGCAGAAATCGATTCTCACCCCACTCCACACAGAACAATGTTTTGAATTATTGTTCCATCTATTTTTAATACAACTTCATCTTTTTCCCAGGTGTCCTCACTTTATGTTCAACTTCTTTTTGGAACAATATGGAATTCTTTGTTGACTCAATGACCGAGTGGAGCTCTGGATCTGTCGAAACTCCAAAAACCGCAGCTTCTACCACCTTGCCTTCTTGTCAGTGTGTGGCTCTTCTTTTGAAAGGTAGAACTGAACTTCATGCTGTGTGTCACTGTAGCAGAATGATTCCAACTTTAAACTGTCTGTCCAGGAGCAGAAAAAGTTTTCTCTAGCAAGATACTAGTATTTTCATAATCCTTTCCTGAGATCCTAGGTGTAGTTCAGATTTCAAGCAGTTGACTCACCCACCTGGATATTAATTCTGACAAGAAATTCCTTTAGTGTTAACCTGAAGCTCTTGTGAACGTTTCTTACTGCCGCTAATGTGGTCTGATTTTGGTGGAGCGATCATCTTTTTGGTAGATGGTCACTGATCTGAAACACTCTTCTTTTGAAGATTACTTGTGGTGCTGTGGAAAGATTTGTAAGAAAATCCCAGATGTCATTGTTCTGAATGCATCTTGAAGTTCCACTGACTCTAGCATGACATGTTAGCACTGTTTTCTATTCTCATGGAACAGATAAAACATTTGTTACGATAGTGCATACAAGAACATAGAAATGTATAGATTGCTAATGATGTGCATAAATAAGATCAAGATGAAGGAACTCTAACTATGATACCCCTGACTTGCTACCACATGAGCTCTTCTACATCTGCTGAAGATTAGTACTAAGATAAACCTTTCCAAGTAATAAATGCAAAAACATCTGCGGTTCTCTACAATATTTCACAGTTTAGTTAAATGGATTGTGTGCACCTTAAGGCAATGAAAACATTTTTCCCTAGGTTGTCAGGAATTAGCCAAGAATTTCTTTTCAGTCAGTCAGTTAGAGAGTCACTCAGGGACATGTACTGTAGCTTTATGCATATAGATATCATGTGATGTCATATTTAACATATGGTGCTGTATTCATGGTCCGCTGCTACTGCTGACATTGCTGTCACTTATATCTGAGAAGCAGGGAAGTGAGATTCTCATTATACTGTGACAATCAGCTTCAAATGGACCTTGAACTAATGTGTACCTGGTCAGGTATCTGTTATAAAAACACTAATCTAGCTCATGGTCACAGCAGCCAGACCCTCTCTTCACAGCATAGCATGCAAGTTAGGAACCAACCCCGTACTGGGTGCAAGTCTGTCTCGGGGCCCATTCACACTCATACACACACACACTTAGTCGTACAGAGCCTATTCAAAGTCACCAATTAATTTAACACACAATCTTTTGACATGATGGATGTACTATCTTCAAAATCAAAATCAAATCAAATCCAAATTTATTTATAAAGCACAATTTAAATAACACCATAAGTGTAAACCAATGTGTTGTACAATAAAATAAAAAATATCAATAGTAAATCAATAAACAAACAAATAAATAGCATAAATATTTCGCAAAATTGTGAAAGAGCTTCAACCCATGGTACAGAAAGACAATAAACTGAAGGATATATCGCCAGAACCTTCCCTCCTTGCATACAGACAACCACCAAACCTCAAACAACTGATTGTCCGAAACTCTATGTGTGGCTCTGCAGCAGGTGGCACATCTCCCTGCCTGCAGAACAGGTGTGGCACCTGTGCACATATCTATACGACAGATCAGGTAGTTATACCACATTGCCAGCAGGAGCATAAAATAAAGGGTCCGTTCACACGTAAATCTGCTAATGTGGTCGACCAAATCATGTGCTTAAGGTGCCCCAACACTGGACTGTATGAAGGGGAAACTGGTCAGACACTGCGCCAGTGACTGAACTCACATAGATTACTGTACATATCTATCTATCTATCTATCTATTATTTAAAACAGTATTGATCTTCCGGTGGCAGCACACTTTAACAGTAATGACCACACCATAAAGGATCTGAGGGTCACTGTGCTTATGGGTAATTTCAAGACCCAACAGGAGCGGAGAGAATAGGAATACAAACTATGCTTAAATTCAACACTCTACAAAATGGTCTGAACAGAGACAAGAGTTTTATGAGCAGATATGTGGACTAACAGACTGACTGACCAGCTGACTACATCAGAGGCCTATCTTACAGACAATGCACTTCAAAAAAAACCTTACAGGACTTTCTCTAGTGATGGTTATCTTATCTCTACATTTTATTGGTTCATTGTTCTCTTCTTTCAGGGTTAAATCAGCTCAGGTGTATTCATTTTGCTAATATTTGAACAAAAAGGTTGTTAAGATGAAAGAAAAAAATCACTTTGCAGTCCCAATATAAGCGAGAGTATTTTTCAGTTTCTTTGTTACACCTCGCCTGATGAAGGGGCCTTAGCTGCCTCGAAAGCTTGCATTTGTAATCTATTTAATTAGCCAATAAAAGGTGTCATTTCACCCTACTTTCTCAAATATTAAAACAAATAAGTTAAAGTAACTGATTAGCAGATAAACAATTAACAGAAAAACAGTGAATATGAAAAATGAATAAATTGATACCAGAGTTACTCATATACAGTTGAAGGCAATCGAAAAAAGGTGTGTTTTAAGTCTTGATTTAAACATTTGGGTTGATGATGCTGACCTAATTTCAATTGCATTCCATAGCTTTGGTGCTAGAACTACAAAGGCACGATCACCTCTCTTTCTTCATCTTGGACTTTGGCACAACCAACAATTGCTGTTGAGAGGAACATAGGGAGCGGACTGCTGTATACGGGACCAGTAACTCAGCCAGATAAGATGGGGCAGCACCATTCAGTGACTTAAACACCAACTGAATTCGAAATTCAACTGGGCGCCAATGAAGTGAATCCAGAATTGAGGTAATGGACACAATTTTCTGAGAATCAGTAAGAAAATGAGCAGCAGCATTTTAAACCATTTGCAGCCGAGAAAGATAAGATTTACTAATTACAGAATAAAGCAAATTATAATAGTCGAGGTGCGATATAATAAAAGCATAGCATACCTTCTTAAAATCTGAGTGCCCCAGAAACGGTTTCACTCTAGCAAGTAGTCTAAGCTGGAAAAAGCAGCTCTTGACAATGGATGAGATCTGTTTATTAAAATAAAATATCTTACTAAAATAAGCCTCACATAAAGGGTATTTTTTCCTCAGTTATTTCAAGGCCACAGTTAATGCATATCTGTTAACAGAGGCAGCCTTAGGGGTGTGTGGGACCTAGGGCTGACCAACCCCATGCGGGCCGGTTACGTCAAACGCTGTTACCGGACTGTATAAATTTGCAAGCAAATTTAATAAAAATTATGTTAACATACACCGGATTTTCTCATTACAGTATTCAGCTTGTCACACATGTGCACATGGGAGGCAGCTAAAGGGCTTGAGTGAAGGCAGTTCTGAGGCATGCTGGGATGTGGCAGAGTGCACTGACTCTTTTTCTCCCTTTCCTGTAGACCATTCCCGGGAGATTCCACCTGGCTCTCTTTACGTCACTTCTGGGACCGAGCCAATGGAAGTAGACCTTACCAGCTCCGGCCCCTGTGATGTCACATCCGGGCTCGATCCAATGACTGAAGAACACGCGCCCAATCCTTATGACCTCACTTCCTGTCTTCCCCTTTAAAAGCCTGCTCTTTTTCCCTTTTCCCTCAGTCTTGTTTTGGACTCGTTTGTATGTACTTCAGTGCTGTGTATTTTCATAAAAGAACGACTTTGCAGCCAGGATACCAGATTATACGGGTGGCTGCCCCAAATCTGTATGTCTCATTATTGTGACAAGCTATACTTTTGCAAGATAACACATGGACTTTATCAAAAAGTAACTGGAGAATATAACTTGACAAATCCGCTCGAACGGGACACACAGACCTCAAAAGCGGGGCCCCCTTAGGTGCGGGGCCTGGGGCACTTGCCCCACCTGCCACCCTCAAACGCCACTGTTGTCTGTTTATAATCAATGAGTAAACCACAAGGTGATGCAGTGGCAGCACTGCTGCCTTGTAGTAAGTAGTCTGGGGGTCGAGCCCCGGATGCTCTCTCTGTGGAGTTTACATGTCGGCCCGCCCGGGTTTGCTCCAGTTTTTGCCCACGGCCTAAAGACATGCAGGTTAGGTGAATTGATTACGTTAAATTAGCCTCTGTGTGTGTGTGTTTGGGGTGTTCAACCTGTGATGGGCTGGCACCCTGTCCAGGGGACGTTTCTATCAATTGCTTGCTGAGATAGGCTCTAACTGCCCCCTGCCCTGGATAAGTGGATTTAGAGGATGGATGGATCAATGAATGCTACAATCTGTCCTGCCCAAAGCAACTCTCTCTTGCACGCCACTTCTCCTCAAAACAGACAAGAGAAATACTCTTAACTACAAATAAGTTTATTGTTTCATATTTAGCTTCATCTTGTAGTTTTGCGTACAGTGTTTTCCTTTTTTTGCACATCTAGCTCCTGTGCCTGCCAACAAACTGATCCTCAGCAGTCAGGATGAGCAAACTGAAACACTAGCCCATGTATGCCCAGCAGCACCTGCCTGTACAAACAGCAGAGTGGCAATCTGAGCAAATTTCCATCACACGTCACACTCACCCCGTGACCAAATATTTAAAAAACAAAAATCTGTCTCTTTGATAAAGCAAATAAATAACAGAAAATGTTCCACCTTTCAAATCAGTTAACTAAGTCCCTGAACACACCTGAACGTCATGCTACGCATAGATTTTTCTAACTTATCAAAATAAGAAAGTGCTTATTTTGTCACAATCACCACTGAGACTCTAAACCCTGAGACACAACTTCACGGCACCATCCTGGGTTCAAACAGCAGATACAGTACCTTGACAGACCTCCAAATCGTTTTTCACAACAGTATAATGCTATATGTCTCCCTCCACATCTCCCATGCAGTCTCATTCCACTCACGCAGGAAACTCAGCTTCTTTAATGTTGGACATGGGAGTGCGTCCAGTGTCACACATTACACAATGGAAGCACTTCCGGGTCAGGGGGAAGCCCTTCAAAGAGATTATAAGGATCCCGTGCAGCTCTTCCTGGTGACACCCAACAGTGCTGTCACATGGGACCATAATTCCCAGCCTGCCCTGCAGGTACCCATAGAGGAGAACCACCAGTGGGATGTTGCCATCGTGTGCATGGGGGGAAGACATAACTCCTGGGAGCAGCCACCTTCTGCCCTTCCAAGCAGGCCTCCCATCCTGGCATGAAACTGGCACCCATCCTGGTTGTGACACCAGACCATCCTTGTCCTTCGATTATGGCCTCCCCCCTGGCAAGGAGCCTGCCTTCAACCAGGTCGTAACACTCACAATGTAGACAAACAAACTTAATAAAGCAACATTTTCTGTAATTTAAATATTGTTAATGGTATTTGTGTACATTTTCATAATTTTGAGTTTTAAAATGTGTTAATGTAAGTGAGACTTACTATCCATCCATCCCTTTTCCAACCCGTTGAATCCAAACACAGGGTCACGGGGGTCTGCTGGATCCAATCCCAACCAACACAGGGCGCAAGGCAGGAACCAATCCTGGGCAGGGTGCCAACCCACCGCAGAGTGAGACTTACTTCATATTGTAAATGTTTATTATGAACAACTTACCATATTCGACATGGGATATGATATAAATATTTAGTGGTACAGTTGTGACAATGCAAGTATTTTTTATGGTTTGTATAGCCCCCCAATCCCCCCCCACACCACACCACAACACCCCAGCCTAAATGTCAAACTCCATCCATGACTCAAAAGAATGAAAAACTGGGGCATAAAGTTAGATGGCACATTTCAGCCCTTTCACTTCACACTAATTCAAAGCATTTCTCTTTCTTTAGAAAGTTTTAAAGTGCAGACGTGTTATTCACCGACATACAGTGCAACAAAGGGGATTTTTTTTTTGGGATTTTCTTTTTTTAACTTTTACCTTCCAGCTCACAATCAAGCTCGAGGGAATGATGGTGTCAGAGCAGACCCTGGAGAGCTTTGCATGAATTAGACAAAGCCTTTTTTCATAATTCCGTTTTTCTAATGGGGTTGACATTTGCACGCACATGTTTAATTGATGCTGCTCTGAACTTGGGCGTCATGCACCAGTCTACCTTTGGTAAAAAAAAAAAATCGGGATGAACGCTGTCTTCAGGTGGCATTTTACTTTACTGAAATTGATTAGGAGTGAATTCTCTGAAGCACTACATGCATTTTAAATAGTCTGCTTTATTTGTATTATTTCAGTATAGTCAGATTACTCAAAAATGCAATAGTTGCTAAAGTGACAAATACAACAGTATCGTACTGTACTAGTAACAGTGCACTGCACGATCACGTATAGTAAATACATTTGACTTGATCATTCCTATTTTTCATCCTCTTTCTCTGTACGTTTAGCATTCATTTGCTCAGACGTTGATGTGCTTGCTGCTTCCTGAGCAGCTCTTCTTTTCTCCACCCTAGCGGCTTACTTCTTCCCTTCTTTCGTCGGCATCTTTCCGCATTAAAACTGATTAAGTCAGTGTTTGTGTTGCAATTACTTAGTAAGTTTTCCTTATTTTTTCACTTAAGTCTTCAATCTGCCTTAAGAATGATGTAAGATATGAAGAGGTAGGGGAAGTGACGGCCACGGTGGTAGGGAGGAGAACGGCGCGCGTATGCATGCGCCTTATGGCCACGCTGTAGTTGATTCTACAATAAAATAAAATAAAAATAAAAAGAGGAAAAAACTTGGAGGTCAATCATCACCCCGAAAGCAGATAGTAGACGTCACGTAGTATATGTGTACCACATTTCAGGCCAATAGTTCAAACTTTTTGCAAGCTACAGGTGATTTAAAATCCTGGACAGACAAATGAACAGCCACGGTAACATATTATACGACGGATATCCAGAAAAAAAGGTTACAAGTGCCCTGGAGGGTGCAGGGAATTTTTTTTTCGAAGGTTGGCATACCTGCGTGTAGGGGGGTCCTAACGGTCAAAATAAGCCCGGGACCGCGTCAGTCAGTTGTGAAATGTCATCACAGCAAGCGAGTTCGTCAACCTCTGCTGAGGCCGTTTGCTCCACCTACCGCCGATGCGAGATTCGTTCGGTCATCAAGTTCCTCACTTTGCGACGCGAATCCGCGGCTGAGATCCATCGTCAGCTTGTGGAAGAATTGTGAAAGAATTCTTGGGTGGGAAACGTTTTTCCAATAATCAGGAGGTGAAGGAGACAGTGGAGAAGTGGCTTTCGGAGGTGGAGCGGAGCGTATTCCACGAGGGTATAAAAAAGCTGGTGCCCAGGCTGAAGAAGTGCATCGAAGTTGACGGCGATTATGTTGAGAAATAAACACATATTTTGGAACATACCCTGTAAATTTGGTTGAAATATATTCATTTTTCGATTTTTAACAGCTGTTGTAACCTTTTTTTCTGGATATCCCTCGTATATAAAGTTCCACCCATTTTCTAAACCTGTTTATTCTGACCAAGGCTGCAGGAAAACTGGAGCCTTGTGATGAGAGAGGATAATGGTTTTGCACATTTTAAATAAATAATCAGGATTTCCCGAGCATGCAGGTTTGAGGCAGGTTCAGTTGCACGAGGAAGCATGCATACATCTCTCCAAGGTTGACTAGGGTGCTTGGCTGATTGCACATTCATGTTCTAATGAGAGCAGATAGGTCAAGTGCTTCACTTGCACCTCACAGCAGGTGATTACAGTATCTGCATCCGATTGGTGAATAAAAAGGAACCTACATGACGAGGTTGAGAGAAGAAAACAATGGGGGGACAAAAGAAGAGAGAACAGGAATAGAAGTTAAAGGAAACAGAGAGAGAGAGTCAGGACTGAGAGCTGTTCTGTTTGAGATGGAGGCAGGTGGTCTCGAGTGAGCCCCAGCAAAGTGAGCGTGTGGCCAGCGCTTGACGGGGTTGACAAGAGTCACTTCTGCTGAGCACTTCATGGAGTACTTAAGTCTTCAATCTGCCTCAAGAATGATTTAAGATATGAAGAGGTAGGGGAAGTGACAGCGAAGGTGGTAGGGATGAGAACGGCGCCCGTAAGCAAGCACCGCACAGCCGCCCTGCTACAGAGTTGATTTTACAATAAAATAAAATAAAAAGAGGAATAACTTTGGAGGTCAATCATCACCCCGAAAGCGAATAGTAGACGTCACGTAGTATATGTGAACCAAATTTCAGATCAATAGTTCAAACGGTTTGCGAGCTACAGGTGATTTAAAATCCTGGACAGACAAACAAACAGCCACAGTAACATATTATATATAAAGATGTTTCTAATTTAGTGCTAAAATAAGGTAAAAGTGTGATGCCCTCAAATCTCTGTTTGCCCATTCCGACAGGTCACTTGAATACTCACAGGAGCATGATGATTCTAAATGGGCCAACACCAGTATCAGATGGCAATCGCCATTGAGTAGATCACCCCATTGACTCTGAACCAGTCTCATCTCACAATGGCCAGATTGTAGCACTAGTTATGGGTCACAATGGACCAGTCTGTGCAGTTAATGGCATGCACTGTTAATTACCATCTGTAGTATTATACATAGCCATGGACTGCCATGAACCAACCAGAACAAAAGGTGATAATGGATGACCATGGGCCAAACTATACAGCAGGTTTGCTTGTCCATAGCCTTTCACTAAAACTGGCACAAAGCAGCACAGTTTATGAATCACGAGACTGTGCATGCAACAAGAATGACTGTTAATTATTATACAGTATACTGCACAGGACAGATGACTCTATTGGCTCCAGATCAGTGTGGATGACCATCTTGGGCCTCGATCTCAATAGACCAAACTGGGCAGAGCATATCACTATTTGTGGCTCACTATATACTAGACTAGACTAGACAGTAGTATTGACAAAACCAGGCACATGACAGAATGGCACCTTCGTGGTTAGTGATGGCCCACTAGTAGAAAGCAGTATGGGAATAAGGATCCTTCTAGATCAACCTAAGAAGACAGCATCTTCAGCTGTGCATCAACTTGAAAAGCCAAGGGTAGGTGAGAGCATTTGCCCTGCAAAAGTAAGCACCAAATTGGGCACATAGTAACACCTCTTGTGGATCGCAATAGTTTAAACAACAGCAACTGATTAGCATCATCATTAACCCAACTAGGTACATAGCAGCAGTGGCTGTGGATCACCACAAGACTAGACAGGTAAACTGCATTCTTGATGATCACGGAAAGCCATTTGGATTGCAATGTTCTAAACTGAGAAAACATGAGCACAACTGTGGATTGACATGCCGAATAAGGTGCAAATGACAGCGTTGGGCATGAAACAAACTGAGCAGACAGCAGCATATGTTCTGGATCACCCTGGACTAGCTTAGAATGAGTAAACAGCAGTACTGGCTCTAGATGACAATTGACCAAACTAGACAGTGTACAACCAGCAGCACAAAACGTGTGAACACAGTGGACTGGGAAATGAATGAAGGTCAAGGCAAAAAAAAAAAAAATGAAGGGGTTGATATTGAAAAAGACAAAGAGCTCTAACACCAAAAATCAAGACGTTAACCACAATTAGGGACAAGAGGACTGCTAGGCATTCATAACTAGAAAAGCTAAGAGAAACACACACAAGATTAATGAGGCTTTGTTTATCCAAATGAAGAATGTTCCAGTATTTAAAGCATCAAGTCTGTGGCGTCAGTCATCATAGAAACTAGGAGCTTCCTAGCAACAGGGCATGCAAAATGGTGGCACCCGTGAAATAAACAGAGATGGCACCACAGAACGTAAACAAAATTTTAAAAGTATGCCTCTTTTCAGAAAATGAAATAATAAATGTACTCAGCTAAAATTGTTTAAAATTGTTTCCCATGTATAGAATTCTCATAAAACCCTGTTTTTGTATTTTTATAAAATTAATTTTTAGAGGTAGCAACTCATAAAGGATCACTGTGGACCAAATTAGGCAGGGGGCAGCATTGGCTGTGAATTAACAATGGACTAGACGGGTTAAACCCAAAACAGAGCTGTGGATCACAATGGTAGGTGATGGCAAGGGCTCTGGATCACCATGGGTAGATGCCAGCCATTGGTTGTTAACTGCAATTGACTAAAGCGGGCAAACAGCAACACTTGCTTTTTTTAAAATCTTTTAAAATATTCCTTTTTTTCTTTCAGTGTTTTTCTTTTTTTTTTTTTTGCCAAGTGTTTGAGAGTTGTGCCATCTAGACAGATCACATGTACATTAAATGTTGGACCTAACAAGCACAGCCCCCACATCTCCTCCACATGCCCCAGTTCTGAAAATAGGCCATTTTGCTTTCCCAACCAGAATATATATAAAGTAAGAATTATATTTTACTTCCTACAAACAAGCACTACACAAAGCAAAAAGGCTAAGACCTGTTGATAAACATAAAAATAAAATAAGGCAATTTTGTCTGTTCAGAGCTGCCAGAATTGCGTCTTGACAGAATAGCTGGAGCCGCACTCTGCTCAGTCTTCTGAAGCCTGAGGGTGCTGCCCGCCAGTATATTTATATCATACCATAAGGCTTCTGCTTTCCAAGTGTCAGCAATCCTTCAGACAAGAATTTGATAAATTTGGAGTAGTTATAGAAGGAATTCTAATCTGGATTTACAGAACAAAATTATTCAACTTTCTTTCAGCTGCATTCCCCTTTTTTGAAGAATAAAGCACCTTTATCAGTGTTGAACTGGAAACATAAATCCACTTTTGGAGTGCTCAGCCCTTCTGTTTTAATTCTGACTCATGGCAGTTAAACTAATTTGTTATTTTTAATTAAATGAACTAAGTGTCAGTTGGTTCGAGATGCTTTTCAATGATAGATTCACGGAGAAGCCGCAGGCTTTAAACCTGAGCTGCTATGACCAAACAAGCAAACAGCAGTGGATTTCAGTAACTTCTGACATTCCATTTTCAATTTCTCGATAACCTGCAACGGTATTTCTTTAATTGGCTGCACTTATGGCACTCCATAAAACATAGCTGCTGACTTTAAAGTGACAGAGCAGAATGGAAATGGACACAATGAAATGGAATGCTTTGTTTTCAAGGGATTCATGCTTTTATGAGTCCATCTCATTACCTGATGTTAGGTCACCAGGAGATATCCTTAACATAACATTTTTGATCGTCCTGAAAGAGCCTTTATATAGAGATACCAATGCAGCCAAAGTCAAACAGAATAATTGATGTCTTTTTAAAGGGCTGAAGCCTGGGAACACATGTCCTTCGATGGCTGGGGAACAGTGTGTCCTTCAGAACCTGGACTGAAAAGCATTGAGTCCTTCACGAGTCATTGAATGGCTGAGAATGAAATGAAGTGGATAGCATTATGTCTATCAAGAACTGGTATTTGAGGGCTGAATATCATTAAAAGGTTGGAGATGAATATCCTTCAAAGGCTAGATCTAAACAACGATGTGCATTTCATGTCATGCTGGACAGCAGTGTATCCCCTAGGAGGTGAGGCTGTAGTGTAAAGTATCATTAAAAGGTTGGCATTAATGCGCTTAAATAGCTGTAGCAAAAAGAATACTGTGTGTGACTTTCAAAAGCTGAAGGATATCACTAAAAAGCTGGAGACCAATGTCATTTAAAGACTAGAGCTAGACATAAACATGTCCTTCAGGAGCTAAAGCTGGAGAGCTGTATGTTATTAAAAGAAAAGAAAATTGATGTCCCTTCCATCTTGGCTAGAATTTACCTGAAGGCACGTGGGAGACTCTGAAGTCAGCTACAAGAAGGTTCTATGGTATCAGACTAAGCTAAACACAACACAATATTAAAAACACACCATCAGGATGCTTCTCTGCAGCAGGCCTTGGAAGGCTTCTGAGGGTGGAGCAAAAAATAAATGCAGAAAACTAAATAAAAATCACGAAGGAAAACAAGAAACCTACAACATGAGAGAAGAACAATAACCACCACAAGCATAAAGCCAAACCAAGACAGGAATGGCCTAAAAACCACCATGTGAATGTCCTGGTGTAAATGAGTCCACATATCAGTCCAACTGAGAATTTGTGGCTGGACTTGAATAGGGCCATTCACTCATGATCTCCATGCAGTCTGATAGATCTCAAGCAGCTTTGCAAAGACGAGTGGAGTGAAATGTCACTGTGCAGGTAGAGATGATAAAGACCTGTGCACAAGATGTTCAAGGCTGCCAAAGGTGCATCCACTAAAATCTGACTTGAGGGAGGTGAATACATATTGGATCGATTATTGCATGTTTTAAATTTGTAATTAAGTTAGACCACTTTGGTGAGATCTGTTTTCGAAATTTGACATTGACGAGTCTTTTTCTGTTGATCATACTCAGATATTATTATGTCTGTCTATTATAATAAAAAAATCTTGGGAGACAAGACTTTTTATCCTGCGACGAGACGTGATCTTTTGAAGAGAGACATTTTCACATCCCGCGAGACAGACTTTGTGCCAAGAGATTTAACCACGCCCGGGGCTGGAAATAAAAGACAAAGAGTAGGTGACAAAGTAGAACATCATAAAGAACTGAAAAACATTGGCACAATACACATGCAGAGCAGGTTAGAGATAATGGAAATACAAAAATTCAAAAGTCTCAAAAAATGATAGTAAAGATTGCATTAGCACAAACAAACGGAAATTATTACTCGGTGAAATAACAGAACAGCGAAAAGAGATTGAATATATTGTTTGAATTTAAACTTTAAGTTGGAGAACTGTAGATCACCTAATTGGTGTTGCCATAACGGAAAAGTAGTGTTTCTTCCCAATGAAGAGGCGTATCCGCGAGAATTAAAAGATTTGTTGTCTGGTGAAAGTGAAATCCACATACGCTGCCACGCTTGGGTCACAGAGTTGCACAGATACACAGGAGATTTTAGAGGCAGACACGTTATTCAAACACTTCAGACAAACATAAGTCTCTTTCAGGAATGAACCGAGCTCCGTGTGTAGTCGGAGAGGACAGTTCCGTCTCTCAATTAAAAGAATAGAAAATCTTCCTCTTCATAGGGGTGCGCCTCGGGAGCAGGACCCCCAACAGGAGCAGAGGATGTCTGGGGGAGAAGAGAGACAAGGCAGTGAGAGAAAAGGACAGCTGCTGTACAGGCTTTTAAATGTTCGATGAGTCATGTGAGATGCAGATCATGCAGCACAGCAGCAGCAAGCCAGGAGCTGATCGAGCAAAGAGGAGGTAAAAAAAAAAACTGTATTTGTTTCCCATTATATCGCCATTTAAGTGAGGTTTCTGAGGAGCGACCGCATCTATTTGGGGTGTGTTCAGCCCCCTTCTTCACAACGCGAACAAAGTGATTATATATTATAAAAAAGGGAAACTTCCAACTTTTTGGCGCTGTAATTAGGAGAAGCAGTTGGAAATCAATGTCTTCTTAAGTCTAGAGTTGAACAAAAATGTGCATTTCATGTCATCCAAAACCTAATGCTGGGGATCAGTGTGCCCTTTAGTAGCTGACTTTAGACAGGTGAACATTGTTGAAAGGGTGGCGATCAAAGCCCTTCTTAAACTAGAGCTGGCCTGTGACTTAACACCTGTAGCTGGAAAGTTGCAGGCCAGAGATCAATGATGAGGATACTGTGCTGTAAAAATGGTGCCATCCTTTAGATGAGATGTAAAACTGAGGTTGTGACTCTATGTGCTCCTTAAAGACCCTTGGGTATCCTTCATAAAGGGCAGGGTGTATCCCGACGTCCAGGCTAAATCTGTCTCTAACTGGCTATCTCTCTCACTCCTTAAACACCTAATGGCTAATGTGTGGTGAGCACCCTGGGAAAAAATGGCTGACGTCACATCATCCAGGTGAATGCTGCACTCTGGTGGTGGTTGAAGTGGATCCCCACTCCGTATGTAAAGTACTTTGAGTAGTGAGAAAAATGCTATATAAATGTAAAGAATTATTATCATTATCAATGTTACTCAAAACTTAGAGCTGGAGCTGGAGAGCTTAACACCATTAAAGGCCCCTTGAAAGGCTAGCAGTGGACATCAATGTCATCCAAAAAATGTTGAGTTTGAGATCTTTGAATATCAGAAAATATCTGAGACATTGATCTCAAAAAGAGAGCATCCTTCAATGGATGGATCAAAGTCCATTGATCTTAATGAAAACTTCTCCTTGAAGCCAGAGCTGGACACTTAACTGTCCTTAAGGAGTCTGGAGCTCGACTGTTAAGTACATTTTTCAGAACAGAGCCAACATGTTTGCTACATTTTGATAAACAAACTTAGGTGGCCATTCTTCCTTCAGTGTTAAGGGTTTTGGATCCTTGTTTAGGTGTTTTTTTATGCTTCTATTCACCTGTCGTGTAAAAACGATGAAAGAGAACTAAACAGAGAAAACCAAATAAAGCATGACAGATGTGCTGACAGGGAATTGTAGATGACCTGTCTACCGTACCCACCTCGCCGAAACAAAAGACTAAAGTTTTTCTCCTCATATGTCTTTATAACCTATAGAGGCTGTGACCAGTGTCACCATGCCTCATGAATCAAAACAGAAGGTTAATAAATCGTCTTCACACTCTAAAGAATTGGAGACTGATGACATCTTGAAGAATGGTTCTGCCTCGTATTGGTACAATTGTAAAGGTTATAAGAGTTTTTCATGTGAAAAGAGCATTCGGTCGACAGGGGAAAAAAATAAATGTGGACCAAGCCACAGGTTCTGGATCAAAGTGTGCGTCAGGCAGTTATTATCTGTGAAGGCTGAGCCCTGGATGATTCTCTGATTATATGAGTAAATATTTAGCAGAAATATTTATTCAACAAGATCAGAACACATTTCTAATATTTTTTTTTTTTTTTACAAAAACTTGCATAGGGACACAAGCAGAAATTGAATCAGCAAACTAGCAATTTAAGGTCTGATGTTGTAGTCACTACTGCATACAGGCCTTATATCACCAGGAAGCAGTGAACCATATGGCTGGAGTCTGTCGGTTGTTTAACACTGGGTATGGTGGGCTTAAAATTGCTTCCATAGCTGAGTTTAAAATATTTTTATAAACGTGTTTAAAGTCAGTTGCAATCAACAGAATCATACCTTCCATGACAAGACCTCAAGTGGTATATGCCTGTGAAATTAATGTCAATATTTAATGCCTCCTGCGGATCGTAATGCATAAACAGAAAAAAAAAAAAAAAATAACCCAGACACAGTTTAATGGCCTCATAGCTGAGGTTACTGTTAAACTTAATTGCTTCAGGGTAAAGTGGTCTTTTATTCCATTGTCAGCAGAGTAAAGGCAGATTACACGCACTGACAATGCCAAAACTGATTACATAACACCGAGCAGCTTATAATTCCTTCAGATCGTTGCTCTGTGGTGAAACGTTTGACATCAGTCCAAGCAACTGTTCACAAAAGGATTTCAGGGTCGTTTAACTGAAAAAATGGTGGCAAGTGAATTGGGACGGCATCAGGAACGATGCTGTTGGATTAGCATGTGACACGTGAGCCTTCCTGTGAGAGCTGTGACGTAGGCTGCAGGGGTCACGATTGCAGACCTCCTGTAGCTCTGTGCCTGGAGTCGTCACTCCTTTATAAAAAATCTGAGAGATGCAGGAAAGCTTGAATAAACATAAAGAACTATTTCTGCTGCAGAAAGCTTACTTGTATAATGGCGGCACAATGGTTATAACTGCTCTCTTATACTGTAGCTCCTGAGTTCAAATGCTGGCCTGAACTCTATGGAGTCTGAATATTTTTCTTGTATTTGTGAGGGCTTTTCTATGGGTACTCTGCTTTTAATCCCACATCACAAAGACATGTGTGTTTGGTTAATTGGTGACTCAATGCCAAGAAAAAGCTGTCAGAGTTGAAGGAATGCACAACAGGTTAATAGTGTGTATCTTTTTTGCCTATGGGTCCCTGAGCAGCATAACACAGGCCTGCTCTTAAGGGACTCTTAAGTGTTTCTAAACAGCAGTAATGGACTGGAATGGCTCTAAAATATTTGGAAAAGTAGGTCCAGGAGAGAAAAAATAAATAAAAAATGAAAAACACCTTCCAAGTTTGAGGCCACCCATGCTGCGCATACCCTTCCAAATACAGGCAAAGAAAACCAACGCCCAAGTAGGACTCTAAGGGCTCGTTTATACTTCACGCTCAGAATACATAGGCGCACATATCATGGCTGCTACGCGTTCCCAGCGTTCATTTGGTGTGTCCTCTGAGCAGGTCCTCAGAAATGAATGTGACGCGTGCGCAAATTGCAGTACCAGCAAAAAGTCAGGGGGCGCAGTGTGATAAAAGTGGGAATGTGACTTCAGAGTCTCTGTTTACTATCGACATGTGACACAAAGCCACTTTGAGGATCCTACGGGATTAATATGCTTGCTTTGATGTTTGATGAATGGTTCGATGTGGTGAAGCAAAATGCCAACATACAAATGCAATCGTGGTGCTTTTATATTCAAGCATTGCATATTCCCCATCGTAATGACAGGATACATTTTAAAGGTCTCACATACCATCTTCTATACCGTCTTTTGTTTTTACACCTTCACAACAGCAAAAGAATGTACAGCACTGTATTTGAGCCACAGAGAAAAAAATTAAGGACACAGTGAAAAGGTCTATTTTGTGATTAAAGTGGAAATTTTGGCTTTAATCTCGAAATGTCCCCTTTAACCTCGCAGTTTACTTTATCATTAAAGTAGACCGGCGTAAACGTCATCTTAAAACCAACCCGGTTGTTAATCACTAGGTGCTTCTGGGGATTCCTCCTGACCTGACAGCAGTGGCAAGCAGCAATAGATCACCACCCTGAACACATTAAATGTATGATATTCCAACTCTCTGCACATTTAGAATCCTTAGATTTATACTTGAAATCACTTACATGATGAAATGCATTAAAGTATGTATGTTACATTTTGCAGATAAATCGTTAATTTCCCTTAAATAATGAATACACTTAATAATTACGGATTGATGGGTGTAACAGAACAAGAAGCAGATGACAGAAAGAGATGGAAGAAGATGATCCGCTGTGGCAACCCTAATGGGAGCAGCCGAAAGAAGACTACAGCAGACTACAACCCATGAATCAACAACTCAAGTTATGTCCATGAATGAAACACAACCTAAAGTATTAACTGCCAATATTTATTGTAAAATGAATCACATCAGACCGCAGACCTCTAAATATACTGTTGTGAGAGCCAAATCTCTTTAGTTAATGTTAATGGTAAATTTAGCTTAGTTTTTGCTTAATTTGAATAGAATGAAAATTTCACATTGATAATTGAAGAATCTGTTTTACACCCTGTAAGCTAAGGGATCGGCTCCGAGCCCTTTCTTATTTGCAATGGTGATGGACAGTTTGACAGACGAGATTAGACAGGAGTCCCTGTGGACTGTGATGTTTGCTGATGACATTGTGATCTGTAGGGATAGTAGGGAGCAGGTTGAGGAGACCCTGGAGAGGTGGAGATATGCTCTAGAGAGGAGAGGAATGAAGGTGAGTACGAACAAGATAGAATACATGTGTGTAAATGAGAGGGAGGTCAGTGGACTGGTGAGGATGCAGGCAGTAGAGTTGGCGAAGGTGGATGAGTTTAAATACTTGGGATTAACAGTATAGAGTAATGGGGATTGTGGAAGAGAGGTGAAGAAGAGAGTGCAGGCAAGGTGGAGTGAGTGGAGAAGAGTGTCAGGAGTAATTTGTGACAGACGGTTATCAGCAAGAGTGAAAGGGAAGGTCTACAAGACGGTAGTGAGACTAGCTATGTTATATGGGTTGGAGACGGTGGCACTAACCAGAAAGCAGGAGACAGAGCTGCAGGTGGCAGAGTTAAAGATGCTAAGATTTGCATTGGGTGTGACGAGGATGGACACAATTAGAAATGAGGACATTAGAGGGTTAGCTCAAGTTTAACAGTTGGGAGACAAAGTCAGAGAGACTAGATTGCGTTGGTTTGGACATGTGCAGAGGAGAAAGGCAGAGTATATTGGGAGAAGGATGTTAAGGATAGAGCTGACAGGAAAGAGGAAAAGAGGAAGGACTAAGAGAAGGTTTATGGATGTGGTGAGAGAGGACATGCAGGTGATGGGTGTGACAGAGCAAGATGTAGAGGACAGAAAGATATGGAAGAAGATGATCCACTGTGGCAACCCCTAATGGGAGCAGCTGAAAGAAAAAGAAGAAGTGGGAGAACGGTAGCGCTGCTGTCTCGCAGGGAGTCACGTCCCTGGTGTTCCATGACTGGAGTTTGCATGTTTTCCTGGTGGGTTTCCACAGTGTGCTCCGGTTTCCTTCCAAAGATATGAAGGTTTTGGGATTTGGTGACGCTAGTGTATGTGTGTGCTCATTTTCACATTACGATGAGCTGATGCACTGTCCAAGGATTGTTTCTGCCTCGTGCCAAATGCCACCTGGAATGGGCGCATCCCTGGATTGATGGATCTAATCATTAAACACCCATCCTTTTCAGAGATATTGCGGCAAGGTGTCTTTGGAATTTAATGGGTATTTCAGGCAATTCACAACACAGAGAAGTCGAACCTGTTCTCACCGTGATGATATTTCGCACTGCCACCTGGTGGAATATTTTAGATTTACGTAAAGTATGCGCTCAAGTATAAACAGTATAACTCTTGCGTAGCAATAGTGTCCACTGGAGCACACGTTGCATCGCGTGAAGTATAAACCTGGCCTAAATGTGACCCCCAGGCATGTTTAACAAATGAGCCACATAAATGCGGAGGACATGTCCTGCTAATCCGTGAAGGGTATGATGTTTGGGTTCTTTTCTGATCAAAGCCCTCTCATTTTTAAATGAACACAATGGAAACACTGAATGAGCTTATTTTTGACAGCGGATTCTCTACTCTGGTTCAAAGGCCACAGTACAAAATTCGCCCAATTAGAAGGTTGCAAAAGGTCAGTGTGCTTCCTCACCGATCTGACATTCTTTGACAATGTCTGTGTGGAGTTTACTTATTTTCCTCATGTCTGCGCAAGGTTTCCTCTCACATCCCCAAAGATGTTCAGTTTACTGAAATTGATAAGTCTTTATAGGCCCTAATGTAGACATTACAGCCCAGTGATAGACCCACTGCTGCTGGGAAGGACTTGGGCTCTGTGTAGACCAGAGTATCTCCACACTTTTGACTGTTGCTCTATTAAGTCATACTTAACTGCATGTCATAGAGATACAGCTGTAACCTGCAGTTCTACGTGCCATCATATTCACAACCAACCAGGGCTGACTGCATCTACAGTTAAAATACTTCTTCCATAGTCTTAACGGTAGACCCCAGAAAGAAATTTAAGGGGCAGCAGAAAAGTAAGTTCAAAAGCTTATTCACTCAATGTTGAAAAATATTCTCTAAATTCTGGTTCTTAATGTGCCAAAAGCCAAAGCAATTCAAATGGATATGAGAACTCATGATAGTACATGGATGGAGTGCAGCTCTTCATTCGAAAGTCAAGGCACTCAATGGACCTTGGTATCTAGTGGCTCATTCAGTCTTACGTTGCACTCGCTTCTTAGGTCTTTAAAAACGGCATGGTGTCTGTATGGATATTGAGAGAACTAGAGAGATAAGCAACTGCTGGTGTGCCCTATATTTATGCGAGCCTTGCTCTTCCTTACTGTACTTCTTGGATAAATGAGGTGTCACAATTTAAGGTCCGATTACCTTCCCATGCTCTGACATTAACCCTCTGGACCAAACCTGGCTAGGCACAACATATGTTCTCGAAACTTCTACAAATCAATGTTCCGCCCATGACCGTGGGCTAGGGTAAGCAGTTTCATTATAGCCCTCAACCTGTGAATAATTTATCAATTTAGACACCCCAAATTCCTCTTTTAACTGGTTATGACTGTTTATGCAGTGAGCAAAGCAAGCAGGCAGATTTTTATTATATCCCAGTAACGGCACATTGCACGATAACATGCAGTGAATACACTTGACTTGAGCATTCCTAGTTTTCATCCTCTTTCTCTTTACATTTAGCATTCGTTTGCTCAGAGGTTGGTACGCTTGCTGCTTCCTGAGCAGCTCTTCTTTTCTCCACCCTACAGTATATACAGTATACAATAAATACCTGTTCATAATCTTAAAAGTAAAATTGCTGGTCCTACATAACCTAATTTTACCTGGTAGCACTGGAGACAAGGCAAGAACAAATCACCAGTGGGCTGCTAATCATTAGTAGCATGTATCGTATTGTAGCATAGCATGTTAACACCACTTCATCCATTTCAAGGTTGCAAAAGATGGAATCAGCAATTACCCTTATCTGACTTTATTAAAGCATAAATCTAGAGCTTTTGGAAGCAAAGGATTATGTAAGTAACATTTATTTTTATCTAAGTGACACCATCTTTGTTTTGTATACGAGCACCGCCATTTGTGAGTCCCATCATCAACACATACATAGTTGTAAAGTTGACACCATTTGATGTCATCAACAGAATTAGGTTAAAAGCTTGGCACTTGTGGCCATATCTCATCCAGGATTGAAGATAAATCCCTCTGTTAGTGTGCAAATCTTTTGGTGAATTTCTTCCTGACTTTAGAACTTTATTCTTGTTATTAGGAATTTTGGTTAACGATTTAAACATGCCAACAGATTGGATGGATGCTGGTGCTGACTTTGGCTCATTCCCTGTCTTGTGATCCTTATCATTAGAAACCCTTCCTGACTCACTCAAAATCAGTACAGTAGAGGGCCAGAGCATTATATTATATTATATTATATTATATTATATTATATTATATTATATTATATTATA
>JANRMT010062856.1:18325100-18364231 GCA_026402145.1 Polypterus bichir lapradei | reverse complement strand
TATTATATTATATTATATTATATTATATTATATTATATTATATTATACCTGTAACGGCACACTGCATGGTAACGTGCAGTGAATACACTTGACTTGAGCATTCATAGTTTTCATACTCTTTCTCTGCACCAGTCTACCTTTGGTAAAAAAAAAAAATCAGGATGAACTCTGTCTTCAGGTGGCATTTTACTTTACTGAAATTGATTAGGAGTGAATTCTCCGAAGCACTACATGCATTTTAAATAGTCTGCTTTATTTCTATTATTTCAGTATAGCCAGATTACTCAAAAATGCAATAGCTGCTAAAGTGAAATCCACTTGACTTGTGCATTCCTAGTTTTCATCCTCTTTCTCTGTTCATTTAGCATTCGTTTGCTCAGAGGTTGATGCACTTGCTGCTTCCTGAGCAGCTCTTCTTTTCTCCACCCTAGCGGCCCGCTTCTTCTCTTCTTTCGTCTGCATTTTTTCTCATTAAAACTGATTAAGTCAGTGTTTGTATTGCAATTACTTTGTACGTTCCATCCATCCATTCTCTTCCGCTTATCCGAGGTTGGGTCGTGGGGGCAGCAGCTTGAGCAGAGATGCCCAGACTTCCCTCTCTCTGGCCACTTCCTCCAGCTTTTCTGTGGGAATCCCGCGGTGTTCCCAGGCCAGCTGGGAGCCATAGTCCCGGGGCCTCCTCCCGGTTGGACGTGCCCGGAACACCTCGCCAGGGAGGTGTCCAGGAGGCATCCTGATCAGATGCCCGAGCCACCTCATCTGACTCCTCTCGATGCGGAGGAGCAGCGGCTCTACTCTGAGCTCCTACCGGATGACTGAGCTTCTCACCCTATCTTTAAGGGAAAGCCCAGACACCCTGCGGAGAAAACTCATTTCAGCCGCTTGTATTCATGATCTTGTTCTTTCGGTCACTACCCCATAGTTCATGACCATAGGTGAGGGTAGGAACGTAGATCGACTGGTAAATTGAAAGCTTTGCCTTACGGCTCAGCTCCTTTTTCACCACGACAGACCGATGCAGAGCCCGCATCACTGCGGACACCGCACCAATCCGCCTGTCGAGCTCATGCTTCATTCTTCCCTCACTCGTGAACAAGACCCCGAGATACTTGAACTCCTCCACTTAAGGGCAGGCTCTTGCTCCTAACCCTGAGAGGGCACTCCACCCTTTTCCGGCTGAGGACCATGGTCTCGGATTTGGAGGTGCTGATTCCCATTCCAGCCACTTCACACTCAGCTGTGAACCGATTCAGAGAGAGCTGAAGATCACGGCCTCATGAAGCAAACAGGACAACATCAGCTGCAAAAAGCAGTGACCTAATCCTGAGTCCACCAAACTGGACCCCTTCAACACCCTGGCTGCGCCTAGAAATTTTGCCCATAAAAGTTATGAACAGAATCGGTGACAAAGGGCAGCCCTGGCGGAGTCCAACTCTCACTGGAAACGGGTTGACTTACTGCCGGCAATGCGGACCAAGCTCTGACACCGGTTGTACAGGGACCGAACAGCCCTTATCAGGTGGTCCGGTACCCCATACTCCCGAAGCACCCCCCACAGGATTCCCCGAGGGACACGGTCGAACGCCTTTTCCAAGTCCACAAAACACATGTAGACTGGTTGGCAAACTTCCAAAAAAACTTAGTATGTTTTCTTTCATTTTTCACTTAAACTAGCACTAAAGTCTTCAATGTGCATCAAGAATGATGTAAGATATGAAGAAGTAGGGTAAGTGACAGCGAAGGTGGTAGGGATGAGAACAGCGCCCATACACATGTGCTGCATGGCCACACGGCTGGCCTCTGCTAAGAGTTGATTCTACTATAAAATAAAATAAAAATAAAAAGAGGATTAACCTTGGAGGTCAATCATCACTCTGAAAGTGGATATTTGATGTCACGTAGTATACGTGTACCACATTTCAGGTCAATAGGTCAAACAGCACAGACAAACGGGCAGCCACAGTAGCGTATTATTTTAAGAAGATTGACTAGAAAGCCACAGAGCAACATTTTCTTTTAAACGTCAACTTTTTCTTTGCTGGTAGGGATATTACAATTTGACAGCAGGTTCACCAAGCAATTATTCAAAGTCTATCCCATATTAATATTGTTAAAACTTTGGTACCCGCATATATTAGCGAAGAACAGTTGTGCATAAAGCCAAGAGAAGTCTATAGAGAGCAGACAGAGAAGCGGTGTCTTCCAAAAAACCTAAGAGAATATCATCTATGCGGTAAAGGAATCACCCAGCTGAGAGCTAAGGAGTAAGGGTGCCCAGCTGGAAGCCAAAGAGTGCATCAAATATAAAGGCCACAACCAGCAGAGATCAGGAGAAGAAGCAATTGAGAAAGAGGCACCACACAGCGAACTGAAGGACTGAACAGATGGAGAAGGGGTGCATGGTAGGAATTAGCTGAAAAACTCTGAGGGTCAGGAGAGAAGGGAAGAAGGTGGTAGGGCAGGGTGCCAAAATGGGAATGAGACAGAAAACCAGTGACACTGCCACTGTGTATTTAAAAAGCACAAAAAACAACTGAGCTCAACAGCACTGGTCAGTTTAAAGCATGCAGAATATGAAGCCCAAAACTTTGAGTCAGATCCACACATTTTTCTGAAACATTTAACTTCAATGAGCTAACAAACACCCTTGGGTGTTATTCTGTTAAATTGCTTCATTTTGAAAGCAGTCCTACAGCACGCTTATTATATACTACTTAGTCCTCCAAAACAACAACTTGATTATTAAATTAGCAGATAACACCACTGACCCTGGCCTGGCCAACATTAGCAATGAATCTCCAGTGACCAGACACTATAGGGCTCTGACCAGATGGTACAATATCTTGGGGGGCTTCACTTAAAGTTTGGGAACCCCTAACCTATGCTATTCCAATAACGATTGCTGAGAAACATGACATTTATGAGGCTTGCTTTTCATTTAAAAATCAGTCAGATGGTTCAAAGGACGAGAATACAATACAATTTAAATATCATGGAAGTACAAGGCCCTTGGCTTATCACTTAAGAGCAAAACATGAATGATGCCACTGTTAAAAACTCTTAACGTTATTCATCAAAATCTGCAGCAGACTACAATCCATGAATCAACAACTCAAGTTACATCCATGAATGAAACACAACCTAAAGTATTAACTGCCAATATTTATTGTAAAATGGATCACATTAGACCGCAGACATCTAAATATACTGTTGTGAGAGCCAAATCTCTTTAGTTAATGTTAATGGTAAATTTACCTTAGCTTTTGCTTAATTTGAATAGAATGGAGATTTCACATAGATAATCGAAGAATCTGTTTTACACCCTGTAAGCTAAGGGATCGGCTCTGAGCCCTTTCTTATTTGCAATGGTGATGGACAGGTTGACAGACGAGATTAGACAGGAGTCCTTGTGGACTGTGATGTTTGCTGATGACATTGTGATCTGTAGTGATAGTAGGGAGCAGGTTGAGGAGACACTGGAGAGATGGAGACATGCTCTGGACAGGAGAGGAATGAAGGTGAGTACGAACAAGACAGAATACATGTGTGTGAATGAGAGGGAGGTCAGTGGAATGGTGAGGATGCAAGGAGTAGAGCTGGCGAAGGTGGAGGAGTTTAAATACTTGGGATCAACAGTACAGAGTAATGGGGATTGTGGAAGAGAGATGAAAAAGAGAGTGCAGGCAGGGTGGAATGGGTGGAGAAGAGTGTCAGGAGTGATTTGTGACAGACGGATAACAGCAAGAGTGAAAGAGGGAAAGTCTACAAGATGGTACTGAGACCAGCTATGTTATATGGGTTGGAGACGGCGGCACTGACCTAAAAACAGGAGACAGAGCTGGAGATGAGTTAATGATGATAACATTTGCATTGAGTATGACGAGGATGGACAGGATTAGAAATGAGTACATTAGAGTGTCGGCTCAAGTTGGACGATTGGGAGACAAATTCAGAGAAGTAAGATTGCGTTGGTTTGGACATGTGCAGAGGAGAGATGCTGGGTATATTGGGAGAAGGATGTTAAGGATAGAGCTGCCAGGTAAGAGGAAAAGAGGAAGGCCTAAGAGAAGGTTTATAGATGTGCTGAGAGAGGACATGCAGGTGATGGGGGTGACAGAGCAAGATACAGAGGACAGGAAATTATGGAAGAAGATGATCTGTTGTGGCAACCCCTAATGGAAGCAGCTGAAAGAAGAAGAAGCTAACAAGTTAATGGAATTTTCTTAATGTTCTGCTGTATTTCTTTATTTAGACAATGGAATGCTTTCAGATTGTAGTTAGACAGCCAGAAAGAAACATGAAATGCTAGACACAAAGACCTGAAGAGCATATAGTTTTCTGATCATTACCGTCATGCAGGTACATTACCATTTCTATGGTCCTAGTGTATGTAGCAGAAACCTTAAGAAATGTATCTAGACACTTAAACCTTAACGAACCATCATAGACAAGAAGTTGTTCTTTCTTTTTTGTGTATTGTATTATCAGCATTTCTTCCTTATTTTTGTATGAACTATTTGCTTTGAATGTCACTAAAACATTTAAAATGAAGAAACTTGGACTTTGGAGTTTTTTTTTGCAACGAGTCATACCAACTGTCAGAATTCTTTTCTGGTAGCTACATTTTGAACTATTTTTAAGCATCTGAAAACCCTCAAAAAAACTTAGCTACAACTGTAGTTGAAGGTACCGGGCTCAGAGACTTCATTCATTCAGAGAGGTCTAACAGTTCTTACACATTACCTTCACATAGGACAATTGTGTCACAGTTTAAGGATTTATAAGAAAGGCACAAGTCTTAGCAGTTTGAGCAGCTCAGCAGTTGTACAGTATATCCATCACATTCAAAGGAGACTGATGCATTAATCAAGACCAATCGAGTGAGTCATCTTGCAATGAATTATAATTGAACATTTGAATCATTTGTCAGCCCTAATATTTTAATATATTTTTGTATCTCTGTATTATGTGACCAGTACACATATAGACACGTTGTATATTCTCAGTGCCTTTTTTTTTTTTTTTTGATTTTGTGTCATATCCCTTGTATTTAATAAACTGCCTGAGTGGCTCTCTACTCATAAATTTCTGTGTAGCTGTACAAATGACAAACAAAGTACCTTATCATATCTGATACTCACTTTCCTTCAGACCCGTAACTATTCATGCTGTCTTCAATAGACTCATGGCTGGCTTGTCTTACAGTTCGACTGGGCATCTCCACGGCAAGTCCTGTCTCTGTACTTCTCTGAATGCCACTTCGGAGTTTCCGGCCATCTGCTTCTGGGAAAAAATACAGAATTAGTCCACATAATACAGATAGCACTGAGATATTAGGAGAATATATGGCACCTTTCAAGACAAGAATGGGGGTAAATCAAAAATTAAAACCAATATGAAAATTATGTGGTAAACACAACAGAGAGGTGCTGATGCAATACAACACGATTGTGATGGCTTTGGGTAGTTTGAACACAAGCAGCACAGTGTTCTGCTGTTAGTCTAGATCAACGATTCTCAAACTGTGGGGCGCGCCCCCTTGAGGGGCCGCTGAAGCTGTACAAGGGGGTCGTCGAATAAATGAACAAGACATCAAAATTAATTTTTTACATTTTTATTTCAAATTTAAATTTGCAAGCATATAATCACAATGAATGCATTATAACTAAAATTAAAATAAAACATTTCTAAGGCATAGATCTAATGACTAATATGTGCCTGCTTTAAAGTATACAGCCTGTCCAGGTTTGGTTTGATATTCGAGAGACACTCTGAGCTCCTTTTCTATTTGAAGTTTGTTTCTATGACGAGCGGCGCTGCTGCTGCTGCTTTTATAGTCGCGTATTTTCAATCCAGAAAGTTCGAGACATATTGGTGTCTGTCGCGAACATTCGGGTAACAGCAGATCAGGTGATAAAGCGGTGCAACTGCACCACATTGGCAGCATAGCCAATATTGCCAAATCGAGTTAAATAATTTACTGCGTATTGGGCTATTTTCAGGATACAATTAACAGCGGTAAAATATTTGTCAGACGAAAATACGTTCGCCTCGCGCAGACTGACTTCATCGGTGTCCTTGTTTACGAGATTTTTAAAAATGAAAACATATTTAATCGTTTCTTTACATAAAAAATTATTAAATAAGAATAAATTATTTATTCTTTTTTTTTTGGGATTAGAATTACTACCAAAATCCACACAAGGCATTTTAACAGTTATTAAAGCACTTTAAAAAATATAAATTGCAAATATTTCATCGAAGTTAGCCGAACACATGCAAATCTTATGGAAGTAAAAATGATAGGATACCGCGACACCGCACGAGTATCATACCTTTGTTAGTTGTATCATGGGTTATTCTCATCTAGCTTATATTATGCAGGGGGTGCATAATTATTCCAGGTAGAAAAGAGCGAAATATGAAAGTTTGAGAACCGCTGGTCTAGATCGGGGTGGGCAATGTCGGTCCTGGAGAGCCGCAGTGGCTGCAAGTTTTTGTTCCAACCCACCTTCTTAATGAGAAGTCAATTATTGCTGATGAAGCACTTATTGCTTAAGTGACATTTTGATGCTTCACTTTAGTGGTCTCGCTTGTTAAGGGTCCCCAACTTTCATTGCTTATTTCAATTATAAACAACTGCATTCTCTGTTTTAATGGCTGCTTATTAGCAATAAAATGTAAATGACAAAGCAGCCAGCAGTTCCCCATCTCGCTTGTTTCCATTTACATCTGTATGTGTTCATCAAGCACTAGCTGGTTTAATAATACACTTAACAGAAAAATGTGACAGACTGAAGATTATCTGTTTAAAGCTTCAAATCATTTTAATGATTTCTTTAGAAAGGAAAAAATCTATGATATAAGAACTTTGCTTTGCAGACTAACAAGCCATAAAATTGAATAAGGTCTGAAATTGGCAAGGATTGGTTTCTAATTAAGCAATTGGGTTGGAATGAAAACCTGTAGCCACTGCAGCTCTCCAGGACCAGTACTGCCCACCCCGATCTAGGTCAAGCCAAAGTCAAATGAACAAGGATGTTCCTCTGCAGAATTGCACCTACCATGTTGGTTCAGTACAGCATGTATCCACAAAAAAAAATGATGAATGAGTGGAAAGTTTTAAAGTGGAAAAACAAGTGTAACTAATGAAGTTCGATCTGGCACACCATTAACATTGTTCTCACAAACCAACATCGACATCGTGAATGCCTTCATCAGAGAAGGCCAACGGAGTATGCTGACTGCTGTTGCTGTACATTTGGCTCTCCATATGCCACATTACATGGGGTACAATGAAGTTTGAGTAATATGGGTACCCATACAGCTTGTTGATCTGCACAAGTCCAAATCCTTCTGTGAATTTCAGCAGGTTTCAATCCCTCTGCCCAGAGAAATCGCACTACAGCATGTTAGTCAGTAATGCTGTAATCCTACAGAAGAGTGTCCATGTTTATTTCACCTTGGCTTCAACTAGACTAATGGCAGAGAGGTGCGCTGTTTGTGTTCGGACTACCCATAAGCCATCGCAAACGTGTTGCATTGCGCCAGCTTTTATCTGTTGCAGTTACCAAGCAATTTTCTAATTGTCTTCACTTTTTGATATACCCTTGTACTATCACAAAGTCCCTAAAGATAAAATACAAAGCAAAGTAGATGAAATCTCTCTATTATAAAAAAAAATCTTGCAAACGTTACAAGATTTTTTTCCTTCAACGAAATGTGATCTTTTGAAGAGAGACAGAGAGACACTTTCACGTCCCGCGAGATGGTCAAGTAACATCATACTTACAACCTTTGGAAGCAAGTCCCGTGATACACATGCAGAGCATGTTAAAGATAATGGCAGTAGGAAAATTTGAAAATCTCACAAAAATGAGAGTAAACATTGCATTGGCGCAAACAAACAGAAAATATTACTCGGTGAAAGAACGGAACAGCGAAAAAAGATTGAATAGTGTTTGATGATGTCTAGGGGAGAAGAGAGACAAGGCAGTGAGACACAAGGAGAGCTGCTGTACAGGCTTTTAAACGTTCGAAGCCCCGCATGAGATGCAGATCACGCGGCACTGCAGCAGCAACAACAGTTCGAGCAAAGAGGAGGTAAAAAATAATGTATTTGTTTCCCATTGTATCGTTGTTTAATAGGGGGTGTGTTCAGCCCCCCTCTTCACAACGGCATGTAGAGGAGGTGGGGGGAGTGGTTGGCGAGCGAAGCGGCGGGCAAAGCCCCCCTAGTACAAATAAAGAACAAGATACCTGGACAATCTCTGGTGAAAAATCTATGCACTAAAAGAAGCATGCAAGTGTCCTGGTATCACTGTATGATAAGATCAACCAGGCCAGGCACAACACTTAGAGCCTCCTGATGCACTAAGTGATAATTAAATTATTACCGGCAAACAGAGGGATGTGTACATGAAACATTTATACTTTTGACCTTAGAGATTATCATTTACTCTGATCATTTGCTCCATATAAATTCTACAAAGTACAAATATTATATTTGAATACACAGTGGGATTTTTGAAACATAAAGACTCACCCTATGGGAAGGACCTGGACTCCTCTCTATTCGGACAGTGCAGACAAGCGATTAAGAAGACTAAAAGGAGTCAAATTATATAGCAAAGTGTAGTGCCGGAGTCACAGGAGGCTATTATTAAGATGTAAAACACACTAGTGAGTCCTCATCTGGAGTATTCTGTTCCAAAAATAAGAAAGCTATAGCGGCACTAGAGAAAGTCTAGAGAAGAGCTGCTAGGCTGATTGCAGGGCAGCACATTAAGAGTTTCGCCTTTTGTTTAAGCAAGCTGAGATTAATAGGTGACATGAACGAGCTGTTTAAAATGAAGAAGGGAATGAGTATGGTTACTTACATACATTCTTCAAAAAGAACATGGAGAAGCAGACAGAAATTTGTTTTGCACAAATATTAGGAAGTTTTTCTTCACACAAAGAGCCGTAGACATATGGAAGAAAATATCAAGTAGTGCTGTAGACGCTAGACCTTGAGCACTTTCAAAAATTGGCTTAATGGTATTTTGGAAAAATTTGATGAATAGGCACCCTGCAGTGGACTGGCGCCCTGCCCAGGGTTTGTTTCCTGCCTTGTGCCCTGTGTTGGCTGGGATTGGCTCCAGCAGACCCCCGTGACCCTGTAGTTAGGATATAGTGAGTTGGATGATGGATGGATGGATGATGAATAGGATTGATGATCATTGTTGGGATAAATTGTGTGTTCTCATCAATATTGTTCTGATGTATTAAAAAATGATTATCGTACATTGCATTGTCACAGACGGCCGAGGTCCTTGTCAGTCCGTGACACCTCTTCACTCTTGCACTGGGGGAGCAAGCCTGGCCAGAACAGTACCTCCCCTGGAACGCTAGATGGCAGCCCCCCTGGGTTGCAGCGGTGCCTAGGACTCCTGCAGGGCTTCATGGGAGTTGGAGTTTGGTGCAGGCATGTTGGGATCCGTGGGCGCCACCAGGGGGTGCTGTAGCTGCTGCTGAGCCCTACAGAGCAGCTCTTCCACCACACCCAGAAGTGCTGCCGGAAATGGGTCAACTAGTAACTGGAGCACTTCCGGGTGGGCTATAAAAGGAGCCAGCAAACACTACTCCAGGAGCCAGAGTCAGGAGGAGAGGGACTAAGCTGGCCGGAGAAAAGTGGAGGAGAAACAAAGAGAAAGTATTGTGACTGTGATTGGGATAGTGCTTATTGGGACTGTGTTGTCCCTGTGGGAACGGGGAAGGGGTTGCCCACAGGCGAAGAAAAAAGAAAATAACACATTTATTTGCTTTATCAGTGTGCCTCCTGCATCTGTCTGTGTCGGGTTAAGCGCTGGTATAGCAGCTTCAATGCATCAATGAACGAAACAGCAAATTTGCTAGGTACTGCTAGGAAGTTATTTGAATCCCGACCTTTCTGGTTAACACAAATGCAACCCCAGCATAACAAAAATAGCTAGAATAAAAATCACTGTCTCTTCTTAAATAATCCCTTTGAGATTCAGTGGCTCATTCAGGTAAATATTAACAATTCTATTAATATTCTGTTATCATTCTGGCCGCACAAAGTCAGAGGTATACTAAATAAATAAGCAAAATCTGTAGGTTGAGATGGAAACCAAAATGGAGAGTCAAAACACATCTTTACCAGAAGTATTCCCCCGAGTCCTTCTGTCTTTTCCCAGTATGCCTACAATACATGCAGTCCGACTCAGTGGAAAACTTTATGATAAAAGTCACCAAAATGAATACCTTGAGATCTTCTTTATAAGAAGGAAAGACCTTCTGTTTAGTGTCATTTTCTTGCAGGATATTACCATAAATGTACAGATTTACAGATCTGGCTTAATACATTATTTAAATTCTTGAGGGAGCTTGAGCCCGGACCATCAGCTAGAAGGCCAGTGAGTCTCATGGCCGACTCATGCATCCATCCACACTCATTCATATAAGTTGACTGAGAGTTGCCAGAGAGAGACACCCACACAGACACAGAGAAAGCTTATGGAGCCTTCGCTGACATTGATCAAGCCAGGGTACAAACGCAGCCTCCTAGAGCTGTGAGGTCCTTGTGCTATGGGTATTAGCAACACCTTTTGTGAACATACAGTATTTAGGAATTCAAGAACCATAAGATAAGTTATTGGTTCCACAGTTTCTTTAGTTTAGTTTTTTTTATGTAAAACTGATCATTTGAACTATGACCACAAAGTAATTAAGTTCATTCAAACCAGTAGCAGACTATTAATGCCATACAAATATTTTGTTCAGTTTTTACCTTTACTTCCAATTCCAAGATAAATGGATTTGTTTATTGGTCCAGGGTTTGAACAGCTGGTTTGTTCTTTTAGGTCTTTTGGCTGGAGCACTGACTGTGAGAGATACGGTCCTTGAAGTAAGCTAATTGAAAATTATGAACTGTATGTCATAATCCACAAACATAAGAACTTGGGTCTCAACTGCGTTCTCATGTGTTTATGCATTTACCTCTGCTGAAAAACTTGTTTTCTGCTTTCTCACTGTAACCTTAAACTCATTCCAACTTATTCATTGGATTGAGGCACATTGTATTAAAAAAGTACATTCACCCAAAGGGGGTAAAATAACAAGAATACAAACATAACTTGATTTATCTGCTTAATCTACGTCAAACATTTTACTGTCACCAGTAAGAACGGACACGCTTCCCATCGGAGTAAAACCCATTAATATGAACTTTACGCAACATAACCTTTCCCATCCCAAGTGCTTCCAATTTAGAGTCACTCTGAGCTGAAGTCTACTCCAGAATATCGAGATAAGGCAGTAGCCAGTCCTTAATGGAGAGTGAGTCCATCACAAGGCCAACACATGTATTCTTGCACATTTCCCCAACTAATGTAACCCTCCCACATCGCTAATACCTGTGTTTTCAGTTAGGTATGATAAAAATTAAATATGTAAGATGAAAAATACTATTCTGTTAAATTGCTCCATTATTTACTTAACCTTTTGTATTGATATGAAATAAATAACATATTAATGCAGCTCTTATGGATAGGTTAGTAGTTGATCTTAATGCTACTTCATGGATTCAGATGTTTGGTTGGCTGAAGTGTGTGCACCGTGTGTGTTTGTATGTCTTACTTGTGACAAAAAGTGTAGACAATTCAAAATGGACAATTAAATATATAAGAACCAATAGATTAGAGCGCCAAAGAGAAATCAAAGAGTAATCATTTCAATAAAACAAACGGTCAGATGAGGAAGTCAAAATGAGCCAGCAGCCAAACACACTAAGATCATCACGTAATCTATATATATATATAAAAGTCAATGTATGTCTGTGTGTATGTACATATGTTCCAGAATCACTTCTGAATAGCTGGAGCGATTTTCATGAAACTTGGTACGCATGTTTCTCATTGGTCGACTAAAAATACTGTACAGTGAAATCAGCCCTAACCTACCCTCTTCTGGGTAGGGTGGTGGGTGATCTTGCGGTCTTGTATGCTTGTTATCATCCAGTTGACACTCAGAATGTCCACCAGAGGGCGAACTGGAGGTGACTGCCAACATTCTTTATGTTTGAGTGCCACCGCGCCCCTGTTGCTTTTGAAATTAAATAGAGTTGGCCGGGTTGGCATACCAACTATTTTTGGGATTCATTCTGTCTTTGTGACTCGAAGAGCCATATACAGTATATATATATATATATATATATACATTGTGGTCCAGATCTAATTATGCAACTCTTAATGCAATGCAGGAAAACAATACAATTTCGGGTGATTGTTGATTTGGAAGATCGTGTTCCTATGCACTGCAGGTGGTCCAAATTCCTCAAACGTTGTTATAGCGTAGTGAAAATTGCATAATTAGATCTGGACCACCCTATATATACTGTATATATATACATATATACTGTGTCACGCACGTGTGATTAGTGGGCCACGTAAGGACTCAAACTGTAGCATGAAGCCGCATGCCAGAAGGGAATGGCGGGGTACTAACCTCTCTCTCTTTGTTCCTGCAGAAAGACGCACCACTGCCATGAATCTGCCGCAACTACCTGAACACACATCACCATTTCCGCCCTCCCTCTGTCGACCTTTGATGACATCATCAATCCCACCATCCATCTCAGTTCCTTCCCAGCATTCCTTTCTATCTACTTCCGGTCCCTCACCATAAAAGCACCCCTCTCCACCATTTTAGCAGTTTCTGTTAGATGCAACTTTTTTTTGGATGTAAAATCTACTTGGACTCATTTTTTTTCACAGTATACGGGGCCGGAAAACCCCAAACCTTGCTGAGTTGTCTGTCTTTTTTCTACAACTGTCACAGATAACTAGGATTCTTACCCGGCCATGATGCCTGGAAGAACCGGAAGGAGGCATTAATAGCTTACGGGTCACGAGGGGACAACCGCCCTGGATTAGGAGAGGACAATGGGAAAAGAGGGAAAAGTTTTTAACCCGTTGGGACCTGTGGCCACTGCCAGGAGGAGACTTAAGCCTCGTGGGACCCGGAAACAGTTTCTTCCGCCACACTCTGGAAGATGGCAGAGGAACCTGCCAGGGACGCCCGGAGTGCTTCCAGTGCAAAGGGCAGCACTTCCGCCACACCAGGAAGTGCTGGCAGAAGGACGTCATTAGCCACCTGGAGCACATCCGAGTGGGAATAAAAGGGGCCGCCTTCCTACAGTTGGGGAGTTTGAGTCGGGAGTGGGAGTAGGATGAAGCTCCCAGGAGGAGACAGGCGGCCAAATACTGAGGAAGAGAAGTGATTTGTGTGGTGATTAATTAGCTGTGTGCATTGTGTGGTGTTCGGGACTGTGAACCTGTACTTAGTGGTGATTAATAAATGTGTGTCTTTTTATAAAGATGTGGTCTCTGATTGGTGGTGTCCAGGCAAGTCTCACAATACACACACACATATATATATATATATATATATATATATATATATATATATAGTGTGGCAGTCGGGGCCGCTAGTGCTCTCTTGAACCCTCAGGTACGACTCCAGACACCGGATAAAAGTCCAAGACTTCTTTATTATCTTTAGCACAGTGCACCAAGCACCTTCCACTCTACTCATAAACCACCAAATAAACACACTATTCCTCTCTCCTCCTCGCCCAGACACTTCGCCCTCCTACATCCCAGCTCAGCTCAGTGTCTGGACTTTCCCAGAGTCCTTTTATAACCCCTGACCCGGAGGTGTTCCTGCCCAACCAGTCCACAGTTCCTTATTCCTTCCGGGTCAGGGTAAACAGTCCTTTTTCTTCAACCCGGGAGCACGTCCTTTCTTCCTGTCACGTGACCGTGACGTACTCCCGGGTTATAGGGCACATATGAGCCCACGAGCCCCCCTACAGCGACTCCCAGTGGCCCCCAAGGTATCCAGCAGGGCTGTGTATAAATACTACAAGGTCCGTGATGCCCTGCTGGAAGTCGAGGCACGATCCTGCTGTCGGGAGAGCTCCTCCTCCTGGCGGCCTGGGGGTGAGGACCGGAGTATGAAGCCGGCAGTCCTCCACTATATATATATATATATATATATATATATATATATATATATATATATTATATATAAAGCAGGCTTTAACAATCTTGCGGTCTTGTATGCATGATATCATCCAGCTGACACTCGGAATGACCACCAGAGGGCGAACTGGAGTTGACGACCTGCATTCTTTATGTTTGAGCCCCACCGTGCCCCTGCTGCTTTTGAAATTAAATAGAGTTGGCTGGTTACAAGCGTCAACTGGATGATAACATACATACAAGACCGCAAGACAAGCACATTAGTGAGTCTTTATTGTTTGTTAATTTGTTTTTATTTTTAAAGTTGTGGTTATTTTTATCATATTTTTCTCAAACAATTAAAAAAAAACACCTTGTTTTCCTCCCGGGCAATGCTGGGTATTTAAGCTATTATTTTTAAAATAATATTATTATTAGTTATTTTAAAAAATCCTAAAAACTGGATGCAGTGCTTGTCTTAATACCATCTTAAATAGCAACAGCATTTGTGTGACCATGCAAGGAAAAATGGTGGTGACATAAAGAATCAAGACCACAAAATGAATTACATAAACAGAATTATGTACCAAACATAAGAAAATAAATATATAAATTCTCAAAAGAAATTGTGATGAGTTCATTAATGATTCAAAGGAGAATAATCCCGCATACATTTATATTCTTTTACATTACAACAGCCGACTATTTTAAATTGATGCAGAGGTGTGAGATTTATTACGGATTAAATATCTGCAAAAGTCTGTGATGCTCTAATGGTTATGAAAACTTAATTTACATTTTACATAATATAGAGGAAAGTACAATAGCAGCAGTTTCAATCAGCTATGGTGGATAAACGAAATTAAGTAAACTATTAGCTTTGTAGATAATAATATTTCTATGACTGTATGGTTGAAAAACCGTATTCTCTTACTGTATTTTCTGCTCGTATTTATTATTTTTGCACCTCATCCTGTTTTTATCACACACCTTAGAGGCTCACAATCTTTTAAACAGGCAAACGTTACTTAAAAAACAGGTGGCTGAGTGCAGAAACACACCTCAAAAACAGATGGCAGAGGGCAAAGCTCAAAAACTAGACAGGAAGAGCTCTTAGTATGACCTGGCAATGCTGATTTCACTCCTCCACCGTACCAACATCATCTCAAAACTTGTCTTTGGTACATCTCTTGTCTGAGGCTCAGGTCTTGCCTCTCCCTTTGCAGGTGGCTCTGTTCCAGGAAAAGCTACAAAGGCCTGGACAGATCAATGACTTCCTACAAGACAACATTTCAAACCTAAGCCATTGTGAAAGGCAAACTGTGAGGAGTAGCAGGGTGGTGATCACACCAGAAGTGATTCTACTCCACTGGGGCCTTGAATAAGGCCCTTAACCTGTAATTGCTTCGTCCTGGGTATGACGTTAATCTGTATCCAGCCCTGCATGTAGGCCCTCCAACCTGCAGGGAAAAACGTGGGAGTTGGTACCAGGATTGGCACTCCAGCCACCATAGCAAACCTCACAGTGTTCCAATGACCCGCTGTACTCGGGCCCCAGTCCAGGTGGTTTGTCATGTGGTGGGTGCAGCAGTGCATGATCCCAGCCTCTCTCTCTCTCCTTCTCTTACATATGATTGATACTTTTTTTCCAATAAATGATATAATTTTATATATGTGACTCTTTCTTTTTCTCCTTTTCTTGGAAACCTGATTATTCCATCATGATTTTGCTACATGAAAGATGTTGTGCTTTGCCATCAGCTTCTGTCGTGTTTTCTATTTTTAACTCTTATTTTTTATATTTTTAAAATGAATCTTATTCTACTGCTAATATAGTATCTGTAGTATTCAAAGTAAAAATGAAAATATATTGTAACCACAAAGGGGTGCCACTAAGCCCCCGAACCTCAGACACAATTACACCCAACACAACTCTAAGTTCAAATAAAAGGTTTTTATTATTACTGACATCATGTGAACACAGCTACAAACAGGTGAGTGATCTTTATCTCATTCTGCTCCTCCTGGTGGGTTTTGCTCACTGCCTCCCAACTTGGATCAAAAGGCAGGCGGCATCTCCGGGCATGGAAACCACTCGGTAAGTGACAGTTCTTTGATCGATGGCGATCACCTCAATAGACATGGTAATGGGGGTATGGCTGGAACAGTAAAAGAAATGGGTACCTGAACAATGTAAACTAAGTCTAAAATACCTACACAATAACTATAAGCATAATAAACGAACAATAAAGCAGCGGAGAAGACGTGGATTAAATAAAAAGGCTGCAGTTATCAGCACAATAAAACAGCGGAGAAGCCGTGGATTAAATAAAAAGGCTGCAGTTAACAGCAAGGAGACATGAATACCGTGGCGAAGCAAGGAAGGGAATGAAGAGACCAGAGCGACAGACGGCCTTATATGGGCAGGCAACCAATTACATGGGAGGCGTGATGATGCGGGACGCAACTCCGCCTCACATGGCGACGAGCTGCAGGCTATGGACGTATATATGTACATAAGTAGGATTCAGTTATGACCATTACATGTAGAATTTCGAAATAACACCTGCTTAACTTTTGTAAGTAACCTGTAAGGGATGAGCCTGCCAAATTTCAGCCTTCTACCTACACGGGAAGTTGGAGAATTAGTAAGTCAGTGAGGGCTTTGCCTTTTATTAGTATAGATAACAGATAGCATAATAACTTTGTTGTCTCTCTTCTCATGCAAAATGATGTAAAAAATTTTTCTCACCCATTACTACAAAGTACATAAGGTAAGTAACACTATTAAAAAGCAATATCATTTTTGGGTGGAGTATTCCTTAAATGTGTTTCAACTATGGTGAGAGTGGATCACTGTAAAAGGGTGAATTCAACAGTAGGGCCACTGAGGGGACAGTAGTCCAGCCGGTGATATGTACCACTTGGACGGAAGTGCTTTGCCACAAAGATGTCCGACTATAGGATGGCTCACCAAGTCAGTGAGACTATCAGCTGTGGGAAGGTGAGCTACTTAGTAAAAAGGTCACCATGACAAAGGTGACCAGTCCAGAGAAGATGTCGACTATGACAGCTTAACCGTGACTGAGATGCAACAAATTATTGAAAAATAAATGTAGCTAAATAGGTGGCTCACTTCATTTCAGATAGAATAGGAAGGGAGGTGGTGCTCTGTAAAGTACGGGACTGAGTTGGTCTGCTGGTCCAGCATAAGTACGCAGTTTGAGAGGCAATTGTACAAACTGTGGAATATAATGACCCCATTGTCACCCCCCAAATAGCACATCCTCCACCCATGTTGACCTCCACAAAAATGTGGGAAATCTTCTTGTTCATTTACTAGTTTTACACAAAAACAAATATGGAAAAGAACATTCGCTGCAATGTTTTCATTTCCAGATCTTGCTTTCTCCATTGCTTTTTCACCCAGCACAGCATTGTCATTTACAAATTATTCTGACTTGATTGATTTGAGGTGTATTCGAAATTTTTATTAATCTAAAGTTGTCAGCGAACTCTTGTTAAGATAATAATCACACTGCGCTTGATTTATTATGATGATTATTATTATTATTATCTATTGTTCAGTAGTTAGCACTGTTGCCTCCAAGCACTAAAAGACTTGCTTCTGTGCCACTGATTTTGATTGCTTGGCATATAGTTTAGCCTTTCCTTCAGTCTGCAAGATTTTCTGAATCTTTTGTGACAAATCTGAGTGGACAATGAATAAAAGGTTGCATTTGGCATGCAAGAGAAGTCTGATTTTTATAATGAGGCACATCCGCTAAGAAATGGTAGCAATTTGTGAATCAACTTTCTGGTTAATTGCATTAAAGACATTCTGTACCGATCAAGATACAATCTGTAACCTGTGTAAAGCAGCAATTAATCGATCTGAAACCTTCTCCATGCTTGGGTAAAACAGTGAAAGAAAAGGATATTATCTTTCCTGTTTGCACGCCTGCAGAATGGTGTGAGCCCTTTAAAAATACTCACAAATACAAATGGTATGCAAGTGATTCGAAGGTTTCTCACTAAACTGAGGACTTGACTCTTTTGAAGTGTGTCAATGTAATCTGCTCCTCTGCCACGCTTGCTTTCCCTTTCTTCGAGTCAGCAGTTATTCTTCTTTTCAGGGGTGAATAATGGAGACTTTACTTATTCACCAATCTGCGTTACTTGACATGATGGAGCCTGTCATGCAGAATGTGGAGAATGCCTTCTGAAATGACTATAGTGGCATCCGAACACACACACACACACACACAAACACACACTCTCCTATCACTCCCGCTCCAACTGGCTCTATCTCTCACTTTAAAGGCCTCAACTCACCCTTTCTCTTATTAATGTACCCAAGTCTCCACTGCACCCATATCCTTGATTTCTTTAACCTTCTGTTGGGCGCAACTGATCTGACAGGCATGCAAATGAGGCCATTTCGGATATCTCACGTTCTGATTGGTGGAGCTGGACCAGCCTCTGAACCAACCTCACACATCATGTGCCTGTGAACAACGTGATGAGTAATCGCAGATTCAACATCATGGAAAGCACATATGGTGTCAGAGATCCTGCAGACACATTGTGCCAAAATATGTCATGACAAAATAGGATCTTTTTTATTTTTTACTTTTCCTTTACTTGTCTGAGACTCTTTATTACCATATTTTGCAATAATGCATTGTCATATACAGTATTACTTTATACACTCACCTAAAGGATTATTAGGAACACCATACTAATACGGTGTTTGACCCCCTTTCGCCTTCAGAACTGCCTTAATTCTACGTGGCATTGATTCAACAAGGTGCTGAAAGCATTCTTTAGAAATGTTGGCCCATATTGATAGGATAGCATCTTGCAGTTGATGGAGATTTGTGGGATGCACATCCAGGGCACGAAGCTCCCGTTCCACCACATCCCAAAGATGCTCTATTGGGTTGAGATCTGGTGACTGTGGGGACCATTTTAGTACTGTGAACTCATTGTCATGTTCAAGAAACCAATTTGAAATGATTCGAGCTTTGTGACATGGTGCATTACCCTGCTGGAAGTAGCCATCAGAGGATGGGTACATGGTGGTCATGAAGGGATGGACATGGTCAGAAACAATGCTCAGGTAGCCCGTGGCATTTAAACGATGCCCAAATGGCACTAAGGGGCCTAAAGTGTGCCAAGAAAACATCCCCCACACCATTACACCACCACCACCAGCCTGCACAGTGGTAACAAGGCATGATGGATCCATGTTCTCATTCAGTTTACACCAAATTCTGACTCTATCATTTGAATGTCTCAACAGAAATCAAGACTCATCAGACCAGGCAACATTTTTCCAGTCTTCAACTGTCCAATTTTGGTGAGCTCGTGCAAATTGTAGCCTCTTTTTCCTATTTGTAGTGGAGATGAGTGGTACCCGGTGGGGTCTTCTGCTGTTGTAGCCCATCCGCCTCAAGGTTGTGCGTGTTGTGGCTTCACAAATGCTTTGCTGCATACCTCGGTTGTAATGAGTGGTTATTTCAGTCAAAGTTGCTCTTCTATCAGCTTGAATCAGTCGGCCCATTCTCCTCGGACCTCTAGCATCAACGAGGCATTTTCGCCCACAGGACTGCCGCATACTGGATGTTTTTCCCTTTTCACACCATTCTTTGTAAACCCTAGAAATGGTTGTGCGTGAAAATATCAGTAACTGTGCAGATTGTGAAATACTCAGACCGGCCCGTCTGGCACCAACAACCATGCCACGCTCAAAATTGCTTAAATCACCTTTCTTTCCCATTCTGACATTCAGTTTGGAGTTCAGGAGATTGTCTTAACCAGGACCACACCTCTAAATGCATTGAAGCAACTGCCATGTGATTGGTTGATTAGATAATTGCATTAATGAGAAATTGAACAGGTGTTCCTAATAATCCTTTAGGTGAGTGTATTTTGTCACCATTCCTATTAGGCACATTGCACCCAATACTGCAATTTCACTTGATATGTACTCCATATGCAACAAAAGGTGGTGTGGACACTGAAGACCAAATGTGTGCTACATACAATGTAGCTCGAAACATCAAGTGAAGGCCCATAGTAATATTTTTCACCATGCTTAATACAGCTGGCATTAACAGTCAAGTTATTTATCTTGGAAATGGTTTAGGAACAGTAAGACGAAGGATATTTCTGAAGATGCTCTCCAAAGAACTTGTTGTAGGAGAACTAGCCAGATGCAGTGTAAAAACACTGGGAATGCCAAGACATCTTCAAGCAAGATTGCAAAAATATCACCTGCCAAGAGAAGAGTCAGAAAGTGAAGATGAAGAAAACACTCCAGGGCCATCAGCAAAAAGAAGAAGGTGCTCTCCATATACCAGAGACAGCGGTCACAGAAGGTTTTCAAGATATGAATGCAAAAAATGCCACCCTGCCCTTTGTTTGGAGTATGCCATTTTGGTGTGCAAGTCATGCTTTGAAAACGAACCTACAGAGTAAACGAGGGGAGTTTTGTTCAGTAATATGAAGATAACGTACTTCTTATATAAACATTTGTTTCAAAAAACATCATCTGTGTCATGTACATAATACTGTATTTTGCACAATGTACTGAGATATTTTGTCTTTTGTTAAAAGTGGAATAAACAGATACAATTATTGCAAATGAAATCATATGTAGTTATGTACAGGTTGTGTTTTTAAAGCATTACACCAAAATGTTGATATATGTAAGCTCTCGCATTTTGAATTCCTACTTTATAATAGTATTTCTGGCATGTGCCTGATAGACATCTTACGCCCGTACGTGTGACAGATTGCATTGTGCCTGATGGAGGGCTAACTGATAGGTTTCTGCTCTTTCTAGTAATTTTTCACACTTTTCCAGAACATAACTATGTCAAAAGACAAGTCAAAACCAATCTTACTAACATTATTGATCGTCCGCATGAAAAACATAACAAACGCAAATAATTCATTATTAAATGTTTCAGCGCTGGGTGTTCTGACTTCTGTAACCTAGCTTCACTCTCATGATGTATGCGCTCTTTGTATCCTTATTATGTTTCCAAGCTTAACATTTTGTTCATTTTGTTTTTAGTGTGTATGCATTGTTAATTTTCTTAATATTTTTAGTGGCATTTTGTGATGTCACCAAGTGCTACCAATTTAGAGCTGGTTTCATTGTTACCACATGTCAATTCCCAGTGAGGCCTATGTGCACACATGTGACATTACGGGAGCTTAATCATGTGGTGACTAACTTGATTAAGGAGGAGTCTCACACTCATTGCATGAGCATGAGAAAATGAATTTCTCAGACAAGACCTTTCAAGGATTTCGCTTTTGGTTTCACACCAAAGTTTGTTCTTGACTATGAGTCTGTTTTGCTTTTTTGCTTCGATAGTGTGATGTTGTGTTATTAATGTTATTTATTTGGACAGTAGGTGGCACTGTACAAAAATGATATAAATAGAACTGGGAGAGGGATGGAAGGAGAGTTCCTAGAAGGAGATTGTAATATAGAGATTTTGCTGTAATAAAGAAGGTTTTGGAGATTACAACCTGGAGATTTCTTTGTGTACTGATCGATACAACAAAATTGGCAATGAGGATAGGATTTGTTGTTGTTATTTTCCCTTTTGCTGGCAAGCTTTAGCCGGCTGTTAAATATTTAAGAAATAGGGAGATGTTATGTTGTGTTATTCATGTTATTAATTTGGACAGTAGGTGGCACTGTACAAAAATGATATAAATAGAACTGGGAGAGGGATGGAAAGAGAGTTCCTAGAAGGAGATTGTAATACAGAGATTTTGCTGTAATAAAGAAGGTTTTAGAGATTACAACCTGGAGATTTCTTTGTGTACTGATCGATACAACAAAATTGGCAATGAGGATAGGATTTGTTGTTGTTATTTTCCCTTTTGCCAGCAAGCTTTAGCCAGGGTGTTAGATATTTAAGAAAGTGGGAGATGTTATGTTGTGTTACTCATGTTATTAATTTGGACAGTAGGTGGCACTATACAAAAGTGATATAACATAGAACTGGGAGAGGGATGGAAGGAGAGTTCCTAGAAGGAGATTGCAAGACAGAGATTATGCTGTAATAAAGAAGGTTTTGGAGATTTCTTTGTGTACTGATCGATACAACAGATAGTAATCTTGGCCCTTTGAAAGCAATCTCTCTTTGTCTAGGAAGTTCTTTCATTATTATTTTTTATTTATTTAATTTAGTATTATTAAATTATTACATTTTCAAGAAATAGTCCACCATTGTTAGCTTTTCTTATACAGAAACAGAATCAGTCACATCTTGTTGTACTGACTACACCTGGCAGCAGCAGTATGGAAAAAGAAATAGAAGCAAGAGAAGATTGTGGAGAAATACACAAGTTAAGGTCAAAACCGGAAGAGTGAGAATTGAGTAACAGAACCCAGAAAATGACACAAAACTGCAATCAACGTTTTAACAAAATGGTCAAAAACAAGAATTTGAATGTAAACCGAAACAACATGCAAATCAAAGATCACGGTCAATGGGACAAATAAAACTTTATGACCAGAATTCCAACTAAGAATTAAAGAAAATAATGCTAGACTTTTCCACAAACTTGGACAAATTAAGAAATTTTCTTTGCCAACCTTTACACTTACAACCTTGTTATGTCCAACTTTGCACTCTTCCTGTTGACTATGCCTAGAAACAAGCAGCACAAAATGGCGGCACTCATAGCTGAAACAAAATTGAGCAGTTGGAAAACTTCAGATTCGAAAAATAAATGTAATGACTATATTCCATGATCTGTAAAGCCTCCAAAGCGATAACTAAACAATTTTTAAAGGTCAAGGAATGACAAAAGCCAGATCATGACATTTGCTGAACCAACAACAGATTCTTTGTACCCCTTCTGAGAATTTTAGAAGTGATGTAGCAACTCTTGCAAGTTTCTAAACAGACCACTGATATTAGTTATTCGGATCAGGTGACATCTGACTTACTATTATAATTATGGCTTCATTGTATTCATTGACAAGTTGACTGCAAAAGTGAAAATGGGTAAATTTGGTCCTAACGCAAAATGTGAAGTTAGGGTATTAGTTTAATATGCTAGTTAAATGTATTTTGTTATTGAGCAAAACTCACCTTAAAAATGTAGAATGGAACAGAAAATGCTATGTGCATTTCATACCCACCACACATGGCTATAATTTTTGTGTGATGAAAGAATTAAGGCGAAGGTTAAAGTTTTTACGACAGTACTAAGACCAGCAATGATGTCCGGCACTAAGAGAATAATGGACAGTAGAGGGAGCACAGAAGAAGAAGTTAGATGTGGCAGAAATGAGACGACTGAGATGGATGTGTGGAGTTACAAAAAATGACAGAATAAGAAATGAGACCATCAGAGATACAACAAAAGTGAGAGTACAGGAAAGTAGTCTGAAGTGGTATGGACATGTAATGAGGAGAAACTTGATGAATAAGCGAGGGAGGCCATGTCGGAGGTGGATGGACAAAGTAAAAGAAGATCTGAAGGAAAAGGATGTGACAAGGGAGGAGGTGCAGGACAGAGCTGCCTGAAGTGGGAAAACATAAAGAAGAAGAAGAAGAATTTTGTTTCCCAATTACATTAATCTCTTTCTTTTTTGAAGCTGCATGTTTTGTTGAAGGTGATTTGTTTACTAAGGTGAGATGGCTTAATGAGCTAAGATTCACTTTGGAAAATCTGATAAAACTTCATTGATGAGTGTTATGGCTGTGTTGGAAAATATATCTGCAAGTCAATGAACACTTGCAAAAGAGGTAATAATGCTGCTCAAAGACAATAAGATCATGGGGCTTATTTGCAGGAGCGGACAAGAGAAGAGTCACAAAATAGACCATAGTCAGCACACAGGAGTCAAAAGATACTGAAATGATTAAGTAACAATGAGAGATCATTGTTACTCCGAGTGGTGGCTCTGAGGCTAAGGATCTGCGCTGGTATCCCGAAGGTTGCCGGCTCAAATCCCCGTCACTGCCAAAAGAGATCCCACTCTGCTGGGCCCTTGAGCAAGGCCCTTAACCTTCAATTGCTCCAGGGGCGCTGTACAATGGCTGACCCTGCGCTCTGACCCCCAAGGGGTATGCGAAAAAACCAAGTAATTTCCTTCAGGATTAATAAAGTATAATAAAAAAAAAAACTAGCACACATAAATTACCGTACTGCCATCTTAGCAACAATTCCACATGCTGTAGTCAACAAAAAAATGATTGCACCTATGAACAAAATACCGTATATACTTATGGATAAGTTCTCCCGTGGATAAGTTGGGACTATTTTTACTGTATAATTTCTGGTATTTTATAATGTCGGCCGTATAAACGGAAAACTCACGCAATTGGTCCAAGAGATTATAATATGCTAATGCCCACCTGAGAGAGTAACCGTGAAGCACACAAACTTTTTTTCCTATGTTGGTGCGGCAATGCACTGTATCAGTGTGTGCTCCTAACCTCTCTATCATGCCTATGTGACCTCACCGTAATACCCAAACTATTCTGAAGCGACATTTGCACTGATATGTGTTTTTTGTATCTCACACCCTCATACACCTTTATCGTAAAAGCATCCCTTATCTTCGATGGAGCGTTCGATCAGAAGAAAATATGAAGCTGGTTTTAAATTAAACGTCGTTGAATTAGTAAAAGAAATTGGTAACTGCGCTGCTGCAACAAAATTCAATGTGCCTGAGAAACTGATGTGAGATTGGAAGAGGCAAGAAGATGTAAAAAAAAAATGTAATTGTTGCATTTTTGAACGGGTGTATAAGTCGGGGTCTGACTTTATGATTGATTTTTCAGGTTTCACGACCCGACTTATACGTGAGTATAAAATGGCAGCTACCACTAAAACATCAAGGCACAAAATAATAACAAAAAGACATAACCATCATAATACAATAGGGGCTGCATGGTGGCACAGTAGTAGCGCTGCTGCCTTTCAGTAAGGTGCCTGGGGTTTATTCCTCAGATCTTCCTTTGGTAGAGCTTGAATGTTCTGCCTATGCCTGTGTGGTTTTCCTCCCACTGTCCAAAGACTTGCTGGTTAGGTGAATTGGCAGTGCTAAACTGGCCCTAATAAGTGTTTGGCGTGTGTGCATGCGTGCATGTTTGTGTTTTCGGCCTGTAATAGGCTGGCGCCCTGACCAGGGTTCGTTCCTGCCTTGTACTCTATGATTGCTGGTTTAGACTCCAGCCAATCTCGCGACCCTGTTCTGGATTAAAAAGGTTAGATAATGACATGACATAATACAAAATAAAATAATGGGTAATAAATAAGTATGAATCAAAAGTAGGTCACAGTGGAAAGAAAAAAATGACTAAATGTGATCTAAACATTGAATATGTGCAGCATTTAAAAGCTCTGTAGGCCTGTGTTGCTCTACAAGATACTTTTTCTCCCCCGACTCCCCTCTATCAGACACTTCCTCCTTCCCCCACTCCCACAAATGCCAAAATGATTTATAATTGATATACAGTATTTGTAATTATTAACCACACTGCAAGACAAGCCCCACAAAGAATCATGGCAGCTGTAGCATTTTGACCGAGAGGCATTATTATTCCTCCAGGGTTCTCGTCCAATTTAGCAAAAAGGGCATAACAAAGGTAGAGACGTCTTGTGTTATGGCACTGCTGGATGAGGCAGGCTTGAAAATGAATGAATGGATAAGTTAAAGAGGGTGCCTTAGGAACAAAATGTAATGGTGCCCAGTAATCTTATGAAATAAAAAAATCTTTGGATATACTTCATATTGCTTGTCATAAAACTAATATGTATAGAAGGTCTCAAATACTTCCCAAAATTCAAAAACTGTTCCACTGGATTACACAGCCGTTCACTATGTCTCTGATAAACTGCGTAGCAAATTCACTTAACCGTGATCATCTTTTCTGTCTTTTGTTGGTTCCAGTTGCTTAAAAAGTTATTCAAGCGAACAGCTCTGAGAACCCAAATGTTAGTGTGTAACTGAGCTGACATCATATCACGAGAAAATTCCAGCAGCCAGTTTTCTTACTGCATTCTGAACACGCAAACAGCCCCACATCATTTTCCTACTTAGTAATGGCATCCACTGGCTTAATGCTATAGGGTCACGGTGCCCAAGTTATTGAACAGTTTTTTTTTTTCATAATTTAACCTTTCAAATCTCATTTGAGTGTTACAGTTCTAACAAATATTTCCAATTTAGGATGCTGTAAAAAGCCATAGGGTCTAATAAATTATTTAATCCAATAGCCTTGAGCCTGAAATGACAGATCATTTACTATTTTATGACCATTTGATTGGCCAAATAATTACAAAGTGTAAATGTTACACCGCTGCCTGCCTGATGGATCTGTCAGCGGTGTCTTTATGAGTGCTGCGGGACCACCTGAATTCTCACTACAGGATTCCCAATACAATATTTTCTGCTGACTGGAAAAGGGCACTCCTGTGGAGCCTGGTGAGCTGACTTGCTTGATTCAACATTTTACCTTTTATTTACTTCTGAATGTGCCTTCAGGTTTAATAAGGTTGGAAAAAGCAAAAACTTTCCAAACACTGTCAACAATAGAAATAAAATTAGTCGTCTTCCTCTGTTTGATAGTATAACACATTGAGAACATTTCATTGATCAAATTTTGATGTGTGCAGCTTCACTGTAGGTAATATTTCTGTTGTTGAAGAAAATCTTCTTAGTAGCTCCTTTTACATCTTGGACTCTTAGGCTCACAAGGTTTTTCTAACTATGCTAAACAAACTAATGGTGTTCTAAGACAGGGGATCTCAACGTCGGTCCTGGGGACCCACTGTGGCTGCAGGTTTTTGTTCCAACCAGCTTCAATTTTGAATTGTTCTCCTAGGCTAATTAAGCAAACTGTTATTTGCCAGATTCTGTGTTTTGGAAAAAAATGTAGAAATTAGAAAACTAAGTTTGGTAATATATCTTTAAATATAATACGCTACCATGGCTGTTCGTTTGTCTGTCCAGGATTTTAAATCAACTGTAGTTTGCAAACTCTTTGACCTATTGAACTGAAATTTGGTACACATATACTATGTGACGTCTACTATCCACTTTCTGTGTGATGATTGACCTCAAAGGTTATTCCTCTTTTTATTTTATTTTATTGTAGAATCAACTGTTGGCAGCGGTCAGCAGGGCGGCCTTTGTTGCCCATGTGTATGGGCACCGTTCTCATCCCTACCACCTTCGCCATCACTTCCCCTACTTCTTCATAGCTTAAATTATTCTTGAGGCAGATTGAAGACTTAAGTGCCAGCTTAAGTGAAAAATTTAAGAAAAAGTACTAAGTAATTGCAACACAAACACTGACTTAATCAGTTTTAATGCGAAAAGATGCAGATGAAAGAAGAGAAAAAGCAGGCCGCTAGGGTGGAGAAAAGAAGAGCTGCTCAGGAAGCGGCAAGCACATCAACCTCTGAGCAAACGAATGCTAAACGTACAGAGAAAGAGGATGAAAACTAGAAATGCTCAAGTCAAGTGTATTCACTGCACGTTATTGTGCAGTACATCATTACTAGTATATATATATATATATATATATATATATATATATATATATATATATAGTGCATCCGGAAAGTATTCACAGCGCATCACTTTTTCCACATTTTGTTATGTTGCAGCCTTATTCCAAAATGGATTAAATTCATTTTTTTCCTCAGCATTCTACACACAACTCCCCATAATGACGATGTGAAAAAAGTTTACTTGAGGTTTTTGCAAATTTATTAAAATTACAAAAACTGAGAAATCACATGTACATAAGTATTCACAGCCTTTGCTCAATACTTTGTCGATGCACCTTTGGCAGCAATTACAGCCTCAAGTACTTCTGAATATGATGCCACAAGCTTGGTTCACCTATCCTTGGCCAGTTTCACCCACTCCTCTTTGCAGCACCTCTCAAGCTCCATCAGGTTGGATGGGAAGCGTCGGTGCACAGCCATTTTAAGATCTCTCCAGAAATGTTCAATCGGATTCAAGTCTGGGCTCTGGCTAGGCCACTCAAGGACATTCACAGAGTTGTCTTGAAGCCACTCCTTTGATATCTTGGCTGTGTGCTTAGGGTCGATGTCCGGCTGAAAGATGAACCGTCGCCCCAGTCTGAGGTCAAGAGCGCTCTGGAGCAGGTTTTTATCCATGATGTCTCTGTACATTGCTGCAGTCATCTTTCCCTTTATCCTGACTAGTCTCCCAGTTCCTGCCGCTGAAAAACATCCCCACAACATGATGCTGCCACCACCATGCTTCACTGTAGGAATGGTATTGGCCTGGTGATGAGCGGTGCCTGGTTTCCTCCAAATGTGACGCCTGGCATTTACACCAAAGAGTTCAATCTTTGTCTCATCAGACCAGAGAATTTTGTTTCTCATGGTCTGAGAGTCCTTCAGTTGCCTTTTGGCAAACTCCAGGCGGGCTGCCATGTGCCTTTTACTAAGGAGTGGTTTCCGTCTGGCCACTCTACCATACAGGCCTGATTGGTGGATTGCTGCAGAGATGGTTGTCCATCGGGGTCTTGGTCACCTCCCTGACTAAGGCCCTTCTCCCCTGATCACTCAGTTTAGATGGCCGGCCAGCTCTAGGAAAAGTCCTGGTGGTTTCGAACTTCTTCCACTTACGGATGATGGAGGCCACTTTGCTCATTGGGACCTTCAAAGCAGCAGAATTTTTTCTGTAACCTTCCCCAGATTTGTGCCTCGAGACAATCCTGGAGGTCTACAGACAATTCCTTTGACTTCATGCTTGGTTTGTGCTCTGACATGAACTGTCAACTGTGGGACCTTCTATAGACAGGTGTGTGCCTTTCCAAATCATGTCCAATCAACTGAATTTACCACAGGTGGACTCCAATTAAGCTGCAGAAACATCTCAAGGATGATCAGGGGAAACAGGATGCACCTGAGCTCAATTTTGAGCTTCATGGCAAAGGCTGTGAATACTTATGTACATGTGCTTTCTCTGTTTTATTATTTTTAATAAATTTGCAAAAATCTCAAGTAAACTTTTATCACATTGTCATTATGGGGTGCTGTGTGTAGAATTCTGAGGAAAAAAATGAATTTAATCCATTTTGGAATAAGGCTGTAACATAACAAAATGTGGAAAAAGTGATGCGCTGTGAATACTTTCCGGATGTGTACTGTATGTGTATATATATATATAAAACTTCATAGTGGTCATTATATATTAGATAACTTTGAACAATTAAAGAGAAGTCTTTTGGCTGACTTGCACTCAAGGAAAGAAGCTAAAAGTCAAATAATATGAAAAAGGAAAATCCTGTTTCAACTGTGCCGTCAGTGTTCCTCAGTAACTTTGTTGAATGACATTACAATTTCAGTGTTCAGACCTTTACCGCGACAACTATTCTTATGTTTTACTCTTTAAAAAAAGGTCACTACAATTTCTACCACCGTCTATAAATTAATTTGACAGGATTCTTATTTTATTCTATTCAAATATAACAAATGCTTAGTGATTTCAAAACTTTTAGATTCTATGCAGTGACTCACCAATCTAAACTGCTCAACTTAAAGTACATAGAACAATGAAATTCTTACTTGCATGTCTCCTCAGAATAATTAACAATAATACAATACCAGCAAAGTCACCCACATATTCTGTACATGAAAAGTGTACATGGCTTACCACATATATATATATATATATATATATATATATGGTACACACATACACAGTGCTTTTTATGTTACAATATTCCTTAATATGAATAGCTGCTCAGTAGTCCTATGACCTGTGAATGCAAACTCACCCACAATCTATTGGTGCATGTGCTAATGGCCCTGGAGTAAGAGAGGTCACTGTCTAGTATGGCAAGTGTCAAAGATACCAATCAACAAGACCAGAAAAAAATATAATCAAAGGTATACTCAAAAACCAAGGCAAAAATACAGAAACTGGAAACAAATCATTTTGAAAAGAAATTGCTAATTAAAAGTTTGTTTTTCTAGAGAAGTCAGAAAACTAAAAACATATGTGAAACCATGCCTCCATCTTAAATAGCAATCATGATGACGTATGCAGAATGCCGGCAAACACGTGACTAGCAAAATGAGTTAGAACTATACATGGTGTCACACATGTGCCCCTGAGGCTTTGGAGAGGTGTGAGGGCGCTGACGTTAACAGTCTCTTCTCCTTTTCCTATAGCACAGGACACCAACTTCACAAGGCCCCGCCCCATGCACTCCAGGTGATACAAAAAGAAGCCGCTCCAGGAAGGAGGCGTCTCATTTGGAATCTAACCTTGGAGGAGGACAGAGCTCCGTCTCGTTCCTTTATTTAATTGTTGGCTCTTTGAAAAGGGCCTGTAACATTTTGCTAGCCAAGCAGCTATTTTTTCTTTGTTTATTTTAACTAAATAAGGTGACCCTGTTGGCACCCCAACCTTTTCCCTGGCTATCCTGGTCTGCTTACCCGGCTACATTTACAATGGCCATGGCCACACGATGGGTCAAAATGACAGCATTTTACAAAAACAACAACCACAAAATAGCATGATAAGGAAGTCACATAGAATTATTTATATAACGGTAAGTAATATCTAACAAAATTAGCCAAAATGTGTTTAGAATGATCTGTGCTTCAAGTAACTCTGGTGATGACCAGATCTTGAACTAAAGACCTGTAGTGTTATCTATTGTACGTTTGTTATCTTGTTCTCTACAATCATGACCATTATTTTTTTTAAATTTAATTATTTTTTAAATTTATGAATTCACTCCCTGCGTGGAGTTTGCATGTTCTCCCCATGTCTGCGTGGGTTTCCTCCAGGCACTCCAGTTTCCTCTCACAGTCCAAAGACATGCAGGTTAGGTGTATTAGCGATTCTAAATTGTCCCTAGTATGTGCTTGGTGTGTGGATGTGTGTGTGTGTGCGCCCTGCGGTGGGCTGGCACCTTGCCCGGGGTTTGTTTCCTGTCTTGCGCCCTGTGTTGGCTGGGATTGGCTCCAGCAGACCTCCGTGACCCTGTAGTTAGGATATGGAGGGTTGGATAATGGATGGATGGATAAACTCTAAAGACACTGTAAGAAATTAAAAAAGCAACATGTATCAAACTGATTAAAGCAAAAATTAAAGATTTAAATGTTCTGTACGGTGCAGACTCATGTTTATTCTGTGTAACTTTTTTGGCTTGATATTGCAGTCGATCTTAATGAATGAACAAAAGCCACTATTTTCCTATTACTACTGGAACTTGTCTTGATCTTCTGGGAAGCTAGTATAGCCTGGTTTAATTCCAATGATGGACTTAACAAATAAAGTGGACCACAAGGGACTCCCTGGGTGCCAGGGCAACATAGAAGAAAGGCTTTGTTTTCTTACTTATTGAGCTGCACTCTCCTTTTGATCAACCCTCCCATGTGTGTTCATATAATAAGACACCTTATTCTAATTTCTGTTTTGTGCTTTTCTTTTGGCCTCTAGGGGGCAATCCTTCAGCAGAGCTTAAGGGTTTCGCTTTAATCTATAGCATGCTTGTTTAATTCTTCCCAGTAAATAAAGTATATTCAAATATTTAGGTGCCTGCTTCTAGTTAGAGAGGTGCATGGGGAGCTGCGAGCAAACATTAAGTGCTGAGCCCACCCTCGGGACGCAGTGATGATGCAACATGTAATGGCATTTAGATGTGTTAATTACCCTGATCAAAGAGAAGAAGAAAACTCAGGCTATAATGACTCCTTCATTCAAATAAGTTGGAAAGCTGAATGCTAAGAAACTGCATGGATTTTTTTTTTCCTTTCTAAGTAAAAGGGCAAATCTCATCCTCTAGGCAATTAACATGCTGGATATAAATACACAAAGATGGTAAGAGGAAAATAATGCAACATCAACATCATAGACATAAATAAGATATAAAACACGGGCATAATTAGCCTTCCCGATCCCGTTTTTTTTTTTTTTTTGGTCTGAAAGTTTGTAAAATCAACCTGATGCTTTGCTTTTCAGATCTGTAAGCCAAGAAGCGGCTTAAACTTTTCTCTCTGCAAGTTAGTGCCAATATTTCAAACTTCATAAAAAATGCAGATTTCATAAAGTCTAACCTTAAATGGATTCATGGCACAAGCACCCATCAAATCCATTAAATTCCCCATGCAGCTCTGAACCGTCAGCCAAGATTTGATCTTTATCTTGCCGCTGCATGCATCTTTTTAATGCATCCTCTGGAATGGAACCAGCAAGGAAGGGGGAGCATCTGAATGCCAGGATCTTTAGCTCAGATCAAACTGAAGGCTGCGGCCATCCAGCATTCACACATTAATTCATGTGCCATTTCATTGATTTAATCTCTGTGGGCTTTGATCTGACAGCCTCTGAAGTGGCCGTGATGCAGACGAAGAGCAAGAGGCCTGATTAGTTCCACAATGGTGATAATAAGAATGGCAGTGCTACTGGCTTACGCTGGCCTCTTCTTAGTGACAGTGACTATTTTCTTTATTTTTTTATTACTTTTTTTTTACACACAGCTGCCGTGAATTAGTTTATCCTAAGAGCTGCATACTTTGTCTGTTCTTTAAAATGGCAAGATCTAAGCATGGGTTCCCAGACGCAATAATACAAATCATAGCCATGGCATAAAGTTTAAAATTAGATGGCAGCAGCAGGAATGGTGACCATACATCATTCAGTTCCTGAAAAGTGTTTCTGGAATTGGATACACAACTAGAAGATAAAAGGCAGGCAGTCATGTGACTCTCAGGACTTGCTAGAGCTTTGCCCCTATTTTTATTTCAATTCCTTTGTTTCTCCCCCTTGACTTATTGTATTTGCTACCTTGTTGCAATTGTGATGCAGCAACAGGAAGTGGTGAAAAGGGGGTGAGCAGGCCTCAAAATAAGCAAAACCCCTGGCCTTCACTGGTCAGCCTCAGTCCTGTACTGACTGCACCAGACTGTGGAATCAGAATGTGGTCGTGGTGAAATAAACTAGTTGAGGTCAATGTCACTGGAGGAGGCTGAAGCTGGAATTTCAGTAGATGGTGTCACGCATGCGCATCAGAGGGTCATCTTCTGGGCTTGCCACGAGAATACGAGAGGGCACGATTGCTGATTGTCTCCTCTCTTTTTCCACCCACACCTCTGAGAAGATTCCCAATGAGGGCAACTACTTCTGCCCTTTTTGGTGTGTGGACTATACGCGCAGGGAACTTTATAAGGAGGCATCTCATTTGGTTATGAGCAACTCACCGGGCAGACCTCCATCCTAAAACTTGACTGCCACATTTTGCTGCTTTTTGCACCACTGTGTGCCTGGTATTTTGTTTCAGATTATTGTTTCAGCAAATGGTGTGACCAGGTTGGCATCCCAGCAATTTATTTGGATTTGTGCATTGTCAGGGGGGGGGGGGGGGCATTTGTTGTACAATTGGGTGGTTTCATTTCTCTCTCTTAGGCAAAGGATCATGTAAATATTACATTTAAAACACAGAAGATGAAGAGGCAATAGGCACCCATTGTTGGGGTAAAACAGTGCGCATACTGGAATCTGCACCACTAAAGGTTGTATCCTCCACTTTACATTTTTTAATGGACTTTTAGAGTGTGGACTGAGTGCTTTCCTTTTTAAAAAAGGGTTTTCGACCCTGATATTATTAGATTTTTATGTTTGTTTATCTTTTTAATGTACTTTATATTGTCTTGTGTGATAGAAGATACTGTTGCTTTTCCTGAAATTACTGCTGTGTCTTTCATTGTGTGTTTACTCACCGGCCAATTTAAAGAAACCTGTGTGCTATTATCGGTAAAATTCAATAGTTCCCAGTCTCTTTTTCTAAATCCGGGTGGATTAGTCGGATATTTTAACGGTATCTAGATTAGATTACCTGTAAGTGTGGCCAGACACCTGTCACAGCACTCCTGTTTGGCGACAACAATGGGCAAATTATAAATAACCTACGCTTTGTAGATGATCTGCAGTGGGTTGGCGCCCTGCCCGGGATTGGTTCCTGCCTTGCACCCTGTGATGGCTGGGATTGGCTCCAGCAGACCCCCGTGACCCTGTGTTCGGATTCAATGGGTTGGAAAATGGATGGATTTGTAGATGATATTGACTTAATTGAAGAGTCACCTGAAGAACTTCAGGACTTGACAGATAAAGTTAATAATAGTAGCAAAAGATTTAGACTGAAAATAAACAGAAAACCAAAATAATGGCAATTGGAAAACAACAGGAAGAACTAAAGTTAACAATTGATGGACAATATATTGAATAAGGAAACATATTTGTGGGAAGATTAATAACTGAAGATGGACATGCTACAAAAAGGATATGAAGGGCAAAACAGGCTTGGCCTTAGCTGCATCTGGAAAACTGAGCATGATTTGGGAAACGAACAATATATGCACTGCAATAACTGGAAATGAAATGAATTGTAGAAATGAATTGGCCGAGAAGAATATTGGGAAAATCACAAAGGAGTAAAATGTGAATCAAAGTGGTTAAGGAAATATTAAAGCAGAAAAGAACACTACTTAATAAGATTAGAGAAAGATTTGTTTGCTTTGGGCAAGAATGGAGGAGAAACGACTACCATGAACTGAAGTGAAGAAGTGAATCAACGATATAAATGAAGATCTGAAATATTACAGACTGCATTTGAGAACTGCTGTTGAGTACAATGGAGACATCTTGTTAAAACGTCATCGTCACCATAAAATAACGGATGAAAAAGAAAAAAGAAAAAAACCTGGGAGACCAAGAATTAAATAACAGAGCTCTGAACGTGATACAAAACATCAGTCAATTTTAAGAAAAGAGAGCATCAAAACCAAGAATTTACAAGTAAACTGAGCCAAAACATAATTCAAAGATGCAGGTCAAAATGACATAGACAGAGTGCAAGCTAAGATTTAAAGAAAATAACACTATGCTTTTTAAATTGAGCAGACAAGGAATTGTCCAATACTGACCTTTGCACTTTACTCCTTTGATGTCACGCATTGCACTCTGACCTTGCCTAGCAACAGAAGTGCAAAATGGTGGCACCCATAACAAAAACCAAATGGCATCGCAGGAGAAAGTTATTAGTTTTTAGCATAATGAAAAAAATGGAAATACTTCAAATTCAAAAATAAATGAAACAACTATATTCTTTGAGCTCTAAAATCCCCATAATTATATCTCAAATATATTTAGAGACCAAAATACAACAATAAAAAAATTGAAAACAAAAGTGAAAGCATGACAAAAATTCAATTAGCAGGCTCAAAATGAAACACTGGCTTTAACAATTCAGAAATACTTTTGAATGTTCTTACAACACAAAAATGTCCTTCAAGTGAGAGAAAAACTCTGAAACCCTCTGGCTTTAAGGACGAAAGCAAAACTTTAATCTTTAAATTTAAAAAATGTAATAAGCAAAAGATGAAGGAAATATGGCAGTCTTTTTGGGTTCTACCCACAAAACACAAGGAATATGGCCTTGAAGCACACATACACAATACAAGTGTAACAGATGGCTGAGTCCCATCCCCGGCCGGGACGCCCCTGCTGCATATGTTCTTGGGGAGCAGCCATGAGCTCCTCAGTACCTCCCATGGGACGCTTGGTGGCAGCTTCCCTGGGTGATGTGGGTGCCTCACTTTCCCGCAGAGCTCCATGGGAGATGGGGTGGCCGCCAGGGGGTGTTGCATGGATCCCGGAGCCTGTATGGACACCTCTCCAGCCCCGCCTGGAAGTGCATTTAGCCACGGGTGTTCAAGCACCTGGAACACTCCCAGGTGGGCTATAAAAAGGGCCAGCATCCACCACTCAGGAGCCAGAATCGGGAGGAAGAGAACGAGGTTGCCTGGGAGGAGTGGTGGTGCAAGAGGAAGGATTGGTTTGGTTTGGTTGTGTTGAAGAGCTTTGGGACTGTGTATTACCTGTGGGTCACGGAGAAGACGTGTGCCCACAGGGGAGGAAAAAATAAAAAGTCTTTGTGTTTTGACACGTGCCTCTGAGTCAGTCTGTGCCAGGTCAGGCACCTATATAGCGCCTTTCTATCACACAATTTATAAAAAAATAAATAAAACACAAAAAAGCACATGAAAAATAAAAATTCAAAAACAGCAAAAATAAACATAAACCAGGAAACAATCCCCAGCTGTAACATAAAATATGTTAGTTCACTCATCCCCATAATTATTTATGTACTGTTTCTTTAAATCTCTTGCTAGTCCTTGTGCTTTGTGGGTGGAGCCATCAGAGGCGGGGCCACTCTGATATCCCCACTCCTGAGCCCTCCCGCCAGCTATTTAGCCAGGGCAGAGTAGACTTACCCTCATTTTTTGTTCAGTATCTTGTACATATCACTAATTTTGTTGGATTAGATAGATAGATAGATAGATCTGGTTTTCTTGATTTATTTTGCTGCTGTCCCAGGTTTTCTCTTCTGGGTTGTAGAGTTAAAATTGTTTGCCCATTATTGCTTTTCAGGCAACTCTTTTTTTTCCTGTTTTTTGCCTTTTTGAGCATTTTGCTTGTATTTTTCCATTTTTTCAACTAAATTCCTCATTTATAAAGTTTCTTTGGTTTCCCTTTTGTACATAAACTGAGGGTTTATGGTCATCCTTTCACTTATGGGGCTTTTGCTATATTTTGGGACTTTCTTGTTATTTTGCCAGCTTCTCTTGTTTGAGGTTTGTGATGCTGAAAGCCTACAGTTAGCAGTTTTGAGACCACCTGAATTTGGGGGTCAATCTCTTTGGGCGGGCTGGCTAGGTTAGGTTAGGTTAGGGCCCTGCTTTTATAGTCTTTTTAGAAGGCTTCACACCCATTTTTGTATGTTTGGAAATCCTAATCATAACATTTTTCATTGTTCTTTTATTTATCTGCTCACGTGTGTGTTTTTTTCCGGGCAGCCACTTAAACCCCAACTGCCAGTCCCAGTGTAACTGCTTGAACATTGAGGTCAGTCCTCTTTGTCTTTGGTGCCCTCCTTCCTTGAGTTAGTATAAGATAAATATTTTTGGCTATTTTGAAAGTTTCATGTCAGAAATTCATTATTATAATTTAGGCTGTGTGTTTTGAGATTGCCCACCTTTCTTTGGAATTACTCATTTTGCACTGAAGAAAGATTTTTGTAGTTCTCTACTTTTTGTATCATTTGGAATTTGTGGTTGAAGAGTTTCAAAAATACCAAGATTCAAAGATAGAGAAGTTAGCAAAAAAGCAATAAGAGATCTGTGTAGCGATTTCTCAACTCAGATGAGGAAGTGTTTTCACGGATTACCTTTAAACATGGTGTAATTTGATCAAAGGTCATGACCACTGAGGACAAGACCCTAACAAATGATATGCTAGCACTAAAAACAGGAATCCAGAATCACAAATATTTGGATTAAATAGTCCAAATGATATTTCACAATTCTAAAGGAAGAGAGAAATCTGGACACTTGACTAAGATTCAATGGCCCAAAAATCCCCCATAATGAGTGCAGAATTACCTTTCTTGATAATGAAACTCCTAGAAAATTTGAAAAAAGGAGCAAACTCCTAACATAAGGATTCCAGTTCTGGGGTGATGTGCTGACACATCCAAATTCATTCACATCCAGTCAATGACTTTTAACATAATATACACCATCAAATGAAAGAGAAACCTGGAGTGACCGGACCAGGACTGAAACCCAAGTCCTTGGAGATATAAACCAATAAGGCTTCACGCAAAGAGATGGAGATTGTAAAGCTGTTTTTACTTCACATGGAATGCGTTCTTTATTTTTAGAACTATGCAAACCAGTTGTAGACTTGTGGAAATGTGAACAGTGCAGGACATTAACCAGTCCAAAACAGGGCACAAGTCAGGTGGCACAAGTCCACACTCAATCATTCTGGGCCCAATCAGAGTTAAAAGTTAATCTAACTTGCATGTTTTATGGCTTATGGGAGGTAAGTGGAAACAATCAGAAGAAAGCTTTCAGATTTGAAGCCAACTCCACACAGAGAGTAACCAAGCTGGGATACAAAACAGTCTCCAGAACCTCCAAGGCAAGAGCTGCGCTTCACATATAAGTACAGTAAATCTAGTTCAAAGCTTCGCTTCACTCGTTTCACTAATATGGTCCTTTGGGGCAGCTTGCCTACTTCTATCAATTAGTGCTTTGCAAAATTTTTCTTTCTCACCTCATACTTTTCATAAACTAGGTCATTGTTATTCCCAGTGAAGTGTCAGAATACTGACAGTGAATCGCCAGTCACTGGGGTTACCATAATGAGGTCTGTGGCTCCAGTGATGGTTTAAAAACCTTTTACCCATCAACTGACAGCGTTCCTTACCTTAATCCCTATATTACAAAGAGCCAGCCTCCTAAATCACAACTTTTACTCTAAGCAGGGTCATCTCAAGGGGTGAGTGAGGCCCAGGGTGTTACAGCTGTTCCACGTTGGGTAGGGGTTGGCATTAGGGAGTATACAAGAGTTTTGTATGTTGAATTTTTAAAATATTGAATCATATGTATTCATATTTTTATGCATGTGTGAAGAGGGATTGCAGACTGTAGATCTGGAGTGGGTTGGCTGGTGTGGGGTCCAGGGCATGGGTCCATTGATCCACTTTTAGAGACAGCTCTGGTTTCAAGGGTGAGTGTCACACTGGTTAACACTGCAGCTTCACAGAGCCAGCCATCTGGGTTTGAATTCTGAGCTTTCCTTATCTGCACGGGATTTTCCTCTCTGGTGTTTCTTCCACATTCTTAATCCATGTAGGTAAGGTTGATGAACCACTTTAGCTCTTACTGAATGTTGCTGAATGTAGGCTAGAACAAAGAAAATCAAATTAGGCAGAGTTAGGTGTTCCTTTCATTGGCCTCAGTAAGCTCACTAGAACAGAAATTTCAATCTACACACGCGGGTACCATGATTAGCTTTTGTGTAATTTCATTTGGTATTTTCTATGTCTTATTTGGTCCTTCTATCGCTGCCATTTTGTGAACCATCATTTGGCGCTGCTTGCCACATTGCAGCTTCAAAATGCTGGGACTTGTGGGTAATGTGAATTTCCCCTTGGGATTAATAAAGTATCTATCTATCTATCTATCTATCTATCTATCTATCTATCTATCTAT
>JANRMT010062856.1:18307078-18325090 GCA_026402145.1 Polypterus bichir lapradei | reverse complement strand
ATCTATTCCTGCCAACTACACTATCTATCTATCTATCTATCTATCTAATTGGCATCACAGGATCAAAGGTCGGCTGAGGGTTGTTTACTGCATTTGATCTGCGGATATAAAAAATAAAATTAAAGAAAAAGCGCTTAAAAGAAATCTTTTGTTATTGTGCATCTTGTAGGTTTGACCTCAATGCCTGTTTCTACAACTTTGATTCTTGTGTCTCATTAGGAATTGGTAGTTAGGTTTATTTTCATTTGTTCTGGTTTCATTTTTTAGACGCTTGTCCCGGCGTAGCTCATTCAATAAATCACCAATCCTTTCCTTGGCAGGACATCAGGACACACTCTAACCTAATTGTGAATGTATGAGTTTCACAGATTTGATCGTAAAACGATTCTTTGAAAAAACTCAGACGTTACTCCTGTTGATTTAGTATGGTGTGATTTATGAGAAGATGTGCGAATTTACCCTACATCTAATCATCCATTTTCAGGATCTTCTTAATCCCATGTCATTGAAGTCACAGGGCTGCAACCAACTGGATGGTGACTACCTTATCTCAATAGTCTTGGCGTGTTGGCAGGTTTTGCTTTTTTTCAGATTTGTTAAAATGTACTGTAAAAGACAATTTTCCATGGAAGGTTTATTTTACCCAAAACGTAACTGATAATCAGAAAGCATATGACTTGATATCATTTTCACTTTTCCAAAGAAGGCTTGATGTGATCTGCACCAACAGGGAAGACTGACTGCTCTGGGCTCCATGGCTGGGTGAACTTAAAGAACTACCTGTGCTCCAGTCCTGGCAGTCACGGAAGGAATACTAAGTAGCATACATTTCATGCTTTTACTAGTTGAAACATTTATGTGGTCTGTGGTGAATGGGAATGGCATAGGGCAAAATGGTTGCTGCTCCTGCCTTACAGATCGAGCATTGCGAGTCTGATTAATATGAAGTTCCCATGGGGTTTTCTCCCATATCCCCCAGTAGACGCTGCTTAGATGAACTGATGATTCCAGAGCCAGCCTGTCCATGTTTATTACCTTTTAGTGCTGGGATAGACTCTGCTTCCTTGCAATTGTGAAAAGGATTAATCAGGTTTGAGACGGTTAGGTTGTGAGAGTTATATACAGTACATCTTTACTATATATGGGTTACAGCATGGTATGTTTTATGAGTTTGCTTTACTCATAGCCAGTGTGAATATAAATTCCATTATTGTTGTGACATACAGGAAATAAAAGTACACATCAACTGCATAACCTAACATTCTCAAGGCTGCGTAATCCAGTTCAGGAATGCAGGGCTATAGCCTCTTGTTTTGGGAGCTCTGTGCTGAAAGAAGGAAGCAAACAACCCTGGAAAGGATGCCAGTCTAGCACACTGCCATAATGAACTAGTCAGCCTTATCTGACAGCACGACACTAGTACAGTACTGGAGTGTATGCCTTCATAAAAGTGGCAGAGAGATAGCAAGAGCAAATATAGTGGTCTCCATTTTCTGTCTGCCTCTTTTCATACTAGCGGACATTGGCACAGGTTTCATAATTCATTCCATGTTGTTAAAACAGTGAACACTGCCACGCCATTTATCTCAAAAGCACGTGCAGCATTTATCATTTTCTCACCTCTCTTTTGCTTTGTAATAATATATGATTAAATATAATGATATAATTATAATGGTTCACCTCCTCCTATTACTCCTCACAATGCTTTCACTGTTTTTAAGCTTTTCAAACGTGATGTGGGATAATAGAGTTCATGAAAAAAAATTTTAAATCTCACTAACAATGTTGTAATCTGGCTGCACAGTGAAAACACAACAATGGTGATGTCTTGGTCAAGAATGCTGGGAGTTGCAATTAATGTTTTGTTCTTCCACTTGAAACAGAATATTAAATGTACACAAAGATGTAGGGACACGCTATATGAAAAGTAACTAAATTCCAATTCCAAATGTTAGGTTGGTTTCCAATCAGCAGGATGTGTCGGCTATAGCCAGTGTGGTGTAGAGGTTAAGACTTTGGGCTTCAGACCTTGAAGTTGTGGCTTCAAATGCTGCTACTGACACTGTGTGACCACAACCAATTCACTTCACCTACAGGTGCTCTGACTGGAAAAACAACAGAAATGGAACTGATTGTATCTTTCAAATGTTGTAAGTTGTCTTAGATAAAGGTGTCAGCCAAATAAAAATAAATGTAATCTAAATAAAAGGGGTCTGAAAAGCAACATGAAGCAAATAGTTGGAGCATCATTCATAAAAACTGCAAACTCATTTCTTGTGTCAGAAGGAAAAGTATCCAAAATAATGACAGTATTTGACAATACAGGCAAACTGTTCTGGGAAATTAACAAAGTAGTCACGAGTTGAAGTTCACCGACAGGATTAGGTGGACATTTCACAGCATCGCTACTAAATGGCACAAAAGTACAGCCTCAAAAACTGGCACAGAACTGAATGGGTCTTGTTTGAGTCAGCAGTAAAGTGTTTCTTCATCCCTGCAATGTGATCTCCTCATAAAATGTCACTTTGGTGTGGTGGTCTGAGGTGGCTCAACTGAGTCACATTTCTTTTGATATTCCATATTTAGTGTAAGGCCTGTGAATCCTTCATATGTACAAGTCTTTTGACCATCACGTCAATGTGCCAGACTCACCAGAGATGAATAACCAATCTACTGATGTTTTGTAAATGTAATGAAGACCAAAAGAAGTTTTTGTTAAGGTCTTGTTACATAATAGTGAAGGTGTAGAAGATTCAGTTTTGCAGTACCTACACTAAAGTGTTAAAATTGTCTTGCGCATTGAAACTACGAGGTGAGACACTAAAATAACCGGACTGGGCTTAGGGCTTTCCTGGAAAACCATGTGGAGGTCGGCCGAATGTGAATCATAGAACTATATCCCCTCCTACACACCCTCTAAAACCACCGACCAGCCAGGTATATCCTGTGAGTAGCCCAGTCAGTATTTGCACAATAATCGCTACACGAGTTGCCGCTCTAATGTCGGGTGAAAAAATTGATCAGCGAATCTACATTAAATTTCTTGCGAAATTGAACAAAATTGCCACAAAAACTTATGAAATGATAAAAACAGTGCATGATGATAACAGTTTGGCTCTCACACAAGTTTTGGAGTGGCACAAATGTTTCAAGGAAGGACAAGAAAATGTGGAAGACGCCCAGGTCACCCACAATCGTCTCAGTTGGATAAAACCATCAAAACGGTGAATCAGATTGTTTGAAATGATCGTCATCTAGGTGTTCGAGCTATCTCAGAGTTGGCTGGTATTGACAGGGAATCAGTGAGATGCATTTTGCACGAAGAACTTCACATGACAAAAGTTTGTGTAAAAATGGTACCAAAAATTCTTTCAGTCGAACAAAAAGAGTGCTGGAAAAACATCTGTGCTGACATTTTGAACACGATTAAAGAGCAGCCTGATTTTTTGGAAAATGTTATGACATGTGATGTGACATGGATTTTCCAATACGACCCGAAACCCAAAAACAGTCAATGCACTGGAAAACCCAGACATCGCTGAAAATGAAAAAGGCAAAAACGACAAAGTCCAAATTCAAGGCAATGCTGATTGTCTTTTTTTTGACATTCGTGGTATCGTCCACCAAGAGTGGGTTCCTGAAGGGCAAACTGTCAATCAGGCTTACTATTTGGAGGTTCTACAAACCCTTCATGAGAGAGTGAGGAAGAAGAGACCAGATTTGTGGAGGAGTTGTTTCACCAAGACAACACTCCCACGCACCGAAAAGCAGTTTTTGACTGACAAAAACATTCCTGTCCTCGATCATCCTCCCTATTCACCCGATTTAGCTCCCTGTGATTTTTACTTGTTCCTGAAAATCAAAAGTGACCTGAAGGGAACACATTTTTCTTCAGTGGATGAAGTGAAGACAGAAACAGCAAGCCTGTTGAAGAGCCTCAAAGCAAGAAGACTTCCAGCAATGTTTCAATCAATGGAAGATAAGTATGGAGTGGTGTAGACATCGGGAGGGAGAGCATATAGAAGGTGACCATGTTTAGAATGCTGCAATTCATCGATAAGTATTTTTTTTTTTTTTACAAATCCGGTTATTTTTGCATCTCACCTCGTATTAATTGTCGCTGACAACTGAATACTGCTTAAATGTAATTTTACATTCATTTATCCATTTAAAAAACATTGTTTTACCCTTTTATTGTATTACAGCTTTTAGACTGAGAAAACATACAGTTAATGTAAGGTATTTATATGGTTTTTGTTGTTGTTGCAATATATTCACCTACTCTTCCCAAAGTTTACATCAAGTTGAATTTTGGAGGTCTCCTCCTGCCCACCTCACTATCTGGTCACTTACTCCTTGTGTCTGTGGTTCTCAGTGTGAATGACACTTTCTAATGTTTGCATAAAATCAAACGCATTTCCATCGGTGTCCCTGTAGCCAGGATTTCACTTTTAACTGTCATTTTACTACACACAGAAGTGAAACGGCATGAAAATGCACACACTGATAATGTCCCACAATGCAACGTGGGCCAGTCCAAGTACAAGTTTACAATAATTTTCTGTCTTATCATGGAAGATAGCTTAATCTGCTGTGATTTCACAATACATTTTTCAATACAGTATTTTATTGTGAAAAATAGTTAGCTAGCTGTGATATGTTAGCAATGTTTACAGTGATAGGAATTTGTCAGAAGTACAACATAAAATGCAAAAAGATAAATATTAAAAGTCACAATATTATGCAGCATGCAGGAGCAACACAAAATATAAAGATTTAAAATGAAATAAAATATGAAGAAAAAAATGTAGTCCAGTGTGTAGGTATCCATTGATACTGGCTCAAAATTGAGACCTGTTTAGTCAGAATAAATGCACATGGAAGCCAACTGTTGTCAGGGATGCCAGGGGCATCGACCCGGCCGCGACGCCATGAAGGACCAGAAGAGGGCGTGCGCCCACCTTGGACCACGTGGGGGCCGCCAGCCTGGTGGTTCTGGTGGCCACTGGTAGGGGGCTTGGAAGCCCAACCCTGCAGGGGCCCGTGGTCACCACCAGGGGGCGCCCCGAGGCCTTGAAGACCCTGGACCTCAGCACTTCCGCCACACCAGGAAGTGCTGGGGGGGAAGAGGAGCAGGGACATCCGGAGTGCTTCCGGGAGTACAGCCGGCACTTCCGCCACATTGGGGCTTGTCGGTAGAGGATTGCCGGGAAGCACCTGGAGCACATCCGGGTGGGGATAAAAGGGGCCACCTCCCTTCATTCAGGGCTGGAATCGGGAGTGAAGGAAGGGCTGAGCTTGCGGAGGAGGCCAGGAGGCGGCCTGAAGAGTGCAAGGCGTTGTGTGGCCAGGACTTTGGGGGGTTTGTGTGCACTTAAACTCTGTAAATATTTGTAAATAAACATGTGGTGGTGGAAAACAACATGTCTGCCTGTCTGTGCCCGGGTTCTGTTCACACTGTATAAGTGTTTTTACATTTGGATAAAGCCAACATGGTGGGTCATTATTGCTCGGATTGGTGATTTTACTGCACAGTAATAATATAATTTTAAATGGCCAGGCACACCTTGCAGTAAAAGCACTGTCCCTCATGAAGTTTTCCTCTTCCAGCATGATAATACCCCCTTACATGCTGCTACACTAACTCAAGAGCACTTTCATGGCCACCAGAATGAAGTGCATGGACTTCTAACGACCAGATCAAAATATCATTGAACCTTTATGGAAAGTTATGGAAAGCACAGTGTGAAGTGCATTCCAACTTCCATCCTTTATCCCTCGAAGAAACAGAGGAGCTTCATGTTGAAGAATGACACACTGTCCCATTACACATGGTTAAGGACTTCTATGATAGCATTGCAAGAGGTACTGTAGCTAATTCATGACAAAGGTTGGGCCTGCTCCTTATTAGGTCTTTTATATGCATTGTATTTTATAAATCCCTTGTATGAAAGTATTTTTGGAAATCAATTGTAGGGAGGTTACTGTTCTAATTACTTTTGCTTTTTTCTGTGCAGTCTGTTGCGTCTCCAAGTAACGACCATGATACATTACATGGTTTACACAGACTGTGTGGGGACCTCATTCAGGTATTTAAAATCGTCAAATGCACTGATTAAGTAGACCCAGAAACATTCTGTCAGCTTAAGGGTCAATCACATACTCAAAGACATCTATGGAAATTAAGGGCAAGTGCATTTAAAACTGAAGCCATGTTTGGAACAAACTACTGACACATGGAGTTGGTGCAGAAACCTTGACGACTTTTAAGAAAAATCTGAATGAGATATTGGGACAGGTTAGCTATTAACTAAATAAACGGGTTTGATGGACTCAATAGTCCTTATGCTCTTATGTTCTTAATTTTTCTAGCAATTTACAGTCGTTGATTTTATTTACATAATCATAGCCAATCAGAGACAGCCAGCAGCTCACACCCATGAACATCTTTCGTATAATGTGAAATGCCCATTAACTTACTCCAACCATTTTTTGACTCACCTCGACAAAAACCAAACAGGTATGATTTTGTCTTAATTCGTAGATGGTGGGCTGTGCGTTTGCGAGAGTTGAAAATGATTAGCAACTCACCTGAAAGTACAATGCATATAATGCAGCGATGAGAAATAAGCAACATGGGCATTTTCGACCTCACAAACAGAAGAGAGGCTCGTCAGTCTGATGTATTGTGTTATACAGTCCATGATAGAATGGAGAAAAGAAAATAAAAAGGGCCAAGGTACCTGTAAAGCGTTTGCACAGCCACTGCCTCCATCACGCAGCATGTTATAGGCTGTCAAGAAAAGGGACAAGCTTGCAATATCCTGAAGATATCACACGGTCTCATAACTTGACATTCCAAGTCATTTCTAGTTGGGTAAATTGGCATACTCAAAAGACAAGATCAGCATCAGCAGTCAAGTTTGGTAATGTCCTCTGACTAGAAGCCATACAAATCCTTATATATGCAACTGGTAGATCTTACGGAGTTTAGAGCTAGACTTTAGATTTTACAAACCACGTACAAAAGCGAATTAAAGTCAAGTGAACTCCATCACTAATCTTGAAATCTGTGTTCCACAGCAGGGGTCGCCAACTCTGATCCTGGAGGACCACCCTGGCTGTAGGTCTTCATTCTAACCCTTTTCTTAACGAGTGACCTGTTTTTGCTGCTAATTAACTTCTTTTGAATTCATTTGAATTGACTTGCTCTTAATTGTTTCTTTTTGCTTAATTAGCAGCCAAACAATAATGAGCCAAAACAACTGGTGTTCATCATACAATATCTGAAAATAAAGAAAGATGAAGGTCTCAGGAATGTCGATCTGCTCAGGTTCCCAAAATATTTTAATGGTGCTCTTAGAAAAGAGAAAATCAACAATTTCGGAAATGTCTGTTAATGCACCACGAGAGCAGCAACAAGCCACGTAATTAAAGAACGGGTTTAATTAGCGGCAACACTCAGCACCTAATTAAGCAGCTGGTTGGAGTGAAGTTGGTTGGAGTTTGAGGCCCTGACTTAGTTGGTCTTCTGTTGGCTCACGCACTTCACATTTCATTTCTGTTTGGGTGCCTTTTAAGGAAAGAAATGAAGCAACTCAGAGGAATGATTAAGAAATTCAGGGGAACAAATCCTAAAAAACAAGTCAATTAAAATGAATTCACAAGAAGTTAATTAGCAGCATAAACAAGGCTCTCATTAAGAAAAGGGTTAGAATGAAAACCTGCAGCCACGGTGGTCCTCCAGGACAGCAGCTGGCGACCCCTGGTCTAGAGGTCACTTGGATCTTAATAACCAGACATTCATGCCATTTCAGGAGTAACACTGCACAGCACGTTTGCTCTCTTACTACTGAAGAAGCCAAGGATAGAGGACATGTTATATCAGTGGAACTTCTTCAAACTTTGAGCCTTCCAAGACTTGCAATTAAGAATAAAGGCAGCCTTCCAAGGATTAATATGGATGGTCAGTGTAGCCTTTGGGACCAGATGTACACAAAACTGTAAACCTTAACAGCAGCAGCAGCAGCAAGGAGGGAAATGTCGACCTAAAGACATGCAATTTTGTACATTTCAAACCAGGTACCCCATTTTAGCTAGACAAACATCACTGTTGTTTTTTGTTTTAGGTGTTTTTCACTTGTCACTTTTACAATGTTGTATATACTGTGGTGTATGGCCACAGTATTGATCCCGGCCAATACCCCCAAGCCGCCAGGTGGAGCCCTCCCTGCAGCATGGAGGTGCCCCGAAGACCAGCAGGGCATCATGGACATTGGAGTCTTTATGCACAGCCCTGCTGGATACCACTGGGGCCACCAGGAGACGCTGCAGGGAAGAATAAAGTTTATTTGCCAAGGGGAATGACGTGCTTCCGGGGTGAAGAAAAGGACTTTTGATCTGACCCGGAAGTGATAGGAGTCACATGGACTAGGGATTGGAACACTTCCAGGTCAGGGAATATAAAAGGACCGTGGGAGCTCCCAGACGGCGAGGTGAGCTGGGTGGAAGGGTGGCAACGCGTCTGAGAGTGAAGGACTGTGTATTATTGATTAGTGATTGTGTTTAATGAGTATTGAGGAGAGGAGGGTGCTTTGTGCACTGTTGATTAATAAAAAGTCGTATTGTTGGACTTTTATCTGGTGTCTGGCGTCTTGGACAAGGGTTCAAGGGAGCGACAACGCCCCCTATCTACCACAATACATACCACCAAAAATAAAAGAAACACCATCCAACAGTTACTTTTGTTTTCATTTTGAATATGTTATCATTTACAAGCCGTCCATACAGTCAAAATGGCAGCCATTGATCAAGGCTGCACTAATTCATACTCAGCTAATGGATTAGCCTGGAGCGGAGCTAAGCGGTGTGTTGCTCATTTTCTTATGGGCTTTCTGCCCTAAAGGCAATGATGAATGGTCCCTTATTTAAATAACAAATTGACGGCTGCATTCCCAGTCCACGCAAGTTATTTCCAAGCACTTACAAATGTACCTTGAACAAAAATATTAAAAAGACAAGGGAAATCAGTAGGGGGAAAATACACTGCGATAAGATGCCAGCCCTGAATGTTATAATGAAATGTTGCTGAGGCCACAGTGAAACCAAGCTTCATTTGTATGGATTGTTTCTGTTTTACTTTGCTAAACCTTTTTATTTTTGTTAAAGCAGAAGACGATTACAGAGGTGCTGCAATGTATCATTATTCCGGGCTTGTTTTTGGAAGAAAACACTTGGTTGTCAAAGTCAGTATATTAAAAAAAGATGAATTATTCAGGCAAGCCGTAAACAATGCATTGTCTCAGAGCTCTGTATGAGGGGGCTTTAACTAGCAGGGCTATGTGTTATGACAAGCAATGACAACCTGTGTTTATTCACGGCAATCAGAATCTACAGTAACGATGAGGCACCCAGCAGGCCCAGAAGGATTACAGTTCGACAAGTACTCTGCTAAAAATGACAAAGTGCATGGCAGCCTGCACACTCATCTTTCTAAAGGCAGGTTTCTTCTACAGTTGAGGTACGTAAACAGGGTGACAGGGGTTCATCATCACGTAGATGTTCCATTTCACAATAGTAGGCTAAATCGATCCTACATGATTAGGAGTTGGACAAGCCCTTGTGGTGCTGAAATCTTCCAACTTTAGTTAGGAGGCTTCTGCACTCCCTCTGTGTCTAACAGGATTGATGCCTCTTTCAAATTTAATGCCCGAAGCCTTCTTAGAACCACCTGAAGTCGCAAACCTTCACACACCTTTAGCGTGATATTATTGTAAACCTTGGTTTGTAGGAAATTGTTCAGTGCTGTTTTCTGAATTGCACCTAATGCTGCTGAGACAGCCTTTTTTCCCACTGTGACCTTTAATTGGATTACATATATCTGAAAATCTTATATTGTGCTATGTTGTAGAAATGTAAAAGATTTTTAGATACTGTTTAAAAAAAATCTGTTAATATTACATTGTAGAGAGGTTTAATGTGTGACCACCTGCAGGGAAGGAAAGAAGGAAGGAAGGAAGGAAGGAGTGAAAAAAACAAACAAACGAAACAGGGACAAGACAGAAGAGAGTCCCAAAGATAGTCTTGAGGATCAGATATATGTGCAAAATGTCCTGGAAGTAAATAGGTTGAGGTGTCAGTAGGGATGGAGGCATGCAAAGAAGCCAGGGTGGGTAAGGCCAGGCAGGAAGCCCAAAGATGTCAAGATGTCATGTTGCTTATAGTTCTGACATTGCAAAAGTAACTGAGAAATTTTAAATAAAGGACCAAAACAAGACATGTGAGCCAGATAAACAAGCAGATTTGTATTCGAGAAGTGAAATAAAAACTATTGTAAATCCAAAATCAAAAACCTAGCTAGTAGTCGGAAATATGTGAATCTGAGGGCGTTTACCAGGAGCACTAACTAAAAATATGCACGCTGTTCCTTTGTTGTATTCCCCAGAAACTAGAACCGTAAAGAAGTGTTTGGGAAAAACTCATAGCAGCATTACGTGAATCGGACTGCAATTCCCAGCAGTCCCAGGATCACTGTGTCACTAGGAAGCTTCAGCTGTTTACTCTGGGGCTGCTGGGAAAAAGAAGATGAGTTGCTGAATTTAAAGCAAAGTGTAAGAAGCTGGCAAAGGTGCCACTGTGATCGTCTTTTGTGTTTTCACTGCTGGAGCAAATAATCTGAATTGCAATTACCTACACCCTGTAGGATTCAAGTTTTCTCCGGACTTGTGTTCTTTTCCTGTGCCTTCCTGTTCATGTAGTTTCCTGTGAGTTAGAAAATATCATCATCTTGGGAGTGCGCTCCAAACTGTCCCCAAAAATATCCCAGAACAACTGCATCATGGTAGGATAAAACTTTTCATTTCATTCCGAAGGGGGTTCCATTTTCATTCATCATTGTGATCTTCGTATCGGTGTTGGAAGACTGTGTTTTAAACAGTGTTGTGAGTGTTTACCATTTATCGCCCAGTGCATATTGTTTTATCAATTTCCCTTTGGTTATGTGCTTAATTCATTAATTATCATAATCAGGTGTTATTCCAGTGCGAATCCGAATGTGTGTTATTTGTTTAATTTACTTTTTGGCATGTATTTATATTGAACCACTATGTTACGTATCTCTGTGTGTCAGCATGTTCAAGCTGAGACAAAGATAGCTTTTTGCTGGGGACCTCTAAAAAAAATAAATAAGACCGTCTTTTTAAAACAGTTTGAATGTGAGCATCCTGTGACCACTGCAAACTTTATATCTCTGATCATTGAAGTGACACCCAAACACTCCCAGTTCAGTTTTGCAACACCATCACAAACTTCCACAAGTTCTGGTTGACCAGAATTCAAAATAGTGTCCAAAGTAGGGCTCAAAATGATTATAAAGATTCTAGAATGGAAGAAGCCACAGAACTGAATATTGCAATCTCTAAAACCTATATTCATACATAAATCAAAAATAGGTTTCAAACATGCCCACAAAAAATAAAAAAGAATACCAACCATAACACTTAAGGTCACAGAGTTGCATAAGAAAACATACCGGGGCTTTACTGTTACTCTTTGGCACCCTGCCTTGGTGGCAAATGGAAACTCAGAGGAACAGAGATGGCAGAAATTGCTTGAAACGAACTCTGGCCTGGTGTTCCTGAAGCAGATGGAAGGCCATAACTGGGCCAGGAGTTTATAGCCACCTCGTAACCAGAAAACGATGAATTAGATGACCACTTAATGGGAAAAAAAAAGGTCTTGAGTTAGAAAAGGAGAGTGGTTTGGCATTTTAGAGTGGTATGGAAAAGGGGCAACCGTCCCTCTAAAAGGACAGGAGTTCACTAGGAGTTATGATAGGTAAGAAAGAGATCATGGCTTTCTCTTCCTTCTCTGAACTCTAAACTTTATGCACTTTCTTTTGTGATTCTCTCCCAGAGTTAGTAAAAGAAACTTTTGTCCATTTTGTGTTGTTTTGTGAGACCCCTTTGATTACAAGAGGAAAATAAAATCAGAAACCTAGAAAGAGAGTCGAGGTAGACCCTTGACACCAAAGGTTGCCACAGATATCTCCTTGAATAGTTTCAGTCTGCTAAGTCTTTCCTTCCTTCTTTGGTAGTTTCAGCATGCACCTCATTTCTAATAACTAACTTTGAACACTAGTAGCCTCAGTGAACACAGTGATCACGCGTTTGAATCAACATGACACTTAAAAAGTCAGCAGCAGATGAGTAAGTGAACTGAACATAATTTTAATAGTCAGCCAGGATCTAAAATACACAAGCTGCCAGCTCCTAATGTGTTTCCTGTTTTGCCTGGGGATCAGCTTTATTGATACGCTGTGCAGAGTGTTATCCTGCCACTCTGCTGGGGACACTGAACCCATTTTCAGTTTATTAAAACAGCCTAACTAATTAGCTAAAGCTCACACGTGATGAACTTAGATGGCTGATGTTAGCACAGGGATGGTGTTTGAGTCTTCCCAGGGCTGTTAGAAGAACTGTTATGCCCATGCGTAGCCTCTGCCTGACACCGCTGCAGCAAGGTACTTTATATTGTACAGTCAGCATGGAGGATCAGATTAAGGATGTAAAATGGGAATCACAATTTAAACAGGAAGTGGTAGGATGCTCGACAGTTTTAGACATCACAAAATGAATGAAAATAAAAGGCGCTGATCACCCAGCCAACACCTAAAACAACATTTTATTTTTGTTAACCTGTGAAACACCAGAATTGATTGCCTATCTTATACTTAATACTGGAATAATGCTAGGAATGGCTTAGCTCTCCATATCCGTGTGTCGGATTAAGCTGGTTCGTGAAATTGATTGATGAGTATTTCCATCACGGGTTATTTGAAGCTTTTGGAGTGGGCGTGTGGTACAGTTTATCTATAACTTCAGGATACTACCCATTGCAGAAATATCATTGTGGCAAATATATTTAAACTTTGCTCATTTATATCATGGAAAGCCTCTTTGCGGTGACGCATGTTAGTCTGTGGAAGTTTTTAAAATAAAAACGGTGCAGCTCCAGGCTCCTTGGGTGTGCAGGTTGAGCAGCCTCGGAATGTTTAATGGGGAGACTGGGGACGATCACGCTTGCACGTGAGTGGTTCCTAATTAGGACACTGCGCCCACTGAGGTATAAAGCAGAGCATGAGCCTGAGAGAGACGAGAGAAGGACAAAGAAAAGATTGATGAGAAAGAGAAATGGAGGTTGAGGAGAACGAAAAGTGAATGGAGGTCAGAATCGTGAAGAGCGGTTGGAAGAACGTGAAGGCAAGTGGTCAGGAAGTGGCCCCAACAGGAGTGAGCAGCTGACACTCAAGGGACAGTGCTGCTCCTGCTGAGGAACAGGGAAAAGGAGCCACCAATCATTCTGAGTGGGCTTCTGCTGGAGGCTGTGTGATGAATGGCGGTAGTGGGAGTTGGAGCAGGGCTCATGTGGTCCCTGCTGACACTAAGGGATGGTGGCAAGGGACACAAGTCAGGCTTGGGGTACCCCAGCAGTGACCATCTCATGTGCTTGGAGTGCAAGCCTATGTGAGAGTTGACTGCAGTTGTTGCTAAGAAGACCCGAGAGGGGGTAAGGAACATGATTTTTAGAAAAAGGCATTATGGCTATTTAGGCTTAAGGCTGGACCTGTACAAAGGATATATTAATGATTGTATTTGTGCTGCTGCTTGTTTCAAAAGCCAGCTACAAGAATTCAATAATCATTTTACGAGTACCCATTTATCTCGCAGGCTTACAGTCCACCAAAACTCTACTGTTTTTAGATACCAGTCTTTTTATCATCTTTCCAGCTCTTAAAAACTTACACAGTTACTTTCTTTACATTTCTTTCCTTCCATCAGAAAGAGTAGTTCTTTCACCAATAGAGGATACACTACTCATGTTGTAGACAGGACCGTCAATCAAGCCAGGAGTTGTTCTTATAACATCCACTGCAAGATGAACCCCATCGATGAAACTTGCATCCTGCTGGTCCTCCTCATTCACCCTAACTCTCTAGCTCTCCAACAGGTCATCAAGCAAAATTTCCCAATTTTGGCAAACTAATTCTTCCACAGGAACCATTTTTCCTAACCCTCCCTTGATCTCCTTCCATCAACCACCTAATCTTTGCTCATTTCACAGAGGAGAGGCACATTTCTCACCGGCACTTTGAGCTACAACAGGAGCTGCTGTGCAAGTTGCCAATAAGTCACCAACAATACCTTTTTATCTGGACCCTCTGGTAAATTCAATATTAAACAACGGATCTCCTGCCAATCTGAAAATCTGATTTACTCCACTTCTTTAAGGAAGTGTCCAGTCATCTGCATAGGTGAACTGGGGAGACAGCTAGCATACCGTTACAGGGAGCACATCTGAACTGTTAAAATCAAAGAACTTACAAAGCCCATTATAGAACACTTCACATCCATTGATCACTGTGTGTGTGTTCTTTCACAGGGCTTCAAAGACACTTTTTAGAGAAAAACCGAAGAATCTAAATTAATTCTCAGTCTGAGAGCACTTATTTCTCCAGGTCTTAATGACAGACTAACTTTTTAATTTCTCCACCCTGTCTAATGGCACCTAGTCTCACTTTTTCTCCTTTTGTCTTCCTTAGCTTTTCCCCTCCTTCCCCTACATTATATACTACCTTCTTTTTTCTCTTTAGTTGCACATCTGGTGAAGGCTATACAGCTGAAACATATTGTCTTTAGCCTTCTTACCTTTACAGAGAAGAACAAAAAATATATACAGTATAGACATACATATATATTGTCATACACATGCGCATGGGAAGCAGCTAAAAGACTCATAAAAAGGATAATTCCATTATATATATATTGTGATAGACGCCCCTGTGAAGGAAGGACCAAGGGAGAGGACATATTAAGGGCAATACATCCTCCGGAATGCAAGAGGGCAACCCCCCCCCGGCTCAGTGAGGGGCAGCAGGTTTGGAGCTTAGAAGCTCAACCTTGCTGGGGCCAGTGACTGCCGCCAGGGGGTGCCTGGACAGTTTCAGAACCCTGGGATGCAGCACTTTCACCACACCTAGAAGTACTGCTGGAAGAGGATCTGGGAGCACCTGGAACACTTCCAGGGTGCTCCATAAAAGGGGCCATTCAAGGAGCCAGAGTTGGGAGGAGGCGGACAAAGCTTAGCCTGGGGAGGAGTGGAGGCGGAAGGACAAGAAGAAGAAGCAGAAGAAGGAAAGGCTTCTGGGCTAGACTGCATATTTGTACTTTGGTACTTTTGTGTTTTGCCTTGTGTGCTGTGCTCTGTAGTGGGGAGGAAAGAAAAAGCATTGCCCTTCTTAAGTAAACTGTGTTGTGTAGCAAACTCATGTCCTGCCTGCCTGTGTCGGGTTAGGGTGGCTGTACGCACCCTTGGACTTCACAATATATATATATATATATATATATACTGTATATATATATATATATATATATATATATATATATATATATATATATGGTTTTTGACCGGTAGTAAGGACAGGAACTCAGATGAAATGATAAGATGCCAACCAGGTCACCCTGTTTATTTTTGTAATGGAAAAAACAAAATAACAATTGTGCAGTGGCAGGCAGAAATAAACATATAACAGAAAACAAATTTTTAAAAAATAACAGAAATAAATGTAATCACCAGCTATTATAATGTTCTAAACTTAAAGCCATTAGGCTTGTCGTCAGACTTCCTTCTTTTAGGATGGTCCTCATCCAAATAAGCCACCACCCCCCCTTGAGCACCCTTTTTTATAGCTCCTGGACCAGAAGGGGTGGAGTTAGTTGCCCTCACTGGGTGGCTTCTCCTAGCTGTGGGTGGAAAAGGAAACAAGGTGGTTAGCAATCGTGCCGCCTAGTGCCCCGAGGTGGTAGTGCTTACTGTTGATGAGCCTGGAAGGTGACCTTATGATGCACATGAAAGACAATATATGTATTTATATACTGCATGAAGATATTTATATACATATACTTATGGTATGTATATGCATGCAGCCATGTTCAAATCTATACACGCAAATGTCTGCATTTTGTCTTTTTATGGGCATCACAGATACTTGCAAGTGTAGCACTATGAAAGGTATAAACACGGTGTGTATAGATAAATGTTGCAAAATCTTAGGCCAGATGCTGACCAGATGTGATCAGCTTTCTTTTTTCTGGCTTCACCCTTCACAGCAGGACTGAATTCTAATGTCCATCAGTCATTTCTTTTATTTTTATTTAAAATCATTTCTCTCAGTGACCCATTTGTGGCTGCCTTCTGTCCTTAGGAATGATTGCTTCATCCAAGAGTATCTTTATTTATTCATACTAAAGGGTTTATAAGAACATGTCCAAGTATCTTCTAGCTATGTCCTGTGCAATGCAGTTATCTGTCTTTCTCTGCCTTTAATGCAGTGAAAATACACATACGCAGCAGGCAAAGTGGTTTAGAGACATGGCGTGAAATCAGAAGTGAAAGCCAGCTCTTGTAAGAGATAAAACCATTTCTGGTTTTAAATTTGGTCCATGCAGGGCTCAGTTGTTGAGATCTGCAGGCAGGAAAAACAATTCCTTGAGACAGAATAAAGCACTTCTTGGCAGGCTAACATTAATGTCCCAGAGAGAAATCTTTAGCGGTGCCTTTAATACCCGGCTGATCCGCATCTGTCAACTGATGTCTAGCAAGAAGCAGCAAAGCAATTTTCAAGGCAGGCCGTGATTCTGTATGTATTACTTATAAAGGCCATTTTCTCCACATGTCGTGTCTACCTTCATTATGAGATGAAACATGGCACAGCTCTTGCCAGCTCTGCTCGAAATAGTCTTCTTTTCATGCCCACTAACTGGAATTTTCCATTTTCATAGCTTTCACAAGAATCCCACAATATTAGTAAATGTGTTTATTACTTTAGGATGTTGTTTTTGAAGTCCATTGCATTTCTTCTCTAACTTAGCCAATGCTGCTCAGGTCTGCAGGGCATATCATCTGTACTGGTAGATCTGGAGGGCATATCATCCGTACTGGTAGATCTGGAGGGCATATCATCCGTACTGGTCTTTGCATATATGAAGAGTTCAGACATGTAACCTTTATTCAAAATCCAGCTGAAATCTAAAATCCAGCAATGTATCCTTTCAGCTGAAGATTGTGGTTTGACCGAGTGTCTTAATTCACAAACACCATACTTGGCCCTGCGCAGCCTGTAAAGTTTTGGCACTACTAGAAACAGACTCCTGTTCTTGCTATTTGTGGGTATTTCCACGTCATGTCAATGTTCAAGTGTGTCATATGTTGTACAGAGGTATACTAAGCCTATGTTGGAGACCTGAATCATTAAATTAATTGATAATGTCCTACAGTACAATTAACTTGGGGGCTGGTGATGTAAACACCAAAAAATACTCATCAAAAATCACCTTTCTAAATTACAATACCAAATAACTCCTATCCCAAGGCAGTTTCCAAGCCCTTTGACTTACAAAATAAATAAGTAGAGAAAGTTTCATGTGTCATATCATGTTCCAGTTTAAAAGGGGGTCTAAACATCCAGCAAAGAAAAAAATGAAATTTGTGAGAAGAATTTAGATTAAAACGTGTTTGCAAAAAAAGCCTTGAGGAGATACATTTAGGTAGCAGACTTGGGTTTATGGCTTCCAAAATGAATTGAAAACATATATATTGTGGTCGTACAAAGTATGATAACTAATCTCAAGAAGTGTTGGGATGCCAGCCGGGTCACTCTGTTCAAAAGAAACAGAAAGTTTCAAACAAAAATGGCACTTCTACAAAACATAGCTGTAATTTAACTGCTTGCTTAAAGTGATCAAGTCTGGTTTGAAATTCTGTCTCTGTTCAACATCAGTCCAGAATGAGACGTCACCTTCTGTGAGCGCCTCGGTTTTAAAGTCCTGTGACCAAAAGGGGCGGAGTCAGTTGCCCTCACTGAGTGTGCTCTCCTAGCTGAGGGAACAGAAAGAGACGGAACCATTAGCGACAGCACCCCCTCTCATCCTGTTATGAGGATAAGCCACAGAGACA
>JANRMT010062856.1:18275152-18287078 GCA_026402145.1 Polypterus bichir lapradei | reverse complement strand
TATCTATCTATCTATCTATCTATCTATCTATCTATCTATCTATCTATCTATCTATCTATCTATCTATCCATCCTTAGGTTGTTGACATGTAGATTCAGTTTAGACCGATCATCTTCCCTTTTTCTGTATATTTCTTCTACTTATTGTTATTCTGAGAACATCATTACATTTCTGTTTTGTTGTTGCATATATCACAATTTTTTGGTATCTTCTCGTGATCACAGCATCCATTATCAGTTTCCTCAGACCCACATCCCTACGACTGACATTGTGATGTTATCAGTTGTTACACACATGTGAGCTTGAATGTTTGTAATTACATGACCCTTTCTCTCTTTTCTTTTCAGATCAATCAAAGGAAATCCTGTCTGAGTCTAAGATCATCACTTCCGGTTTCAATACTAATGATGTCTCTTTTGGTTCTGGTCATAATGACATCACTTTCTCCATCCCTTGCAAATAAACGCCATCATACTCAGTCATTTGAGTTCTTTTCTGGACTCCAGTCTGTAAAGAACTGTTGACTGCTTAATTCCAAATATACGGGGTGCCTTCCCCAAACCTTTTTCTGCTTTTTTCCACACAGTATTAAAGATGTTATTTGTGCATCCAAAAGGTTTGGATAACATTTCTGAAAAAACAGCTAAGTTTAGAAGTATTTAGGGAAAGACCACCAGACAGGTTCTGAATCTCTTGCTGTTTAATTTTGACTTGCACTTGCTTTGCGCATTTGGTTTGCAATAACTTTTTTTTTTTTGATTCGCCAATTGTTTTTCACATTAACCCATTACACAGTTAAAGAGATTATAGCCTGCTCTTTCTTGTTAATAATCTCCTGGTCTTGATATTCTCACAAAGCCTTCAGGCACTCCTTCATTCTCTGACAACATCTCTGTAGTTACAGTGCATAGCATTAATGTTTTGCTTGAATTTGTTTTTACGTAAGATTGCACCTTAATGACAGTCATTAGGCCCACTAAACACATAAAACAGTGATTCTTGCCATATGAAATGATTATTGGAATGGTTTCATCCTGAACATCGTCTTTAGCACCTACCACCCCATTTCAAGACACTTTATTGCAGATTATATGTTAAGTTCCAGGCTCTACGATCACAAAACATGCCTTATTGCCAGCTTGCAGTGCCAGTAGGAGTATCTGATGCATAATTATACCCAGATAGACCTAATATTCAAATACAGGTCTAGTGTTTAGGCCCATTAACCATGTATCATTAGCATTCACAAGCATGGTCTGTAGAAACAGTGTTGTGGCTACATATGGCATTACACTGGCTTCGTCAAGACTATGACATTAAGCGTAAAAACAGCACAACCCTTTTAGAAGGTGACCTATCCATCCTTTTCATTCTAAGCTGTGCCTGATTGCAAACAGATCCATAAGTACAAATAAGCAAGGGTAAAACTGCTCCCAACGACTGAATCAAATACTTGGAAGTCTCATCTCCCAGCTGCCCACTCTGTATTTATATGCCCTTTAGCATGCTTCTCATGTAAAGCCTCCTTTTTGCCAAAATAAAAGCAATTCCATAAGCTGTCCGCTTCAGTGACGACATGCAGGCATCGCATTAACTGTGAAATGCTTCATGCGTGCCATGAGGCTGCCAAGCTTGCCCACAGCAGGGAGCCTGCAATCATCACCCATGTCTCAGCTGAACCTGCAATGGCCTCTGTGCTCCCTTTGAAGCAGAGATAGTGTGTTCATCGCCAATGAGCAATCATCTAACATTTGTACAAGAAAGTGCAGGCAAATGATTTTCTTTACTCATTTTTAGAGATCTCAGACATGAGGTTTCATCTACACATTGAGAAAATAAGGCAGGCATCATTTTCTAAAGGTGAAGAGTGTCATCAAATTCAAGCAGGCTGTTTTTTTACAAAGGACAATCTTCATAGATCCAGTAAACTAAGCTGACAAGTATTCAAAGCTGCTTTTCTGTTTGACAAGGCTAGAAAGCTCTTGTAATATTGTCGGCTGCTGGTTTCTGGGCAGTGCTACTTGACTACCAAGGTGCTTAAATGGAGCAGGTTGCTTGTTTTGCTCTCCTTTTACTTTGAGCTCTGTGTGAAACACAGTGACATAATGAGGACAAAAGGCAAACTGAAAATCTTTCTCCGCAATTCCAGCTGATGATTCTAAACCAGACTTCTACTCATACAGTAATCACTGCATACAACAAAGATGTAGTATCAGGAAATGATGCTAGGAGAACACAACTTTCCAAAGCAGTTATATCAAATGACCAATCTTTTGTTGTCTTCTGGACTAATGAAAGTAGTTGTCCATCAAGCATCAGCAAGCATCTCCACTGAATTGCTCAGACAAGACAGAAAGGATGTAAGTCTGCCTTTGTGCCTATGGTGACTGTTTGCAGGCTTGAATGGACAAGAATAAAAGCTCGCTCAAAAGACTTGAGTAAATAAAAGCATTCTTAGAATGAAAATACAAGGTTTAGATGTTTACCTGTCAAGGGAATGTAACAATGGCAATGAATCTACAAAACGGGATGTTGCCTCTTTCCAAATTATACACAAAGTGTGGCAAAATGGTTGCGTAGAAAGCTAAAACTTCAATATATCTATGTGCATATGTTTGTCTAGAAACCCTTCCTACAGCTCTGAAGCGAATTACTTGGGTTTGGTAAAGGATCACTGGATAAATATAGACATTTCATAGACATGTAGATGCAGGAGACTTTTGGATCAAGCCTTCACAGCCTAGGAAAGTACCTGACCAGTAGATCATGCTATCCCTCATTCCCATTCTAATGCTCAACATAAGGGCTTTCTTCCTAACAATCTTGCTTAAAGAAATGCATTTGGAAATTTAAACACCCAAGAAATGCAATCTGGAACATCATGTACCTTCCTTTAGCAGTATATTAATAGATTAAATGGAAGCAATGCTTGGGAGGTGCCGCCAGAATATGCAGTAACAGGGCCACTGTTCCGTGCTGTCTGTTCCCTGTACGAATGCAGTGAGAGTTGTATCCAAATAGTTGGTGTTAACTCAGATTCGTTCATTATGGTTGTTAGACTCCATCAAGGCTGTGTCTTGCCACTACACCTGTTTGTGGTTTTCATAGACAAGTTCTCAAGGTGCAGCCAAAGATGTGAGGATGTCTATTTACAACCCCAATTCCAATGAAGTTGGGATGTTGTGTAAAACGTAAATAAAAACAGAATACAATGATTTGCAAGTTCTTTTCAACCTGAATACACTACGAAGACAAGATATCGAATGTTCAAACTGATAAACTTTATTGTTTTGCAAATCTTCACTCATTTTGAATTTGATGCCTGCAACATGTTCCAAAAAAGCTGGGACGGGGCAGCAAAAGACTGGGAAAGTTGAGGAATGTTCAAAAAACCCCTGTTTTGAACATTCCACAGGTGAACAGGTTAATTGGAAACAGGTGTTTGTCATGATTGGGTATAAAAGGAGCATCCCCAAAAGGCTCAGTCGTTCACAAGCAAGGATGGGGCGAGGTTCATCACTTTGTGAACAACTGCGTGGGCAAACCTCCTTTACAAGTCCAAGGAGGTTATGCTCAACCTTTATAACACACTGGTTAGGCCTCATCTTGAGTACTGTGTGCAGTTTTGGTCGCCAGGCTACAAAAAGGACATAGCAGCGCTAGAAAAGGTCCAGAGAAGAGCGACTAGGCTGATTCCAGGGCTACAGGGGTTGAATTATGAGAAAAGATTAAAAGAGCTGAGCCTTTACAGTTTAAGCAAAAGAAGATTAAGAGGTGACATGATTGAAGTGTTTAAAATTATGAAGGGAATTAGTACAGTGGATCGAGACTTGTATTTTAAAATTAGTTCATCAAGAATATGGGGACACAGTTGGAAACTTGTTAAGGGTAAATTTCGTACAAACATTAGGAAGTTTTTCTTTGCACAAAGAACGATAGACACTTGGAATAAGCTACCAAGTAGTGTGGTAGACAGCAAGACGTTAGGGACTTTCAAAACTCGACTTGATGTTTTCTTGAAGGAAACAAGTGGATAGAATTGGCGAGCTTTGTTGGACTGAATGGCCTGTTCTCGTCTAGAATGTTCTAATATTATTTCTAATATTATTAAACTTTTTCACCTTATCTACTTGCCATTATGGTTAGGATTAGGATTTTATATTTACATAAAAATATATATACATAACTACAAATTAGATATTTATAGATATATAGTAATGGGGAGAGTGAACAGGCAGGGTGGGTCCAGAAATGGAAAAGGCAAAACCCCAAAAAATCTCAAAACAAAATCAAAATAAAAAATCTGCAATTGTCAGTTCAATGCCTTCTAAACTGCTAAATATAACCATAATACATTATATGTTTGTATATATATATATATATTGTAGAGTGCAGCCAGGGCCCTTGCTCGGGGAAGCCAGCATGGTCAGAGCATTACCTTCCCTAGGATGGTAGATGCCAACCCCCCTGGGTTGCAGCGGTGGCTTGGATTCCCACAGGGCTTCATGGGAGTTGGAGTTTGGTGCAGCCCTTGGGATCTGCGGGCACTGCCAGGAGCTGCCAGGAGCTGCTGAGCCCTTATGGGCAGTTTACCCACCACACTCGGAAGTGCTGCCGGAAATAACTAATCAAGCACCTGGAGCACTTTTGGGTGCCTTAAAAGAGGAGCCAGCAGCCACTACTCGGGAGGTGGAAGACGAAGCTTGTCCAGAGGAGTGAAGGAGAAGGAAAAGAGTGAAGGAAGAGAATATTGTGTTTGTGCTGTGCTTGTGCTGGAACTGTGTTGTGACTGTGGTAAACAGGGAAGGTGTTTCCCATGAGGAAAGAAAAAGAAAATGTGTGTGTCTTGAACTTTTGTCCCATGCTTGTCTGTGTTGGGTTAAGATGGCAGTGCCAGCCTGTGTGAGCCACAATATAGTCACAAATGTCGAGAGGATCACCTAGGGCATGTGGTACCACTGTCGCTAACAGTCTTGTCTCCTTTTGCCGAAGAAGCCATACCCCATCTAGTCTGTCCAGTATCAAATCACATTTCCTGAAGGTGCAGTCTCATTTGGACCTGATCACCCTGGATAGGAAGTCTTTGAGAATGGTATCAGAACAATTTAGAAGGTGTTAAATAGACAATTGTAGTGCCACCAAGTACACATTTTGTTTTGGTCTTTTTTTGCTGTTCGAATTAAATGGAGTTTTCCTTGGTTAGCACCACAACTATTTTTGGACTCACCCAGACCAATCACTTGGTCAATTACTATATAAATAAAAATTTAATTTTTAGTTATCTTGTTTTTCCTTTAGTATTTCTCTTTTTTGCAGTTTATACAAGCATTGTTTGTTACACAGAGGTGTCATATCAAATGATATTATCCTGTAAAATAATTTATGACATATCCTGTCATTCTAAAGATTATGAAATCCATTAAAACAAATAACATAACTTATCAGAATCTAATTCAGCTGGCAGCAGCAGACACATGGAGCCGGTCCATCAGAAGGTCTGTTCGCTCATACTCCCACATTCAACACACACAGTCAGTATGCAATCACAGATTAACCTAACAGGTTAGGCCCACAGAGATTCGGGGAGATCATACAAACTTCAGTGCACACAGTAACTGAGTGTGGCATTCAAAGCCTGGGCACTGGTGCTGTGACTGCAGGGCCATCAACTCAGCATCATAAGCACCCGGGCAAAGTTGTGCACTGGGGCTCCTGTTTTGATAGGAAAATAGGCCTCACAAACATCATGAGCCCCTACAGTCCCATTGTGCCCATACATTAAGATGGCCGTGGAGCCTGTGAGACTGTAGTGCTAACCACTGCTCCACTATCACAGAAAAAAAAATGAAAATAAAACCAAAAGCAACCACTGTTTAATAATATTCCAAAACTTTACTGCGTTTTGCAAATCTGAAATTGATGAACCAGAGGCATAAATATGATTTGAAAAAGTTTTTAATCATTTATTACCTAAAGTATGTCATGGGGATATAAAGATCAAATAAGCTCACCCTTTGTTTTTTTTACGTATAGTTGCGAGAGCTACGTAAATTAAATATCTTCAGTTACTATTGCTCTGTATAGTCTGCCCATACATTTATATTGGACAGATTCAGACCTAATTTTACTTTTTGTGGCATGTTCAATAATAATAGTGTTTTTTCCAAGGCCATCTATTCATAGCAGAATAACCCCAGTAAAATAATAAGCCTGACATCAGTATTTCTGCTCTTCTCCTTAATTCCAGGGTGCCGCTCTTTCACTCACAAACATTAGGAGGAGATCTATCAGAGGGGAGTAGTTATGATTTCATATTGACTGCCTTTGTATTTGACCTTGGGAAGGAAAAATGATGTTTCTTTAAGTCAACAAAATGGTGAATTCCTACATGAGTCCTAATTTCATAAAAAAAAAAAGATCAGAAGCTTGCTTTGAGTCTAATCCCTCTTGCTTCTGTATTCATATTTATTTGGCAATACTTCCAAGCTATGGAGCAGATCTGATGCCAGCAGGGATTACAATGACAGGGAGCCTTACAGTTTAAATGAAGGTGTGATGGTCCTGTGTGTAATGACTCCTAAAACTGTGTATCCAAAGGTCTTTTATAAAGATAAATGTATGTGGAGAGAATAGAAAGTGATATATGCAACACATTATTCACTCAAAATTAAATAGTGACACTCTGAGATGACAGAATAACCGTTGTAAGGGACGGCCAGCAGCCCAACCCAGCCAGGACACCCAAGGAACGCAAGGATGAGGGAAGGCGGCTTTTTATGTGCACTGCCTCCCCCTAGAACTCTAGATGGCGGTTTGGTGGCAACTGGTTGACAGTCAACTCGGCGAAAAGACAACTCGGTGAAAGACAACCCGGTGAAAAGAAAACTCGGTGAAAGACAACTCAGCCACATCCTTTACCAGTTAGGTAATAGTTAGGTTCAAAGAGATTTTTTAATTATATTTAAATGACAACATGATTTAAAATGTTGAAAATAAATTTATATAATTGATGAACGAACTTTATTCTGTAGACAAAACAAACTCTATCTTACATTATCTTCTGCAACCAAAATTGCTAATCCTTTATATAAATTGTATTGATTGTAATCGTATGATAACGTTATTTAGAATACAAAAGGCGACCTGCGAGTACAGCTTATGGAATATCTTTACTCTCAACGTATTGGGACTCTCATAAAGCTGGTGATTCTGTGGATTTTCCGGTGCCCTACGTTGTCATTTAAATATCATTAAAAAATCTCTTTGAACCTAACTATTACCTAACTGGTAAAGGATGTTACCGAGTTGTCTTTTCGCTGAGTTGTCTGTCGCCCAGTTGCCCCTAAACGCTAGTTGACAGCCCTCCTTAGATTGTAGCGGTGCCTCGGTCTCCACACAGGACTCCATGAAAGTTGGATTTTGGCACAGCTCTGTTGGGTTTCATGGGTGCTGCCAGGGGGCGTTGCAGGAACGGCTGAGCCCTTAAGTTGGAACACTTCCACCACACCCGAAAGTGCTGCCTGAAGAAGATCACCGGACACCTGGAACATTTTAAAGGAGCCAGCTGCCACTACTCTGGGAACCAGAGTTAGGTGGAAGTGGATGAAACTTACCAGAGGAGGAGTGGAGGCAGATGAGAGAGAGAAGAGAAGGAAAGTGTTGTGAGCTGATAGACTATGCTGGGTGCTTTATACTGTGGTGTTGTGGAGAGTGAGGGGGATAGAGGTAACCCACAAATAATAAAACGTCTGCGTTGCTGAACGTGTGTCCTGGTGTCTGCTGTGTTGAGTGTTTGAGGAGCTGTGTAGCCACTGGAGGTCACACCATTTATACAGAGTGCTGCAAAAATGACATTCACAAACAGAGGATGAATAAAGACACATTCTGAATTACAGGCACACTGCTGGGCATTATGGTGGTGTACTCGATGGCCCAGCTGGCTAACAGTTCTTCAATTTCCTTTGTCTGCATGGTGGTCACATGTTTTTGCTGTCCTCATCCTTGCTGCATGTTGAGTTAACAGAACACTTTAAATGGGCCTGGGATGGACAGTGCCGGTCCTCTGTGATATGAAAAGCGGATCTGGAAAATGAATTAGTGAAAGAAAGAATGTTCTACTTCAGGGATTCCCAAACCCATTCCTGAGGACCCCTGGTGGCTTCAGGTTTTTGTTCCATCCAACTTCTGTTTTTAACTGGACTTCTGGGCAAATTAAGTGAACTTTTTTTTCACAGATTCTGTGTTTTGGAAACAATATAGAAATCAGAAAACTAAGTTTGGTAAAAAAAATATATATACAGGTAGTTCCCAGGTTACGGACATCCGACCTACGACTTACGAACAAGGCCGCAGCTGCGACGCATGCGCCTCAGTAACTGCCGCTCTGTCATCTTTGGCCTGGGGATGCTGCAAGTGGTGGCTGGACGGAGGCTGGAGGGGAGTGATTTCGCTGCTCACACAGTGTAGTGTCCCTTGGGTGGCTCCCGGCGGCAAGCGGTTTCACTGTCCGCCCACCACACACGGCTGTCCCGTTCGTTCTCGGTGGGCGGCTGGTAATGCTGCAAGCGGTGACCCGGTTGTGGCTGAACAGAGGTCATTGAGGGTGAACGGGGCAGCGGGGGATAGCATTGTAGTGTGCCTCGGATGGCTGTCTGTTGAATGGGGGCGATTCATTACCTGCCTTTGGCCACACCGTGTTCATTCTCGGTGGGCGGACGCTGCAGGCAGCATACTGTAGTGGAGGTGACTGTGAGGTGGGCTGGTGATGAACCGCCCCTCGATGCCCCCATTCATTCTCAATAGCAAGCCTGCTTGTACTGTTACATAGATAGCAGGAAGTTGTCTCTTGTCAGTACATCAGACGTGTTGACGACGGGTGCCTTTCTGCTGTGATAGCGTGTACAGTATTGTGCAGAAGAGCTTATCTTAATCTTTTGTCTTCACCCTTCAACAATGTCTCTGAAACACAAATCTGATGCAAGTGCTGGTGATATAGTAAAGAAGAGAAAAACCATCCATCCATTTTCCAACCCATTGAACCCAAACAAAGGGGTCTGCTGGAGCCAATCCAGGGCACAAGGCAGGAACCAATCCTGGGCAGGACACACACAAACACACCAAGCACACACTAGGGCCAATGTAGAATCGCCAATCCACCTAACCTGCATGTCTTTGGACTGTGGGAGGAAACCCACGCAGACACGGGGAGAACATGCAAACTCCATGCAGGGAGGACCTGGGAAGTGAGCCCGGGTCTCCTAACTGCGAGGCAGCAGCACTACCACTGCGCCACCGTGCCGCCCAGAAAAACCATCACCATGGAAAATAAAGTAGAAATAATAAAAAGGTCAGAAAGAGGTGAAACTCCATCATTCATTGGCAGAGCACTTGGTTACAGTCGGTCAACAATAGCATTTATTAAAATATTATACCCGTTCCGACTTACATACAAATTCAACTTAAGTACAAACCTATAGTCCCTATCTCGTACGTAACCCGGGCACTGCCTGTATACAGGGCCGGATTTAGATGAAAAGAGGCTCTAGGCTATTCCACTTATGAGGCCCTTTCACCTCCCATTTTTAAGTTTGTTCAAATTGCTAACAATTTGAATGTAGGCCCCTCTTGATCTTGAGGCCCTAGGCTGAAGCCTAGTTAGCCTATCGGAAAATCCGGCCCTGCCTGTATATTAAAATGTTATATGGGAAAGATGTATTCTTCTTTCTTTTTAACATTTTCATCTTGATTTTCATTCTACTTTTCCAGGTTTTCTAATTGTTTAATTAATCCATTATTTTCTAATTAGAGAGTCTGACGCTAAAGTAGTTTCAGCCTTTCGCGATTCAGTGTTGTTTGCCTGGGTGTCTGCTCTGCTCATTTTTAATTGTCATTTTTAAGACACAATGAAGGGAGCAAACTACTCAGAGAAAGGGCAAAATATAATGAAATCAACAAAAGAGGGTTAAGCATTTAAATCTATAGCAAAAATAGAAATATTTCTAAATGTCTTATAAATGTAAAAATTCTGCTGCAGTGCTTTTCTGAATGTAGAATAAGAGAAGAGCAAAAACAGCTAATTAAATTTGCTCAGCGATTTCAGTTGTTGTCTTTGAGTAGGAGTCTGGTTGAAGCAAAAACCATCAGCCATAGTGGGTCCCCAGGACCGAGTTTGGGAATCCCTGTTCTAGATAATAAAAATGACAGCTGATTAGGTTGTATTCCTCTGCTCTGTTTAATTGGGTTTTTATTTTTAAATTGTTACTATTACTCTCATATATTTAATCACTTTTAAAGTTTAACCTAGATTCTAAATCAACAAATTCATGTTGTATGCCTGATTCAATCGGTAAGTTAGTGCCAGAAAAAGCCATGGTGGAAAATGAATCAAGGCTCGTAAACCTCTGGCCCTCGATGAGCGTTAACTAGGGCGACAACCAGAGCTGAGGCTCAGGTCAGATGAAGCGTCATTTTTGCATCCAGCCTTCACCCTTTGGTTTGTGTTTTGTCTTTTGGTTTTCTTGACTCCAGCAGTATTTATTTTTGCCTCTTCTCCAAGTTCCTGGTCATCCTTTTGGCCACAAAACAACTAACAGAACACCCTTCCTTGGCAGGAGTTCACAAGAACAGTTCACTAGAAAGCAGAGTAGCTCATTTCAGAAGAAGCATCATTTTTGCATCCTCTGATGCATTTTCTTTCACCTTTTTGAGATTTTATTGCCAGTTTTTTTATTGCAATGTTTACACTGACGATGTCAACACCACACCATTTTGTTTTCGGAATGCTGCTGTTTTACACTTGTTCACTCCTGACGTCAGCCATTTTGTTAATTGTCTATATGCATGTTGTCCGTCACATAATGTGAGGATCATGTGATGCCTTGACTCATCGTTCCAGCTTTCAGCAGCTTATTATTCAAGCCCTGAAAAAATTCTAAAAACAATAAACGTTAGCGATAGAGGAAAAGATTCTAGTTTGTGTTCTGATCTTCTGCTTGTTTATTTGTCTTCACCTTTTGTTTTGCATTTTGAGGTTAGTCGATCAGATTAGATTTGTTTCTTTTGGTTTTTGTGACTTCAGCAGTTTATCTACCAAGATTTTAGTTCTGTGTGCCTCCTTCATTTCTTGGTTCATCCTTTTGGCCACAAAACATCTAACAGAACACCCTTTCTTGGCAGGGGTTCACAACATCCATTAGCAGTACACACTAGAAAGCAGAGCGGCTCAAATAAGGAAGGAAACTTGACTCTTAATCAGCAAAAGCGTGGTCAAAACCAGAGAATTCAAATAGTTTTCCATGCATCCTCAGAAATGCTACCCTAACCCTATCCCTATGGTTATTACAGACTCCAGAAAACATTAACCATCACTTATGAGCAACAGGGGGCAAACAAGAAAGAAATACAAATCAGAAACATAACACAACATGAGAAGAGCCATTTAGCCCCACAATCTTATCCACTTAATTTCTGCAAAAATAAAAGTTTTAAAGTCCTCCTGTCTGCCACACTACTTGGTACTTGCTGATTAGTTGTGGTCTGAGCAAAGAGCTTTCTAGAAAGACAACTTTGATGTACAGGAACAAGAGAAGCCAGATGAAACCTGAATGTATTGCGGACAGAGAAGATTAGTTAGCACCATCAAGTAGAGCTTCAGCTTAACAATATCTGATCAGGGATGGACATCAATTGATAATACAGGTTGCAGAACAACAGGAAGTTAACATGCTTCATTTGTCTCTCAAGTGATGCCTGTGTGCAAGGAAAACTGGATGGATTTCAAACGGATTTTAGAAATAAAACCATATTTGAAGAAACGCCTAATGGTGTGGCTGAAATGGGTCACACTTGATTATCCAGCCATCCATTATCCAACCTGCTACATCCTAACTACAGGGTCACGGGGGTCTGCTGGAGCCAATCCCAGCCA
>JANRMT010062856.1:18260404-18275142 GCA_026402145.1 Polypterus bichir lapradei | reverse complement strand
TACAGGGTCACGGGGGTCTGCTGGAGCCAATCCCAGCCAACACAGGGAGCAAGGCAGGAAACAAACCCCGGGCAGGGCGCCAGCCCACCACAGGGCAACACTTGATTATATAAAAGAAAAATGCACTCTCCTGCCTTACTATGATCACTTCTGCTAATGTTGCCTTTTACATCTCTCTAGTTCTGTAAACGTTATGTCTTTAGTCTAAGCTGACATTTATCTTTATGTGTCACTTATTCCATAAACTGAGCAGATATACAGGGCGGCACGGTGGTGGACTGGTAGCGCTGCTGCCGCACAGTAAGGAGACCTGGGTTCACTTCCCGGGTCCTCCCTGCATGGAGTTTGCATGTTCTCCCCATGTCTGCGTGGGTTTCCTCCCACAGTCCAGAGACATGCAGGTTAGGTGCATTGGCGATTCTAAATTGTCCCTAGTGTGTGCGCCGTGAGGTGGGCTGGCTCTCTGCCCGGGGTTTGTTTTCTGCCTTGTGCCCTGTGTTGGCTGGAATTGGCTCCAGCAGACCCCCGTGACCCTGTAGTTAGGATAAAGTGGGTTGGATAATGGATGGACGGATCAGATATACATTGTGTTTGCATATGAATATAAATTGAAACAATCAAGCAAACATTTGGACCAAAATCTAATTCAATTGTATCCCTGCAGTGTACAGTTCACCAAAATCTGATCTTGATGAAGGTTATGGCCCTGACTATCACGTAAATATGTCATTCAAAGCCTTTACTTTTACTTTTACCATGAACTAGAATTTGTCAGTTTTCTTTCATAGTGAGAAGTCCAGCAAAAATGACACCTTTTATAGGCTAACTAAAAACATTACAATATGCAAGCTTTGTGTGAAGAAGGGGCCCGAGTTGCCTCAAAAGCTTGCATATTTTTAATTAGCCTATAAAAGGTGTCATTTTGCTTGACTTCTCACTACATTCATAATGGCTAACACGGTACAACACCCTAGCACTACAGTTTTCTTTCAAGTGCAAACATAATAATAGTTTTGGGAAGTAGGGTGTTTATGGAGCCAGCTTATTGAGGAAGTGGTTTGCAATGAAGATGCCAACTTGAGTGAAGCAGTAGACAGACAAACTGCAAACAAGGCATTATGGCCACTCAGTTAGATGAGATACTGAGATACTATAACATAATATTGTATTGTCTTCAATATGCGTAGGATTCGAATATTGCGATCCAGTGCCAAGGCTCGCACAGTAGCAGGGCAGTTGTGACCACAGCAGCTGTGTGTGGACTTGTATTGCCCTGCTGTAGGGTCAGATCTTGTAGAAGGTGTGTGAAGTGGGTCTCTGACATGTTGCCTTGCAGCATGGTGCCTCATTTGTTATGATTTTGTTTTCTCTTTCATTTTTGTGGAATCAGTTCTGCAAATAAAATCAAAGTATGTTTTTTCGCGATTGCTGAATCCTTTCCCACCATAATGGTTTTAATTTGAGTTTGTTCTCAAGGAGCTTAAAATTATTTATATCGTTTTTTGCAGGCTCCGCCATTTTGTGTTTCGGTTGCTACCACATTTCTTTGGAATTAGTGTGACGCATGATGCCATGCCTGTCGTTGAAAACAGCATAAAGGGTCAACCTAGACATTCCAGGTCATCTCAGATTTGGATAATAATAGTTAATACATTTTGCTTCTCTTGACTTCTTGGTATAAAGACAATTTCTGTCAAGAACTTCGATTTAGGGTTTTGCTTTTGTTTTGGTGAAATGATTAGTGAGTACTGGCTTGATCAGATTTACATCACTCCAGAATGAGACACAACTCATTAATCTAGTGAGTGTTGGTGACATAGTTTGATTTGTCTTCTAAAAATGTATATTAAATTAAAGAATGGGGAGCCCTTGGGATTTTGTGCGTGTTGTAAAAGTGTGTATTAAATTGAACAGCTTTCCCCTATGGAGTGTCATGCACATTTAATAAATGGCCGGACGATTAAGAAAAAGGACATTTTTTTCTTTAATTCTGGGACGCAATTAATAAAACGGGACTGTCGTGGAAAAAATGGAACGTCTGGTCACCCTAATTAGGACTCACATGTAAGAACTGACATGGCTTGTCATGTGACACACGTTTATTCATCTGATTCTTTTACCATCTCCCTGCTCCACAGAATATCACTATCACATCATCACGTCACTGATGTGGACATTGTGTTTGCTGTCAGTTTCAGCAAACAAGTTACAGATCTGAAATAATCTTTGACAGGGCAGTGTGATACATTGGTCCTCTTGAGGGCATCCAGGTCTTGGGTGGTCATCTGTTCTACTGGTCTGCTCAAACATGATCTTCAGTGAAGACACTGTGGGAAGGCTTAATCCATGTTGGCCCCTGACGTGACTTCCTTCAGCAAATCAGTGGCCCTTTCTCTTGCATTGGAGTCATAATGTAATTATTCTCTAAAGATCATGGAATCGTCAGAAAACTGATGAAGCGTGGCCTTTGTCTTGTTGTGTCCAAAGTCCTGAATAAAGTTGTCAGGCTAGAAGTATAGTTTCATTGTACAGAATATTCTGTACCCTTTTCCATTGAAATATGTGTGTACATACAGTATGTACAGTATATATATAAACCTGGCCGGGATGCCCAAAGAAGAGAAGGATGGGGGAAGACAGCTACGGTGGGACACTGCCTCCCCCAAGACGTCAGATGGTGAGTTCCCTGCAGCATAGCGGTGCCCCGGATTCCCGCAGGGCATCATGGAATCTGTAGTTCGGCATGTCAGCCCTGCTGGGTACCGTGGGTGCCGGCAGGAGATGCTGCAGGAAGATCTGGGGATTTGTATATCCCATATAGCCCGGAAGCACACCCAAGTCACAGGGTCAGAAGCCCCAAAGTACTGAGCCTGAAGAAAACCTCAAGTCCTCCATCTGACCCAAAAGTGCTGGCAAGTCACAGGGATGGAAGAATGGATGCACGTCCAGGTCAAGGACCATATAAAGGACTACAGAAGACCCAGCAAGCAAGCCAGAGTTGGGAGGTAATAGCACAGAGCTTGCTGCGGGGAGTGGAGGAGAGATTTGTGTGCTTTATTGTATTGTTATTATTATTATTGTTACTTGCCTGTTTATGGTGGCGGAGGTGCTTTTGCACATATATATATATAAGACAAAAACCACTGACTACTCATCACAAAATCTCCCAAACCATGAGGACTTGGGATCTGAAATTTGGAATGTAGCTTACCCTTGGCCCATAGGTGCTCGCTAAGAAATGGTTTTAAAAATTTCGTGGTCCAAGAGTGAAATTTCTTACAGTTTTTTAGACCCGTTTGTACGTCTGTCCGCTTTTCACAAGAGAACTACTTAGATTGGCTTTTTTCTACAATTTGCTTGAACATTCCATTGATTTTGCGACTTTCTGATCGCGCTAAATATCATTGTTCGCTTGCGGTACCAATTTATTAGTGCGACTCTGAGAGAGACTCATTGGGCTGCGGGGAAGGGTGCGGGGCCCTCGTAACTCACCTGACTGCCTTGGGGTGTAATCTTAACTCCGCTTAGTTACTGAACGAGAGAACTACTTAACAGATTTAGATCTTTTTTTTTCTATAATTTGCTTGAATATTCCAGTTGATTTTGCAGCTTCTCTCATTGTGCTAAGAATCATAGTTCTCTTGCAGGAGCGATATATTCATGCTAATCCGAGACAGAGGCTGCAGGCCAAGGGGAGGGGAAAGAGTGACATCAGGAGTAGAGAGCTGGGTCGGGCCCTCCTCACTGTCCTGTTTTACTAGTCTGAGGGCGAAGCCATGGGGGATGGCTAGGGTATATATATATATATATATATATATATACACGTGTTTTTTTATATTTCTTGTGGGAAACGTTTTTCCACCATTTCCCAACTGCCCAGCACAGTGCACAGTCCAAAGCACAATAAAACACTAAGCACTTCTCACTTTCTTTCTTTCTCTCACTCTCACCCCTCTCTCTCTTTCTTTCTGCCTTCACTCCTCATCTGGCAAGCATCACCCTCTTCCTCCCAACTCTGGCTCCTGGAGCAGTGGCAGTCTGCTCTTTTAATGCCACACCCAGGATCATTATCATGATCCTGAATTACTTCCGGGTGAGGCCCCAATGTAGTAGGGCTCTGCAGCCCCTGCAGCACACCCTGGTGGCACCCACGGAACCCAACAGTTCTACGTCAAACTCCAACTCCCATGGAGCCCTGTGGGAGTCCAAGGCATCTCTGCAACCCCAGGGGAGACTGCCATCTATTGCTCCATGGGAGATAAATGCCCTGCATGTGTTCTCTCCCCACCGGACCTTCCATCACTCGGGTGTCCTGGCCGGGTTAAGGCCCTGGCTATCTGCCACCATATATATAGTTAATAAGATTCAGATTTTTTATATTACAATTGTATGTCTGGGGCTCAGATTTATTTTTATAATGGTAGATATTTCTTTTTCATTTTCACCTATTATTTTTGCATCTTTTCAACTATTATTTTTTAGTTTGGTCATGCTGTACATCACTGAGTGATGAAGATGTGTAAGTTAGAATTGTGAGACCTTGATCCCCTGTTGAAGAAGCCCAAAAACCTTCACAAAGCTGCATGACAGAGCCCATTTCGGCAGACACACCAGTGTAAATATAACTCCTTTGGCTCATCTATGGTATGCTGCAGCTTCTCAGATCATGTAAACATGGGATCAACCTTGTTTCAGCAGGACTTCAAAATAGCTAAACATGGCTCCTGCCAGTGGCACGTGTTTAACATTTTAGCTTGAAATTCTCCTGGAAGCAAGACCCATCCCTACTAGGCTCTGTCCCAGCATCTGGACAGTACTTATAATTTAATGACAGACCTCCCTGTTCAGTACTCTGAACAGCATACTTTGTGTTTGTGCTGCTGACACCACGGCAGCACCAGTTAGATGGCGGGCTTGGCAGTGACAGACTCCGGCGGTAAGACGCTGAGCTACCTTTTTAAGGCTCCATGCCCTACCCCCATCCTGACACAATAACCATTTAACAATTAAATTAACAAATGACTTGATTGATTTATCTAGACTACTGAGCGCTCAGCTCCAGGATTCTGCATTTACTATTTAGAGCATCTACAATAAATGAAAGCATCAGTTCTTATAGATCAGTCGGTGACTTAGCTTTTACAATGTAGTTTTGTTTTAAGAAGATGCAATCCTTTCTTAATTATCATCACATCCATAAAATTTGTCCTAACCCTTTTACATTATATTACAAAAGCATTTAATGCTCCAACTTACATAACAAATTATTCTCCACTTTACCGTCCCTTCATGTAGAGTGTATGGGACTTTGAAAAGTAAATTGGAGAGGTTGTTTTAGTCCACAAGCTTTAAATGTGGTACTCTGTCTGTGTACACGGAAATGAATGTGACTGCAGGGTCCACAGAAATACAGATTTCAACACATTTTCAACTGACATCTGAAGGAAGAATCTGCAAGCACCTTTCTGACGTGAAAAACAGACAATGAAATGACAGAGGACAGCGCAAAGGCTCGTCATTTTATCAATCATCCCATTGTGCGTCTCTGTGTGCATTCCGAGTTTTTAGTACTACAAGAGCTGCCAGGATGTATGTGGCTTCAACAAAGTTTAACCCTCTTCATTCACCTTGCGTTTGAACTGTTTTACATGTTTAGACAGCAGCTCGTGTTTGGATTCAACAAGTGATATCAGAAAAGCAGAGGGTTTTAACTTTACATAATAATCAGGACACTCGTTCCAGTCCTCACTGCATGCACTTACAAGGTTTATTAGATTTATAAAAGCATGGTTTTCTTTAAGTACTGTATTACTTTACAAGGCAAACATTATTTTTTTTTACATTTCTTGGAATAGTGCATTACTATTTCCAGATACACAATGCATCCTATTTCATCAATTTCTCTAAACACCTGCTTCCAGATTCACAATCCATATTACAAAACAGATATTTCTTTATTTTTCACTGGTCCAGCATTCACTCTACACATTGTAATGGCAACACGTCAGTCAGTTACCACATACAAATAAGTATGATTCATTAGGAAGTAGAAATCAGGGGAAAAAGTCATTCCAGACGATGTAATTTCACATTATTACCAAGATAAACAGATCCACCATCAGTCGATCTGAGAGCAGAATGGGTCGTTACAAAGTGGTAAGGTAAAGGAGCACAAGGTTAAAGTGGACAGACCACCTAACGAATGGAAGGTTAAACCCGTGTTCACCGGTGTGACCATTTTGGAAGGGCTAGTCTTACTTAACTGTGACGCCAAACCAAACACTCAGAACGCCGCACCCCACGCCACTTTGCCAAGGCTGAAGTGGCTTTTTAAGGTGAAGTGCAGACTCTACAACAGGCTATGAGCAGGTGTTTTGCCATCATCTTTCAGCCAATGGTGTCTGAACTGTCCTCTTTTCAAAAAGATTGGGATAAAAATAAAGAAACATGGAAAAAAGCACCAATGAACTAAAGCCCAAAACAATTGTTTTAGGGTACCCAGGTGAGATGCAAATAAAGCCCACCCAAAGATTCATTCGGATACAGACAACACTCTTCCCCAAGTGGCCCTTCCTTTCTCCCCACATGAGCTCAGGTGAGTCCTGAGGTGGCCAGCTCTCATCATGCCACATGCACATGCACATACATTGGCACAACACGTTATAAGAACACAGAAAAGCCTTACCACCATCATCCTCATCGAAAGAGTTCATACAGGGAAAGTAGATAGCCAGTGCTTCAAAGGAGGCAGACAAGCTGATCCGACTCTGCGAGCGCTCCATGTATAAGCCCGGGGTGGGTGCCGGGTCCGGCGTCGGCTTTGCCAACCTGGCCGGGGCATTTTTCACGCGGAGCACGGCACGCGGCGTCTTGACAACTTTTTACTGTCCCCGTCCAAGAGAAAAGCAAACACCTAAAAAAAAAAATTTTTTTTTTTTTTTTTTTTAAATGCAGAATAGCAATCCTCCTTCGAATCGGGGGTGACGGACAAAACAACTTCACCACAATGTGGCCAGTGGCTCCAGGAAGAAAAATAGAAGGATGGACACCTTGTGGTTTAGGCTCTTTCCCTTCCACCTAAGAAAACTTGAAGCCAGTAGAGTAAGCCACAGAGGATTCAGAAACAAAAGACCAACTGCAACATTCCCCTTGGTCCACTACAAAGGCAGAAGCATCTCCTCTGATGTGGTACCCAAGTCCAACCAGCTGCTGCTGTTCTTGTGTTTACTGTACTGCCCAGCAGATGGAGGGTCTCAGTTTCTGAGCGGCATGCACCTTCCACTTCATTCACTGATGAGTCCTTGCCAGGGGCAGGAGAGGAGGCGGCTCGGATGAAATCATTAGTGGGATTTTTTCTGTGCACCAATCAGAGAGCAGTGCTGCTGGAGAGGATGGATGTGTGTTAGTGAGAGCATCCAGCAGAGAGCAACATGGCTCAGATCAGCGCTTGCTGAATCTCATCTCGCTGACTCCCCCCCCACCCCTCCTTCCCTCCCTCCCTCCCTCCCTCTTCTCTCTCTCTCTCTCTCTCTCTCTCTCGCTCTGTCACACAATGCTTGTGCCATACTGCTGTGTTTCATATGACAAAGTGCAACACACAGCATTGCAAAAGGCAACAAAATGAGAAGGAGGGGGGAAGAAGGAAGCCAGCTTATTGAGCTCTCAAGACAGGTTTTGGAGCCTATGTGGGAGTTCAGAAACTTCTGATTCATCTCGATAGCACATCAGACAACCTGCCAGATGACTGTTCTGGGGCTGGTCAGATAGATTTTTTTTTTTGTCTGGCCAATCGCAGCCTGCCTGCTTCTTCTTGGGTCTCACAGAAACTGATTTGGTATAGGTGGTATCAGATAATCTTCTCAGTAACTAAACCATTTTGTGCATTAGAATGGTATCACTAGTTTGAGCGTAACGTTGGGCTCACTGTTTCATTTTTCATACTCCATCATTCCTCACACTATGGCATTATACAGAGCCAAGGACATTAACTTTGATTTCAAATCGCTGGGTTGGGCTGACCAAGGGATCTATTTCCATTTAATCCATGATCCTGTTGCATAATTATTAAGAGGTGGACAGTTTAAGTATTTAATGCCATGGTTATTTGATAATTAGGTATTTTAAAAAAGTAATCTTAATGTGCCATGCACAGGCTCATGTTCTCTGGGGTTGCAGATGGTCCTCTCTGGATAGTCCAACAACAAAATTGTCCTACAAATATTAACACAGATACAGCAGCATCAGTTTATTAAGAAAACAAATTAACTTCTTTAAATTGATATTTAATGCATGGGAACCTGGAGGTCATTTAAGGCATGGGAACCTGGAGGTTTTTGCAGCTGTGCTGTCGAGATGCCTCACCTAACGGGGTTGCTTATGGCAGGCTGGTTTTCTTGGGGAGATTTAGGTTGCATAGGGAGTAGCCTGTGATTCTAGTTGGATCAGGGAGGGCCTGGGCAATCTAAACTAAATTAAGCTAACTGATCATCGCACTGGAGATGTGTAACATGTTGTTTCGAAAAGCAAATATGAATTACACTGGACTCTCTACACCTGACAATAAGGATGAACAGGTCTGGCTAGAAAGGTGGCATGAACCTTTAGATTCTGAAATACTTGAACTGCTTACCAAAAAATTACCCTTTCTTCTATTTTCTGACCTGTTTGTTCAGTTTAGTATTATGGGGAGTGCTCGAGAGACTGAGCGAGGAGTCTGAGTGTCTGGGCTTGCGAGTGTCCTGGATAAAAACCAAGATCCAAGCCTTTAATGACCTCTTGGGCACGGCCATCAGCAGTGTGTCTGTTTGTGGAGAGAGTGTCGACCTTGTTGAGAGGTTTACTTACCTTGGCAGTGAAATTCATGTCTCTGGTGACTCTTCCTATGAAGTCAGTAGATGGCTTGGGAGATCATGGGGGGTCATGAGGTCGCTGGAAAGGGGTGTGTGGCGCTCCTGATATCTTTGCAAAAGGACGAAGGACCAAGTCTTGGGGCTTCCTGTCTTGCTATATGGTTGCGAGACATGGACGCTATCCAGTGACCTGAGACGAAGACTGGACTCCTTTGGTACTGTGTCTCTCCAGAAAATCCTTGGGTACCATTGGTTTGACTTTGTGTCAAATGAGCGGTTGCTCATGGAGTCCCGAAGGAGGCATATTACCTGCATTATGAGGGAGCTACAGTTACAGCACTATGGCCATGTGGTGCATTTCCCTGAGCTCGTAAGATCCTCATTATTGGGGACCCGAGTGGCTGGACCAGGCCAAGAAGTTGCCCACGTAACACCTGGCTGCAGCAGATAGAGGGTTATTTCCGGAGGGTAGAACTGGTCTACCTGGGGGGTTGCCAACTGGGATCCCGAGCTGGTTTGTCGTGTAGTGGGTGCGGCAAAGCACTGTACCAGTGCATGCTCCCAACTTGACTTAACTTGACTTGGAGCCACTACCTATAACTGTAACCTTTGCAGGGCTAGCTCACTTAGCAGGTTAATTCAAGTAAGTCAACAATTCATCTAATCTGCATGTCTTTTGGGATGTAACCCGAGGAAAGTCCACAAGGAGATGGTGCAAGAACGTTATAGACAATGTGGAGACGGATTAACGTTTGAATTTTTTATTAAGTAATCCAGCATGAATGAGTCCAGCCTTGGCCAAGAGAAAATGTCCTGACTTTGCCACTTACCATTCAACTGAAATTCTCAGCACAACAATTTTAGAGTCACATTCACAAGCAGCATTATTGCCAATCCTGTGCCATCATGTCAACATAATGCTTTTGGATTACATTTGTGTCTAGTGCAATCTTGTTTTTTTACCTCAGGATAACCCTATTTTTGATGCCTCTCTTTTGAAATTATTGACTTTAAATAAAGCAATCCATGATTCTCGTCTGTTCTTTTTCCGGTTTTCTGTGTTACCGATCTGCTCCACCACCACCTGATCAAAGCACCGTGCAGTCCCTACATTGATGGCCAGAGGTCCACATGACCATCATCATCTAATTCTTCCATGTGAAGCCTGAAAACCATGAGAACTGATTGAGATCATTTATGTTAGGTACAATGCCTAGAGGGGGCTGGGTGGTCTCGTGGCCTCAGAACCCCTGCAGATTTTATTTTTTTCTCCAGCCGTCTGGAGTTTTTTTTTTTTGTTTGTTTTTTCTGTCCTCCCTGGCCATATGACCTTACTTTTATTCTATGTTAATTAGTGTTCCCTTATTTTAATTCTTATTTATTTTGTCTTTTTTCTCTTTCTTCATCATGTAAAGCACTTTGAGCTACATCATTTGTATGAAAATGTGCTATAGACATAAATGTTGTTGTTGTTATCTTTTTATTCATTAATAAATCCTCTCATATTGTGCTTACCGCTCATCATAATCTGAGACCCCAAAGGAGCCACTGCAGGAAGGCCCAATGAGAGGATGAATACTTCTGAAGGTGCAGCCAGATAGCGCTCTACTAACACACTCCGGGATTACGCAGTAAAACATTGATTTATACCACACAAGGAGCCCAACATCAGAGTGGTAGAGAGAACAGAAATGTTGAGGTTTATAGTAACTTAATCGAAGTCCAGGAATAGACCCTATTAAGATGTTGTGGCTGGGCATTCAATAAATAGTTCACCAACTGACCTAAAGCAGTCTTCTAAGGAGTGGGCCACAGCGTTGTGAGAGACTGATCGATAACTACAGGAGATGTCAGTTTGCAGTAATTGCTCTTCAAAGCGGTTTAATCAGTTATTAAGTCCAAGGGGACAATTGCTTTTTTGCGCTACTTGTTGGATGTTGCATCACGTTCCTTAATTAATGACTGAAAAATGGAATTTTTTAAAATAATTTTCTTCAGTTTGTTGTGGCTGATATTAGCTTGCCCAAGATCTGATAACACTTAATGTGAAAAATATGCAATTCAGCCAAATACTTTTTAATGCTATTGTAGCTGAGGAAATGAAACACAGTCATACAGCCAAAACCACTGGACGAGAGAAGGGTACTATTGTCATTCATTTGTAACAAATTGTATGATATTATATTATGATGTAGAAATACACTTTAACTGAAAACATACAAATAACACTTAGCAGAGGAGGACAACCAAAATGTTTAATCAGTAGTTACTGTGATTAGAAAATGCTGCATGGCATATGATTCAGGGTCTTTTCAGATACAGAGTTTTCTTAATTTCTGTTTATTTACTTCATCAAAGTCCAATGTACCACAGTTTTGTATTACATTTGTTTTTCTAACAATGAGTCATTTTTCAAAAATAACAACAATAGAATATAATTACATGTATTAGTAGAATACATCACATGCATGTTTTAACAACATCTTGCAATATCATGTAGTGATACTGTAAATAAAGGACAAATCTGGTGGTGGTGGTTGAAATTATTCTGAGAAATATTCCAGCTTAACTCTATAAAGTGTGTCATAACATTAATTTTCACCGCCACATGAGCAATTACGGTAAAACCCAAACCAGATTCGGGGTGCTTGGTTTTATATTGTTAAGCCGAAATAACTCTTGGGACAGTATTCTGCTGCCTTTTAGTGGATGAAGTAACATCATGCTGCAAAAAATGAATGTTTCTATGCTTTCCGCCACTTTATGGTCGATCTACCATTTATTTGTACCAACGTTACTGAAATAAGTATTTAATACAGAAACTAGTAGCGTTGAACAGATGGCTCACAGAGTCTTTGCTAGTATAGCTGGATAAACCAGAAAACAGCAATTCAGTTTCATTTCGGCTGGTTTCCCCAGCAGCAATTTATGATGGTGGTAAGGTGATCGATGAAGAGTTTGGGAGCCATGCTTTCCAGATTTTGATGCCAACTTCTTTCAACTTACTAATTATCTAGAAAAGACAAAGGTCGGTAACTGTGGGATTTTCTTTAAAAAATGGGATCAGAATCACACCTTTTAGATTAGATTAGATTAGATTAGATTAGATTAGATTAGATTAGATTCAACTTTATTATCATTGTATAGGCACAACAAAATGCAGTTTAGTATCTAACCAGGGAGTGTAAATAGTACATTAAAGTGCAATAGACAGCAAGGTTCAATAAGGCAGCATAGAAATAAGAATATGCTGCATTTCTGTATGATATATGAATTTACAGGTATTAGTATATACAGGGAAGAGTAAATAGCTATGAATGCTGATCATAAGTACAGATACAAGGTATGAATAATTATAGATATATGAAATATTTTTTATGTATGGAATAGATATACGTAAGCAGGTGAAAATATACACAGGGCACAGTCAGACATTGTGGATATTTAAAAAATTAAGCTATTGAATGGTAAGGGTTGAAAGTTCAGAATGGTGATGGTGTTATGAAAGTAACTGTTCCTGAGCCAAGGCTCCTGTAGCGCCTCCTTGATGGAAGGAGGGGAACTGTCCATGGTTATGGTGTGAGGTATCCTTGATGATCCTGCTAGCCTGTCACAGACACAGTGTAAGCTGCAGGATCATCAGAAGTGGGATTCCAATGATGTGCTGGGTGGTTTTCACCACCCGTGTCAGTGCAGATTCATCTTGAATCCAGCCTGCAGTCACTCTAATGCTGTTGAAGCTCTAAGCTGTAACAACTATCTGCTCTCCAATTTTAATTTCATGAGGGAATCAGTCTGATTGGCTGGACGAGGATTCGAGCAGGCTGACAGGAAATTGCTGGTGTATTATTTCTATTTATATATCCATCCATTATTCCCTCCTTCCATCTTCCTGTTCTCTGAGCAAAGGAAAAGAACGTTATAGTAGATTAGCTGACATTAATCATGACTTCATTTTTATTACACAATGAACAGAGACAATGCTACAAAATAATGTGGGATATAATTTACTTTTAATGGCAGTCAGTTGAAGATCATGCAAGTAGAATTTCACACATAGCACCCAGTGTTTTTTCACTTTTTTTTTTCTCAGTGCTAAAGCAAACACTTGGAAGCTAACACTTTCCAAGGGACAAGGAGGTGAAAAATTCAATGAGAGATTGATTTTGTAATTTGGACCGAATATCATACAAAGAAATGATAAATATGACAATCCCAGTCTATTAAACGTTTGATAATAGGGCAGAAAAATTACTTTAAAAAATAATCTGATCAATATTAATAATCTGAGGACAGTATTTGCACTTCCTCATATTTAGGCTACTTCTATCAGATTTTCATTATTACCATTGGAATAGGCTTTGGCAACAAAATTAATTGTTCTTCCATTAGGTGCAAATTTTATGGACAATAATATTCTCAGTCTTACTCCATCAAAATTAAAGGCCCAAGGTGCACAAGTTTGTCCTGTCACTGTCCTGGCAGTACTGGCCTCAAAGGAGGACCTCTCTGGAAGGGGGGGGGCATTTTATTACAAGACCCTCTTATGCACACAGGAACAATTTAAAATTAGCAGTTAAACTAACCTTCTTGTCTTTAGGATGTGGTTCAGGGAAAATCCACTTTGACAGCAATTAGGCACGAAATCTAAAGTCCAAAACACAGGATCCATGGCACAACATGGCCAGTCACTTAGTAACAACACCATGATTTGCTACTGCCTAGTTATCCATACAAAACATGCCATACTGCCAAAAAATAAAACACCAAACAAAATATAAAAAGACATGATTGGCAATAAAAGAGACCACACATACTGTATGTAAAACAACAAATACCATTATTCTCAGACCTTCACTAGTAGGTCAAAAAATCCCTTTATCTCTTTCACATCCCATAGTTATTTTTTCCTTCCACTTTAAGTGTTCTGCTGAAACCTATCTCTCGAAACACTGAGGACTCTGCCATTCTCTACACCACTGTTGTACTTAAGTCCAGGCAATCAGAACTATGCCCAGACTACCTTGCATTCTTTAAATAGCGTAAATACTCACGTATAAGTCGGGTCTTGAAACCCTAAAAATCGATCATAAAATCACGCCTGTTCAAAAATGTGACACTTACTTTTTTTTACATCTTCTTGCCTCCTCCAATCTCTCAACACTATCTCAGACACATCGAATATTGTTGCAGCAGCACAGCTACTAATTTCTTTCGCTACTTCAACAACGTTTAATTTAAAACCAGCTTCATATTTTCTTCTGATCGAACACTCCATTGTAGATAAGTGATGCTCTTACGATAAAGGTGTATGAGGGTGTGAGATACAAAAAACACAAAACAGTGCAAACTTTACTTCGGAATTATTAGGTTATTACTGTGTGGTCATGTAGGAACAGTACATAGATAAAAAGGCTGTGTGCTGCATGGTTACTCTCTATGGTGGGCGTTAGCATATCATAATCACCAATACTGTGAGTTTTCCGCATTTGACTTATACGACCGACATTATACAATACCAGAAATTACACTGTAAAATGAAGTCCTGACTTCTCGGCGGGAGAACTTATCTGAGATTATATACGCTAATACAAAAATATATTTGTGGGCGCCATCCTGCTTACTTTTGCTGTGAGACATAGAAACCAAATCTATTTCCTGACATGACAACATAACCACCAAAAGTGTAGCATCCCATAAATAATAATTCTAGAGACCATAATGGGACTCTCTGATGATCAGACAGATACCAAAATGGTACTTTGGTCAGTTAACTCCTGCACAAATTCAACTGATACCTCACATTTCTGTTTTCACTCAGAAACCCAGTCTGCATGTGAACTAGATAGATAGATAGATAGATAGATAGATAGATAGATAGATAGATAG
>JANRMT010062856.1:18234276-18247299 GCA_026402145.1 Polypterus bichir lapradei | reverse complement strand
CATTATTCATGAAGCTTCAATAGGTGAATAGGTGATCTGTCTTTCTGCGTTAACCGCATGCGTTTTCATACGTCTCAAACTAAGGGGATGCGAGGTTAAAATAAATCGAGAAGCGCGCGTACATACTTAGTGCATCCCCTCTCGGGAATCGAACCTCGGACGTGGGCGCTACAGTCGAATGCTTTAGTATCGCGCCACGGCGTGTGGTTTATCTATTTGAGCGTAGCAGTGTAATTCAGTTTTTGTTCAGCACTGTTTGGAACTGTTACTTTTTGTCTGCGCACTGCGTCAGTTCACGTGAGCTGCTGAATGTGGTTTTATATGTCACTCGCTCGCTTCTAATTGTTTCGCTGCCTTCTTAATTATATAATGCATGTTTTTTAAAGCGCGTTTTGTAGCTCTTCCTGGCTTTCTACGTAATGCGTGATTACGTGAGAGGCGTGATGATGTCATACGAACTCCGCCCCTCCATCTGAACTCCATTACAGTAAATGGAGAAAAACAGCTTCCAGTTATGACCATTACGCGTAGAATTTCGAAATGAAACCTGCCCAACTTTTGTAAGGAAGCTGTAAGGAATAAGCCTGCCAAATTTCAGCCTTCTACCTACACGGGAAGTTGGAGAATTAGTGATGAGTCAGTCAGTGAGTGAGTGAGTGAGTGAGTGAGTGAGTGAGGGCTTTGCCGTTTATTAGTATATATATATATATATATATATATATATATATATATATATTTATATATATATAAGAAAGTTTTTAATTTAAGGGCACAGCTGTTTACTGTCTCTTGCAGCCTACGCTAAATTAATTCGACCACACAACACAGCACAATGCAACATTCTCAAACTTGCTTATTTTGTAATTAGTAATGTAATTACTTTTTCTAGGAAGTAATGAGTAAAATACTTCTGTTACAATTTGAAGGAAGTAATTAGTATTTTGTAATGATTTGCTTTCTTAGAGCAACTACCCCAAATCTGTTGAGGATAGATTTAATAAAAAGTAATTTTTCTGGTTTAAATTTCATTCAGAATAGAGTTATTTAAATCAACCATTTTGATGTCTACGGTGAGAGAGAAGAGTCCAATGACTATTTTAGTTTTATAATCAGTAATTAGCCCTGTCAGAGAGACAAACCCCCTCCATGAAGATAAAGACTGAGAAATTCAGATATAGTCAGTGTAAGACTGGGACTTAATGTTTCTGTGAAAAGAAGAAAAAGATTTGTCAGGTAGGTTAATAGCATGTGTGGACTTGACCCGGACACAGACAGGCGGACATGTTGTTACTCACCACCACACGTATTTTATTTACAACTATTTACACAAATAATGGTCACTCAGACCCAGTCCAATGTGCACAAACCCCAACACACAGTCCTGGTCACTCTAATTGCTTTCTTCGGGCCGCCTCCACTCTCCTCTCTTGCCTCGTCCTCTTCCACCCGACTCTAGCCTCGAATGAAGGGAGACTGCCCCTTTTATTCTTTCCCGGATGAGCTCCAGGTGGCTCCCGGCATTCCCCTGTTGGCCACGCCCCAGCGTGGCGGAAGTGCCGGCTGTTCTCCCGGCAGCTCTCCGGGTGTCCTTCCTAATCTTCCCCCCAGCACTTCCTGGTGTGGAGGAAGTGCTGAGGGAACAGGTCCCCAAGGCATTGGGGCGCCTCCTGGCGGTGACCACGGGCCCCTGCAGGGTGGGGCTTCCATGCCCTTAACCCATGGCCCCCAAAGCAACCAGGAAGGCGACCCCCACGTGATCCAGGGTGGGCGCAGACCCACATCCGGTCCCTCACGGCGTCCCGGCCGAGTCATTGCCCCTGGCATCCCTGACACATGGTACCAGTCAATTATATCAAGGTCAGTGGCAAACTTTCATAGAGTATTGGTAGATAAAGAATTGTGGTTTGAAACAGATACTGTAAGTCTGAACTCTTTAGTGTTCAGTTTATTACAACATTTGCATCAATGCCCAGATAATGCACCAGCAAGTCCTCCATTAATTCTGATAGGTGTCTGGATTCATATATCATTGATGTTTAGAAAGTCCATATTCGTTTCTCTCAATGTGTTATGTTCCTAAAAACCCATGAATACACAAATCACAAATACTAAAGCATTGATCCTATTTGAAAAATGGGGTGTGGTTCCAACGTGATAATGGTTTAGGGACAGGACCGGTGTGGTGAAACAGGATTGGACAGACGTGCTGGCCCTCCGCTCCTGCACAGTCAAGGCTCAGTAAAGATTCTTCCACAGGTTCACCCGCAAAAACCTTGTTATGACTTTTACATCCTCTAGATAGTCAAGTCCAAGGGCCTCATGCATAAACGGTGTGTACGCACAGAAATGTTGCGTAAGAACGTTTCCACGTTCAAATCGCAATATATAAAACCTACACTTGGCGTAAAGCCACGCACATTTCCACGGTACCTCATACCCTGTCGTACGCAAGTTCTCCTCTTGATTTTGCAGACTGGCGGCACCCAGCGTCAAAGCAATGCTACTGTTCCTGTGTGGTTTATCTTTCTTTTTCAGATCCACATTACTGACGCTTCTTTATAAATGCACTGAAATTAGCCCTATATTGTTTTTTAGTTTAAGGCATCTGATTGTAATTGTAACCTGTAACAATATAATGGTCCACAGAATGGTCAAACTATTCTAAATACCATAACTGCTTTAGCATTGTTACTCTCACTGCACCTTCTTTTTCTGCTTTCAGCTGCTCCCATTAGGAGTTGCCACAGCGGATCATCTTTTTCCATATTACTCTCACTGCACCACTCGGAGTATTTATATCACTGTATCTGAGTGTGGAATCACAGCAGCAGCTGATCGGAAAGAGAATTATCGGGATACAGCATCAAGCACACGCTGTCTCAGTCACGGCAAAATGTTTTAAAGCATTTCCTGTACGGACCTCGCAGTTCAGAAACAGTTTCATCCCAAGAACTATAAACAATCAATCAGTCCATCAAGTGCTCCTTGTAGAACTGTCTGTACTTATAAGTACAATCACCTCACTGTAAACTTGCACTACAGTTATAATATTGCACAACCTGCGCCACTTTATAAAGCGCGTACTTACATATGAAGACAATATCATTTTTAAGATGAAATGCAGCAAAATATGTTGATTATATTATATAGATAAAACTTTAACTTCATTTAAATAATCTGTATTGTTAATAATTAAACATGTGAGGACACGGTTCCGCAGTGGTAGTTACTTCACGGATTGATCCTACCTGGTGCTGTATTCTTTCTGTGGCTGACGCAACACTGGAAGGATAGATGGATAGAATAATTAAACATATACTACAAAGATATTTCAATGTTCCTTAAAAGCACAAGAATTGGAGATTAGTACGTTTGAAAGAGACAGTACTGCTACAATAATTTCATCGAAGGTCGCGCACAATCACACACCGTGTTCCCCTGTTTAATAACATGCTTTAACTCCTATCATCATGGAAAAGATATCACATATACATCTCAGTATTTTAATTATTCAGAGAGCTGTAATATCACGAATGTAATGAATTCTGTGTCCTGTCGGAGAAAGAGAAAGCGGAAGCACGTAATGATTCACACACATAGAGCAAAAGATCAAATACAAAGCAAAGCATTTAACATGCTACTTTAATTACGATGTGATTTGAGAAACTGGTTAATTAAATGATTTTAAGATGACGTTTATGATGTTCTACTTTAATGACAAAATAAATTACATGATTAAAGTGGAAATTTCGAGATTGAAGTTGAGCATTTCGTGCTTTTTTCCTACTGTATGGCTTTTTTTTCTCTGTACCCTAATAAGCTTTCATATGACACTGAGACGGTGGGCTACAACTCACCTTTTCACGGCGACTTTGATATGTGACAACTTCTTTTTTATTTTGGGCAATGTGCGACTGTGTGAACTTGAGCTTTTGAGTTTCTCCGACACGCTATGTCAGTCGATCAGCTTCCTTTTGTTGTTTATATCATTGTTTAAACCAACAAATAGTACGATTTTCCTTTGCCTCCTCTTGGTATTCGCTGAAATTCTTCCATTTTCCCTCTTGCTTTTTCCATTGTCTTTTCACAGAACACTGAGCTTAAGGGCTATTTATATTGATTTGCATATTCAAAGAGGCGTAATTCTGGGAGGAGACGGGGAGGATCAGCAAGCGCATGCACGAGCGTTACTTTTCACGCTGATCGGGATTTATGTAGCGGAAGAACGTGGAAGTGGGCGAACGCAGATTCCTGCATCTGGATTTTTCTGCGCGTAAGCACATTTCAGCTTTTGTGCTTACGTCATTTTATAGTGCGAATTCTACGCATGGCGTTATGCATGAGGCACCAATTGTCTTCTAGGTGCTCCAACAGAGGCTTTGATCAATCACAACAGGAGGCCATTCTGAGGACCTCACTAAATCATCCAATTAGCAGTAGCGATGGGCAATGTGTACAAAGGGCACAGACTTAATTAGGGCAACAAGCACTTACTGGAAGTTCCTAGTTCATGGTGAACAATTTCAAGCCTCAGTCTCTCTCATGAATGGGGTTCAATGGCTTACCCACACCACTCAGGGCCTTGTAGACACATGCTAATCCATTCAGTGTAGCGCATGTGGAGACCCGGATATCAAAGGGCATCACAAACCTGTTATTGCTCGACCTTACATGCTACTGCTACTGCATAGTAGACCTCTCAGAAGTTTTTATCTGCTACACATGACGTAAAACAGGCAAGCGTAGAACGTGGCTGTCACAAAATCCATGGGAACAGAATCCACAAACAGTTAGAATTTCCTGGATGTGTTTTAAACCATTTTTAAAAGGATAGGTGTCAACAGAGAAAAACAAAAAAACATCAAGAAAAACTGGAGAAGATCTGATAATCTGGGTCCTCCCTGGTCCTCTGCCAAATTGTGGTCCCTTCAGGTTAAGTTTAAAACTTTTCTAAGAAAGTAAATAATAGTGGCTTGGCTGCAGAAACTGTTGTTAGATGAAATTTCTAACCAGCTTAACAATGGAAAGAAAATGACACATCATACAGTATAAAAGTTTATTAAGGTATGTAGGATAATGGTTATAAATAGAGAAATTTTGAAATTGTGTTATTTTTTTGGATCATTTAAGTAATTTATGCATTTTAATTGAATTAAATGAATTATGGGCCCCACACTATTTTATTTTTAGTCACATGTGACCAACAAAATCTTAACACAACAAAAACAATTATTTTATACCTTTTAATGCTTTTTTAAATAAAATTGTGTCACTTAAAAATCTTTTTTTATATATATTTTAGCCACCCTAATGCCACACAGTCCTTGGCACGATATGAAAACCTTGACTTGGGTGGGAAGGAAATGACATTCGCAACAGACTGGAATCAAACCTACAATCTTAAAGGGAAACACAACGTTCATTCATGTTAATTTCTCATTTCAGAAAATCCTAACCATGGTGAAACCTTACACGTATGAAGTGCTGGAAATGTGTGATTGTCCATTAGAGAACTGAACCTTCAATCTTTCTTAGAAAAAGCTGAACACTTTATCCATTGAGCCAATATGACCAAATCACTGAAAAGAGTATTTCGCCAAATTTGTATATAAATGCTGAAAAATTGGTAACATTAAAAAAAAAATAGTTTGTGTACATTGGTCTCGAAATGTTGACCATTTGATTGAACGTCCAACACGCTAACCACTTGACCAATGCTGCTTAACTGTCATATTGAAGTAATTTGACAAAACTTCAATATCAATTAATCAAAATGATTTTTTGTTAGTTTGTTGACATTGATCTTGAATCTTCAACTGTTTGATCAAAAATCCAACACGCTAACCACTTAATCAAAACCACTAAATTTTCATATATACAGTATTTGTGTTGGCTAAAAGCACTATATAGTGTGTAATCACTATAAGTATAAGGAAATAAGAAATTTAAATTTGACATAATTAACGTACAAATCTGGGGTCAAAACTGATGAAATATTGCAGTTGCACCGGAGGATCAACAAGCATGCAAAGTTTGAAGGAAATCAGTTTGGTAAAAGTGGATACAAAATTGACTGCAAAATTTGATTGAAACAAACAGAGAGGGCAAGCGGAATAAAATTGTGTGAAAAAGTAGGAAAATAACCAACAATGACTATACAATGATGTTAAACTTTAATCGTCTATGGACAAATTGAAGCTTATGAACAAGCAAACCAAAAATTTTGCTCTGGATAGCTGTCTTACAGTTGTTATGATAAATGTATTTGTTTGTTTTATGCATCTATATGCATGTTATTAACACATATCTAGAAATTTTTTTTCCTATCCTTGCACTTTCCATTTTTTTTCCACAGGTCAGAAGTTGTTTTGAGGAGCAGACAGAGGATATGGTCGAAATGAGAGATGTCCAGGGCCCTTGCCTAGCTGGGACGCCTCTCCCTTGTATGGACCGGGGGAGCAAGCCTGGATACGACAGTACCTACCCAAGAACACTAGATGGCAGCCCCTGGGTTGCAGCGGTGCCTAGGGCTCCCGTAGGGCTTCATGGGAGTTGGAGTTTGGTGCAGCCCTGTTGGGATCTGTGGGTGCTGCCAGGGGGTGCTGTAGCTGCTGCTGAGCCCTACAGAGCAGCTTATCAAGCACCTGGAGCACTTCTGGGGGCATTATAAAAGGAGCCTGAGTCGGGAGGAGGGAGTCAAAGCTTGCTGAGGAGGAGTGGAGGAGAAAGAGAGAAGAAGAAAAGTAAAGTATTGTGCTTGTGTTGTGCTTTGGACTGTGTTGTGGGCTCGTGGTAATGGGGAATACCTGGACCCTACAGAGGCTGCACAGGTAGTCCAACTTCTCCAGGATGGCACATCAATGCGTGCCATTGCCAGAAAGTTTGCTGTGTCTCCCAGTACAGTCTCAAGGGCATGGAGGAGATTCCAGGAGACAGGCAGTTACTCCATGAGAGCTGCACAGGGCCGTAGAAGGTCCTTAACCCATCAGCAGGACTGACCGGTATCTGCTCCTTTGGGCAAGGAGGAAGAGGATGAGCACTAACAGAGCCTACAAGATGACCTCCAGCAGACTAAACAATCAGACTTCATGAGGGTGGCCTGAGGGCCCGACGTCCTGTAGTGGGCCCTATGCTCACTGCCCAGCACCGTGGAGCTTGATTGGCATTTGCCATAGAATACCAGAATTGACAGGTCCACCACTGGCACCCTGTGCTTTTCACAGATGAGAGCAGGTTCACCCTGAGCACATGTGAAGCCGTGAAGAACGTTATGCTGCCTGTAAGATCGTTCAGCACAACCGGTTTGGTGATGGGTCAGTAATGGTCTGGGAAGGCATATCCATGGAGGGACACACAGACCTCTACTGGCTAGATAATGGCACCTTGACTGCCATTAGGTATCAGGATGAAATCCTTGGACCCATTGTCAGACCCTAAGCTGGTGCAGTGGGTCCTGGGTTCCTCCTGGTGCACAACAATACCTGGCCTCATGTGGCAAGAGTATGGAGGCAGTTCCTGGAGGATGAAGGAATTGATACCATTGACTGGCCCCCACACTCACTCGCCTGACCTCAATCCAATAGAACACCTGTGGGTGTGACATTATGTTTCAGTCCATCCAACGCTGCCAGGTTACACCTCAGACTGCCCAGGCGCTCAGTGATGCCCTGGTCCAGATCTGGGAGAAGATCGCCCAGGACACCGTCCATCAATTAGGAGCATGGTCACCCCAAACCGATGTTGTCAGTCATGCATACAAGCACGTGGGGGCAATATACACTACTGAGCTGCTGCAATGAAATTACAGCAAAATGGATTCGCCTGCCGCATCATTTTTTCCCTTTGATTTTCGATGTGTCTTTGAATTCAGCCCTCTGTAGGTTGATCATTTTCATTTCCATCAAACGATGTGGCATCCTTTTGTTCCTAACACATTGTTCGTTCCATATCAGTAGAGATAGCCAGAAGATTTTTTTTGCCATTGAGATCTGATGTGTTTTCAAAGTGTTCCTTTTTGAGCAGTTTATACTCGTATACTAATGAACAGGATAAGTATATAAACAATGATCTGTTTAGGTTTGTGGATGACACCAATCTAGCAGGAAGGAAGGTTGAGCTACAATCAGCCTAACTGCTACAGAGGGACCTGGATTGCATACAGACTTGAGTATACCTGTGGCAGATAAAAAGTAATATAAGTAAATGTAAGGTATTACACAAAGGAAGACGAAGCGTTGCAGTTGAATATGCTAAGGGAGGTCTGAATCTTGACCCCTTATGTGAAGACCTTTCGAGTCATTGTGGACTTATCATTTTCTAAATCCAGACAGTGTACAGGAGATCAAGAAGGTTAATAGGATGTCATGTTACCTCAGGTTGTGCTGAGTTCAGCTCAAATGAGGTTATGCCTAAATAACAGTATACAGAGTATAAAACACACTAGTGAATCTTTATCTATATTAATATGTGCAATTTTTAAAAATATGTGAAATTTTTCTCCAAATTAAAGCAAAAGCGGAGCAGCTCTACAGTGTCTTTCAAATTATGAATAGAATTACCCATCTAAGATCGGTTGAAATCTAAGTAATCAACATAGACCTCAGTGTTAATGTTTACATTACGACATCTATTGGAATGTATTTTGTAATTCATGTAGTAATAAATTATATTGCATTTTTCATTCCAACAGATGGCACATCTGTTCTAATGTGCCATCTGTTAGAATGAGAAATGCAATGCTTTTTATTACTACAAATGTTTGTGATGTGCCATCTGTTAGAATGACAGAGACATAGTGACCAGACAGACACACAGGTACACAGACACATAATTAGACTCTTGAAGAAGAAAATGGGGACATTGTTGGAAACTTCTTATGGGTTATTTTCGCAGAACTATTTTTAATATTTTTAATTGTATTGTATTGCTAAAATTTAGAATCAATTGAGTTCTGAAACAATATGCACAATTTAAATGTCGTACAAAATTCATATTTGAAACCTAAAAAGAGTGGAAGACATCCGTGACCTAGCCTGGGTCCTGTGCCACTGGGAATGCCCATCAAAATAAAATCTAGTCTATTACTGCGTACAAGAATGTGCCAATAGAAAAGATTTGTAGTCTGGTCCAATTTTGGCACCTGCCTTTTGCCCAAAACATCTAATAAGAGACTCTAGCCCCTCACAACCATCAATTGTTTTAACACAGAGATAAAATATGAACATTTTAGCTTATGGAGAGCATCATGAAGTAATAGACCACATACTGTATTTACATTGACTTTGTATTAGGCTGCTCTTTTTCACTTCATTTATATATACCAGCAAATAACTATAATGAACTTGTTCTGCTGCAAAAATGAGGGCAAATGAAACCTGTTTAAAAATCCTAATCAAGCAAATTTTTATTTTAATCAAAAGTGTTGGGTAATGAATAAGTGCCCATTGAAATACAATCCAACACCAGCAGTGGCTGTCCAGATTCTGAACTAGGAAAAACCAGTGTACGAGTCATACATTGTAATGAGGACCTGGTAAAATTTTAATTAATTTAACATCATAAAGGAATATAGAGGAGAGAGGAGGTGGTCTTTAATTCCCATTCAGGCACTGATGGACTGGGAGCTCTCTCTGGTTGGAACTTTTACCTTAATGACACCATAATGATTGCTTTTTTTTCTGTTACTGCTATCTAATTACATTTGGCTCAGTCTAAACTCCCCTCAACAAAGTGCTTTGTTTTAGTTTTCTTTTTAACGATTAAATCTGAAATTCTTGGTGCAGTAAGTAATAAATAATGTTCCTGCTTTTCATTAGTGAATCCTCAATTTAATGTAATGGAGAAATAAATAGCATAATGTAATGAAATGCTGGTGATTGTCCACAAGGAAAAGGAACGCTATGTTCAGCTGCAGAGGAGAGTGGAGTATTTAGTCTCCTGTTCTTTATTTAATCAATTATTACACATAATGCACACTGTGAAATAGTACCTTTCTCTTAACATAAGAGTGTCACGTCTTAAGGGTGCCAAATTTACTGTTCAGCACAAGCACTTTTTAAAAGAGCAAGGCCAATTGATGAAGATAACCAAGCGCTTGCTACATTTTTTGTTATGTCTAAATCTAATTGGGCTGATCGCCACCAATGGTTTAGTTTATCCGTCTGTCCTCACCCTCACAGTATTGCACTGATAATAATATCCACCTCTGTACTGAGTTTATAAATTCTCTGACAGAAATAAAATATGAGGCGGTGCTCAGCCTCCCGGATATCTATTAATAATTGGCAATAATTAAGCTCTCTTCGATGGTAGACAGAGGCAAGAGTTTATCTGATGCTGTTACTCTAAAAAAGCCTCAGCAAAGAAAACTTGTTTGCAGTGTAAGAGAACACAGATGATCATAATAAGACTGGGGGTACCACCCTGGTAACCCTACATAATTGAATGATTTCAGGCAAAGAAAACATGCAAACAATTGCAGAAATGTCTTCACAGATGCAAGTTCATAACAGAACTGAGCTAAGATGGCAGATCTTCTGGCTCTGAGAACTTATGGCAGGAAGATGTGGGTCCAGGAGGGTGGGCACCAGAAGTGACGTCAGTGGTGGTAAAACCATCAGAAGGAGGAAGAGAAAGGACATTATTACACAGTGCTAACCCTTAGAGTGGGGAGTTTAAATACCATTACTAGAGCCCATAAGGGGTCCCCTTTGTGCACGTGCATGACAGTAGGCACTGTAAATATACATCCAGGAAAGAGAGAATTGTTAGGTTTGATAGTGGAGTGATAAAAATGCAGGAAAAACAGACGATAACTTTGTATAACGTTAACGTTTACCCCCCGGGTGGAATTGAAGAGTCGCATAGTTTGGGGAGGAACGATCTCCTCAGTCTGTCAGCGGAGCAGGACGGTGACAGCAGTCTGTCGCTGAAGCTGCTCCTCTGTCTGGAGACGATCCTGTTCAGTGGATGCAGTAGATTCTCCATGATTGACAGGAGCCTGCTCAGTGCCTGTCGCTCTGCCACAGATGTCAAACTGTCCAGCTCCGTGCCTACAAAAGAGCCTGCCTTCCTCACCAGTTTGTCCAGGCGTCCCTCTTCTTTATGCTGCCTCCCCAGCACACCACCGCGTAGAAGAGGGTGCTCACCACAAATGTCTGATAGAACATCTGCAGCATCTTATTGCAGATGTTGAAGGACGCCAGCCTTCTAAGAAGTATAGTCGGCTCTGTCCTCTCTTGCACAGAGCATCAGTATTGGCAGTCCAGTCCAATTTATCATCCAGCTGTACCCTGCACACTAGGCACTGAGCCACCATTGTGAAGTCTTATATATCCACACATTTTTTTGAAGTCATTCATCTAATTTCATTGGCTGAAGTGTCAGTCCATTGCAGAGCACACTCACTCACTCATTCACTAAAGTCAAACCAAACTGGAGTCTCCACTTGATCTACCATGGATGTCTTTGAAATGTGTCAGCAGAATGCTCATTAAGTGCATGGAAAGAATATGCAGACCTCACTCAGAGAGACACTTAGCCACGATTTGAACAGGGAATGTGATGTTAGCTATGACACCACCATGCTGTGCTGCAATGGAAAGGACACCGCCTTGAGAATAACGATTGCTGGGAAAGATATGTTACTTTTTTTGTAAGGCTTGATATTAAAAATTAAAATTAAACATTGGTCTTTCATCCAAAGAACATGGAGCTCTTTTTGACTGTTAGGGGATGTATAATCTGCAAGAGAATGAATTTAGAAATGCCAGGGGGCTTTACTATCATCTGCCCTAAGATGTTACAATTTGTCTTTTAGCAAAGTGGGCGTTTTTAATACTGTATATTGGAAATTTGAGATGATAATTTGGGTTACAATGTTTTGTTGTAAACCATTTTCATAAAGAATGATGAGTCAAATGACTTGTTTTAATTGATTTAATAGTCAGTTGAAAAATTAAAACTAGATGGCATTTTCAGTCTCTCCTCAAAGGCAATAAAACATTTATTAAAGACGCTCTTCAGCCATCCTTCACTCTGCTCTGAATGCACAGGATGTATCTCAGAGAGATTTGGCACTGCTGGCCCACACAACTCAACTTGGCTATCTTCCCTCATTGCTTATGGGTTTTCAGCCCCTTTCCTTTGTTATTGTTATGGGACTAATTATGAATTTTGAGATGAGGTTAGCTTGGTGAACCAGAGTTCATACCTGGAATGATATCTAATTTGATCTTCTCACTCCAATCTACACATACTTTAAAAAGACATCTGATCCATAAGACTGAAGGAATCAGAATTAGGTGTGTGCGCACAGGTCTTTTTACCCATGTCATGCCTACTGTGGTCAATGGAGTGACGTTTCTATGGACAGTAGGATACTGGCTCATAGAAAGGTCACACTAGTGATGCGATACTTGCGAAGATGTGAATGGAGTTGTTGAAAATAATGATGCAGATGATGCTGCAGATGTTCTACCAGACGGTTGTGGCGAGTGCCCTCTTCTACGCGGTGGTGTGCTGGGGAGGCAGCATAAAGATGAAAGACGCCTCACGCCTGGACAAACTTGTTAAGAAAGCAGGCTCTATTGTAGGAGTAAAGTTGGACAGTTTAACATCTGTGGCAGAGCGACGGACATTAAGCAAACTCCTGTCAATCATGAAGAATCCACTGCATCCACTGAACAGTGTCATCTCCAGACAGAGGAGCAGCTTCAGTGACAGACTGCTGTCACCTCCTGCTCCACTGACAGACTGAGGAGATCGTTCCTCACTCACACTATGCGACTCTTCAATTCCACCCGGGGGAGTAAATGCTAACATTATTCAAAGTTATTGTCTGTTTTTAAATGCATTTTTATTACTATTTAATTTAATATTGTTTTATGTATCAGTATACTGCTGCTGGATTATGTGAATTTCCCCTTGAGATTAATAAAGCATCTATCTATCTATCTATCTATCTATCTATCTATCTATCTATCTATCTATCTATCTATCTATCTATCTATCTATCTATCTATC
>JANRMT010062856.1:18201474-18234266 GCA_026402145.1 Polypterus bichir lapradei | reverse complement strand
ATCTATCTATCTATCTATCTATCTATCTATCTATCTATCTATCTATCAGATAACTTTATATGCAGTTAAGAAGTTTCTGGTCTAGCACTAAAACATCAGAATAACATTTAGGTGTGAATGGGTCTTTAGTTTAATAATATAACACACGTATGTTTGGGAGACAACTTCGACGCTCGTCAACTACCCTGGGCAGAGGGTTGGCAATGTCACCTAATGCCTCGCCTCTCATTCTAGCTGTATATTTGGTCATTGGCTGAAGGCTGCTGACTGGGGCTGCCAATTTTTAATGCGCCATGGACTGTCTAGGAGGAATTTATAAAATTTTGAAAATGTCCAGAATTTTGGCTCTTAAAATTTGAAAATCTTCATATCCTTATCATTGGTAAAAACCGAAAGCCGTACACAAATCAGGATCTGCGGAAACAGTGCTCACACTTTTGTCGCAGAATCTTCACTTCCATTCTGGTAGTAAACAACGCAGATATTAATGATAATATTCAATGTCTTTGCAACTTGGCTTTTTCTCTTCATCTTTTGAATTCGGCTTTATCTTCTTGGCGAGTAAACAGTTCATTATAAATGTTGCTCCTTTCCTTAAATGTTTGTAATCCTAATTCACCATCACTAAGTGAATTTATTCAAAATCGAAATTACAATTTCACGTTTTCTGTGTGAGATCTTATTTTTGGTTCTTCTTTCAGCAGCTTGGTTAAACAAGCGATTTCATATATCCAGGTACAGTCCATCATATTTAAGTGTGAGTAAGTCCTGCTATGTAATATTTTAATGGAAAATATTGTTATTATGGAGTTTGCATCTTCTCCCCGTGTCTGCGTGGGTTTCCTCCGGGTGCTCTGGTTTCCTCCCACAGTCCAAAGACATGCAGGTTAGGTGCGTTGGCGAGCCTAAATTGTCCCTAGTGTGTGCTTGGTGTGTGGGTGTGTGTGCCCTGCGGTTGGCTGCCACTCTGCTCAGGGTTTGTTTCCTGCCTTGCGCCCTGTGTTGGCTGGGATTGGCTCCAGCAGACCCCCATGACCCAGTAGTTAGGATATAGCAGGTTGGATAATGGATGGATAGATATTGTTATTACCACCCATTGTTCCAAAATGGATTTATAATTGTAAATGAATGAGTCAACAATTAAAGTTTCAGTTAATTAAAAAGAAATCACACATTTATTCTGTCATAAAAAAGCAATATCTTTTTAGTTATCAGTTGATCAAGTAATAAGTCACTTTTTCAAGAAATTTAATAATATTTTCAGAATTCTTTCATTTACATAAATTCAGGAATACCCATTATGCCAAAAAGAAAGTGCACAGAGTACATGAACAGCAAATCTCCTTGTTTTTGAAAGGGCAGAACAGATTCAATTAAGAGGCTAATGCTCCCAAGATTCAATTTCAGTAGCATGCTACGTGAAGATTTCTATTCATATTTATCCAAGAACCCAGATTTATTGAGAAAAATAGTTTCAGTGGAAAAATATTAAAGAATGGAGATAAATGCTGCCACAAAAACGACACAAAGTCGTCAAAAAGGTTTGGGGTAGTCACCTGTATAATACGCCTTGGCTGCAAAAGTGTTAAATAATTGTGAGATGTTCACAAATACGAATCCAAATCAGAACTGACTTTGGTTGCTAAAGATGGCAGCTTTGTACAGTATGTCGAAACAGGAAGTGATGTCATCAGTGGCACTGGAACCCTGTGGGATTTCCCGTGGATGGTCTGCAAGGGATTGAGAAAGGAAGTCAGTGCACCTCGTCACCCCATGGTCTGGCATGGAATTACTATCATTCAGGCCCTTTGGCTGTCTCCCAATCACACGTGTGTGACAATGCAAATAAAGTAAATTGAAAAGAGTCAAATTATTTTTATTTTACTAAAAGTGAATTTACCATGTGTGTCATTTTTTACAGGTTAAGCTATCCAAATAAGAATGAAATGAGGGTTGACATTTTCAAAATATTTAATGTTTTATTAGTTTGCCTGTGACTGTGATTGTGGCCATCATATCATAATTATAGTGATAAACGTCTAGCAAAGGTTTATTTTATTTTTAAGGCGTATTATGGCATCATAGGGAAAGGCGTCTTCAAAAGTCCTCATTTTTCAACCCAAATGTCCGCATTCCCAGAGAAAGAGAGTTGACAGCCCTACTACTGACTGGCATCACTTCCAGTTGGCCTGTTCCACCTCACACACCGCATAACTGGGGCTGCTGTACTCATGGAGTCAGTTGACATTAGGACTCATGCATGGAAAGACATTTTTGGGAGGCTTAAACTCATTTTGTTAGTTTTCTTTCAGTCTACAGGTCTCCCTTCTCCATTGTGTTTGCTTTCTTACACAAGGCACACAACCATAAATAAGAAGGCTTTGTTAGTTTGTTCACATGAAACTGGCCAAGGCTATTAGAGTCTGAAGTATACTGCTCAAATAAATTAAAAGAACCCTTTGAAAACACATCAATGGGAAAAAAAATCCTGGAATGAAAAATGCAATATAATTTATTACTACATGAATTACAAAATACATTCCAATAGATGTCGTAATGTAAACATTAACACTGAGGTCTATGTTGATTACTTAGATTTCAACCCATCTTAGATGGGTAATTCTAGTCATAATTTGGAAGACACTGTAGAGCTGCTCCACTTTTGCTATAATTTTAGTATAATAGTTTTTATAATTGCACATATTACTATAGATGAAGATTCACTAGTGTGTTTTATACTGTGTATACTGTTATTTAGGCATAACCTCATTTAACCTCAACACAACCTGAGATAACAAGACATACTATTAGCCTTCTTGATCTCCTGTACACTGTCTGGATTTAGAAAATGATAACTCCACAATGACTCGAAAGGTCTTCACATAAGGGGTCAACATTCAGACCTCCCTTAGCATATTCAACTGTAACGCTTCGTCTTCCTTTGTGTAATACCTTACATTTACTTATATTACTTTTTATCTGCCACAGGTATACTCAAGCCTGCATGCAATCCAGGTCCCTCTGTAGCAGTTAGGCTGATTGTAGTTTAACCTCCCTTCCTGCTAGATTGGTGTCATCTGCAAACCTAAACAGATCATTGTTTATATACTTATCCTGTTCATTAGTATATAAACTGCTCAAAAAAATTAAAAGAACACTTTGAAAACACATCAGATCTCAATGGCAAAAAAATCCTGCTAGCTATCTCTACTGATATGGTATGAGTAAGGTGTTAGGAAGGAAAGGATGCCACATCGTTGGATGGAAAAGAAAATGATCAACCTACAGAAGGCTGAATTCAAAGGCACCCCGAAAATCAAAGTGAAAAATGATGTGGCGGGCGAGTCCATTTTGCAGAAATTTCATTGCAGCAACTCCAAATCGTACTCAGTAGTTTTTTATGGCCCCCACGTGCTTGTACGCATGCCTGACAACGTCCTAATGAGATGACGGATGGTGTCCTAGGGATCTCCTCCCAGATCTGAGCTCCTGGGCAGTCTGAGGTGCAACCTGGCGGCATTTGGTGGACTGAAACATAATGTCACACCCAGAGGTGTTCTATTGCATTGAGGTCAGGCGAGTGAGCGTGGGGGCCAGTCAATGGTATCAATTCCTTCATCTTCCAGGAACTGCCTGCATACTCTCGCAAACACATGAGGCTGGGCATTGTCATGCACCAGGAGGAACCCAGGACCCACTGCACCAGCTTAGAGGTCTGACAATGGGTCCAAGGTTTTCATCCTGATACCTAATGGCAGTCAAGGTGCCATTGTCTAGCAGTGTTGGATGGACCGAAACATAATGTCACACCCACAGGTGTTCTATTGGATTGAGGTCATGTGAGTGAGCGTTGGGGCCAGTCAATGGTATCAATTCCTTCATCCTCCAGGAACTGCCTGCATACTCTCGCCACATGAGGCCAGGCATTGTTGTGCACCAGGAGGAACCCAGGACCCACTGCATCAGCATAGGGTCTGACAATGGGTCCAAGGATTTCATCCCGATACCTAATGGCAGTCAAGGTGCCGTTGCCTAGCCTGTAGAGGTCTGTGCGTCCCTCCATGGATATGCCTCCCCAGACCATCACTGACCCACCACCAAACCGGTCATGCTGAACGATGTTACAGGCAGCTTAACGTTCTCCACGGCTTCTCCAGACCCTTTCATGTCTGTCACATGCTCAAGGTTAACCAGCTCTCATCTGTGAAAAGCACAGAGCGCCAGTGGTGGACCTGCCAATTCTGGTATTCTATGGCAAATGCCAATCGAGTGCCACTGTGCCCAATAGAGAACGTTTGGCCCTCAGCCCACCCTCATGAAGTCTGTTTCTGATTGTTTGGTCAGAGACATTCACACAAGTGGCCTGCCTGCTGGAGGTCATTTTGTAGGCTCTGGTAGTGCTCATCCTGTTCCTCCTTGCCCAAAGGAGCAGTTACCAGTCCTGCTGATGGGTTAAGGACCTTCTACGACCCTGTCCAGCTCTCCTAGAGTAACTGCCTGTCTCCTGGAATCTCCTCCATGCCCTTGAGACTGTGCTGAGAGACACAGCAGACCTTCTGGCAATGGCACATATTTATGTGCCATCCTGGAGAAGTTGGACTACCTGTGCCACCTCTGTAGGGTCCAGGTATTGCCTCATGCTACCAGGAGTGACACTGACCATAGACAAATGAAAAATGAGTGAAAAAACAGTCAGAAAAGATGAGGAGGGAAAAATGTCAGTGGCCTCCACCTATTAAACCATTCCTGTTTTGGGGGTCGTCTCATTGTTGCCCCTCTAGTGTCCCTGTTGTTAATTTCATTAACACCAAAGCAGATGAAACTGATTAACAAAACCCCTCTGCTACTTAACTGACCAGATCAATAGCCCAGAAGTTTCCTTGACTTCATGCTATACTCTGATGATTAAAAAGTGTTCCTTTAATTTTTTTTGATTGTATACATGTGTGAGAAACAGAGAGAGGTGGCCTCTCAGTCAAGCTGTAAACTAGGACGTATGGTAGGAAGCACTGCAGTCTGAAGGTTTTGAGTCTCCTCAAGTATCAAAATGGAAAAACTGTTTTCACTTTGAACATTTCCCAGGATAAAGTGAAAGCAGGAATTACTGTAAGGGCTGATTTGTTTTTTGCTTTTTGTCTTATTGTTACTTGTGTGTATATCTATTTCTCAAACTTGTTGTTTTGGTGCAATAAAGTCAAATTTTGGAAATCTCTTGTGTGTTTTGTACTCTTACACTGATTCACTAGTACTTGGTCCAAGTTGCTAGGCATCATGGTCCTGCTAGTTCTAAGTGAAAAGGCACAGGTCATCATTCACATCCTCCAGGTTTGGTCATTGTACCGAACGTTTTATTTCTTAGCTGATAACATTTTTTTGTTGTCGTGTGTGATGTACTTCACACTTTGATTTAAAGTACTGTATTTAGAGTTGAAACCAAACAAATTTCTGTAAACCACCTGTTGCAAGTATAAAAGTGAAGTTTTATTTTGAAATTTCTGTAAGTGTATTTGAGCAGGAGTAGTCCATGAGCACCACTAGTTAAAATGCAGCAGACATCAGCCTTCTTCTGAGTTATTGTGTCTGACATTTGTCACAATGCATTAATCAGCCATCCATCATAAATTCTATTATTTTTTTTCTGTCAGTACAATACTTTATTTCATTAGTTTGCCCATCATCTGCCATCCTTTAATTACCTTTGATCAAATTGTCTAAAATTTTGAGAATGATCATAAAGAGGGCTGGATGTCTGCAAAAAGTATCCACCTGTGATCATGTTAAAGGATAGCCATATCCTGGCTGGGAGATAAATGTGATACAACGTACACTTGCAAACACATCCCAAATTTAAAGTCATCCATCGGCCTACCATACACATTTTGTGTTGGGGGAGAAAACGTACACAAACAGATGATGAATATGCATGCCACACAGATGGGGGTCAATGTCAGCAATGACTGCCAATGAAACACTAGGGCACCCCAAAACATAATTTAACATTCTCAAACCTGCATAATCCAATTCTGGGTTCTGCGTGCCCAAAGTCATCGTGTGGACACCTAACCATCACACCTATATTAGCTTTTTGTACATCCCATTCCAAAAGCATTGGCATTAATAAGGAGTTGTCCCTTCCAACCCCCTGCTTTGCAGCTATAACAGGCTCCACTCTTCTGAGAAAGCTTTCAATAAGATTTTGGAGTGTGTCTCGGATGGAATTTGTGCCTATTCAGTCAAAGGAGCATTTGTGAGGTCAGGTACTGATGTCAGACAAGAAATCTGGCATTCCAAGTCATCCCAAAGGTGTTTAATAGGGTTGAGGTCCTGGTGGCTCTGTGGAGGCCAGTTGAGTCCTTCTTTGTCTTTACTGACTTGGCTGGAACACAAAGGGGCCTTCCCCAAGGGAGTTCCACCAAGTTGGAAGTGCACAATTGTCTAAAATGTTTTTGCATGCTGTAGCCTTGACAGTATCCTTCACTGAAACCAAGGGGCTTGGCCCAAACTCTGAAAACCAGCCCATTATCCCTCCTCCACCAAACTTTACAGTAGGCACTGTGCAGTCCAGAAGGTAGGGTTGTCCTGGCATCCGCCAAAACTAAATTTGTCCATCAGAATATGTGATTCATAACTCCAGAGGACATGTTCCCATTTCTCCACAGTCCAATGAAGTAGTGCTTGACAAGACTCCAGCCAATGCTTGTCATTGAACATTGCAATCTTAGGGTTGTGTACAGCTGCTTGGCCATGGATGTCCATTTCACAAAGCTCTTAACATACAGTTCTTGTGCTGATGTCACTTCCAGAGGTAGTTTGGAACTCTGTTGAGAGTGATACAGCAGAGGATAGGGGATTTTTTATATTCTTTACACTTCAGCACTCGGCGGCCCAGCTCTGTGTGTGAGCACGGTCCACTACTTCATGGCTGAGCTGTTGGTACTCCTAGATTGTTCTGATACACAATCATATTATATACTGTTGATCGGAGCAGATCTAGAAGAGCAGAAAATTCACATACTGACTTGTGGCAAAGGTGGCATCTACACAAAAATTTCGAAGGGCATCCACATGCTTTTGGTCATATACTGCATATCAGCAAACCTGGGAGCAAAGTAGGAAGCATTCCTGGACAGACACCAATCTGCCAGAAATTTCACATACTGACTTGCGGCAAAAGTGGCATCCAATGGCAGTGCCATGTGATGTTAATGTCACTGAGCTCTTTGGTATGACCCATTCTACTACTAATGTCTCTCAATGGAAATCGTATGGTTATGTGTTGATCTATTCAGAAATTCAGAAGGGTGCCCACATGCTTTTGGTCATATAGTGCATATCAGCAAAACTGGGAGCAAAGTAGGAAGCAATCCTGGAGAGACACCAATCTGCCACGGAACCCGCACAACAAAAATATATCCATCCATCCATTATCCAACCCGCTATACTGTATCTTAACTACAGGGTCACGGGGGTCTGGTGGAGCCAATCCCAGCCAACACAGGGCACAAGGCAGGAAACAAACCCCGGGCAGGGCGCCAGCCTACCACAGACAAAAATATATGTTTTTCGTAATTAATGATAACTTTGCAAAACTTCCTGCCTATTAGACTGTGGTCTGTGTGACTAAATGTTGATTTAATAGCTTTGCTCTAACTAAATAAAGATAAACAAGACATAACAAAGCATTTTAAACTCATTGTCATTCTGTAAACAGAAACAGAGAGAATACTGTAAAGGGTTAGGGATCAGTTGTGTATCCCGTTTAATAATGGAACTGAAAGTAAAAGAAAAAACAATTCAATAGGTAGGGTGTCTTGGGTCCTCGTAAGCTTCTTGCTCAAAGGTTTCTCCTTCATGGAGTTATGCTCTCGACATCAGCAGGGACCAAAATGTAAGTATCACAGTTGTTTAGGTATCTCCTGTGGCAGAAGGGCAGGTTCTTCCAGAAGCATATCTGAAGCCATCTTACGGCCCATCCTAGGAATTCTCTTCTGTTCTGTGAAGAAGAGAGAAGAGGTGCTTAGTGATTGCTTTCGGTGTAGCCCTGTGCTCAGTGTTTTTGTCCTTGATGGGCCATTTTGACACTCCCTAAGCTCCTGCATGTGACACCACTTAATCCAGCTGATGGTCATGTGTATGCCACAGACTTTCCTGGCAGCAATAGACACCAGGTGAAAACCAAAGCTGTAAAGGGCATTGCCCATTGCAGGGACCACTCGCACATACACATTCATTCAAGCTGGGCCGATTAGAATCACATAGGTAGAGACAGTAAACATTTCACTTTTGAACTTGTCAGAGATGGCATTGACAAGGGAGAGCAGGAGGATGGAGGACATGGCATGGCAGTATGCATCTCAGACATGATGACATTACCTGACCAGCAGTGCATGCACAAAGTGATGGCTACAGTGGCTCACACCCCTGAAACTATCCTCTCATTGGCCCAAGTGTCCTTTTCTTGTTAACAATGTATGCCATTTTGATGTAAGGAGATTACCAATAGTTGATATTAAATGTACTTATTGGGTTGCTATTTTTTGCTGTTTGAACCTGTAGAAGCTTACAGGATTCATATTGTGTAAAGAAGACAGCTAACTCATTTTCTATGTCAACTTTGCTCCACATGTCCACGTGTTTCTCTACAGGTGCTTCAGTTTTCCTGTCACATCCTACATGATTAGATAAATGGTGACTGTAAAGTGGCCATTTGTGCAGATTCTGCCTTGTGATGGACTGGCACCCTGTTGATGCCTGTCCTGCACACGATCATCCCCCACAACTATAAAAAAATTATAGAGTTAAGTAAATGTTGCAAATGAATGAATGGATAAAATTGGCACACTTTATATATTGTAATGTAGGAGGACTGACACAGTCAAGATTTGGGGAGCCAGCCTAGTAACAGCATTTAAAATGAAAATATGAAAAACAAAATGAAGGACTGTAGGATGAGTATTACGGCTATTCTTCCAATCAAAGTCACATTGTCTCCTCTGAGGGTCCTTCTTGTCAGGCAACACAGTTCAAATTAAATGCTTATTTCCATTCACCCTTCTTCTTAAGTAGTGGATGGAACACAAGGGAAATGATGTCAGAGTTCACCCAAATAATCTGACGGAAAAGACGCAAAGGCAGTTACTGACTGTGTCACAGCCCTCACTCTCCCCCTTTATTTCTACCTGAAAAGAGCCAGTGAAATGCAGCCATGGCTTATGTGTGCAACAATACAGTACATACTGTCAATCCCAAACATTTGTGGAGGTTAAATTCCTAGGAAATGTTGAAGACACAAATGTTAATACATTGAACCTATTGAAAAATGGAGGCTAGTTTCCACCAAATACATATTTGTTGACTTCTTTTTTAAAAAAAAACACTATTTTGATAATATGCACTTTTCATAACATAATAATCATGAAATAACTCATATAATGCAGTACACAAAATACAATTGGTTACAAAAAAATTCTCTCTAGTAATTGCTTTCAGGATGGTTTATATTTCACATTCAGAATGTGTATGCGCACGCATCATGGCTTCTACGCGTTCCCAGCGTTCATTTGACGTGTCCTCTGAGCACGCCCTCAGAAATTAACGTGACGCGTGTGCGATATGCAGTACCAGAAAAAAGTCAGGGGGCGCAGTGTGATAAAAGTCGGAACGTGACGTCAGAGTCTCTGTTTACTATCGACATGTGACAGAAAGCCGCTTTGAGGATCCTACGGGAATCGATGTGCATGCTTCTATGTTTGATGAATTTTTCAATGTGGTGAAGGAAAATGGTCGACATTACAAATGCATTTGTGGCGCTTTGATATTCAAGCGTCACATATTCCCCATCGTAATGGCGCGATACATTTTAAAGGTCTCACATACCATCTTCTGTGCCTTCACAACAGCATCAGAATGTACTGCAGCGCATTTGAGTCACAGAGAAAAAAAAAGTTAGGTACACAGTGAAAAGGTGTATTTTGTGATTAAAATGGATTTTTTTTTCAACTGTCCACTTTAATCTTGTAGTTGATTTTATCATTGAAGTAGACAGTCGTAAACATCATCTTAAAACCCAGTTGTTAATCGTTATGAGCTTTTGGGGCTTCCTCCTGCACTGACAGCAGCAGCAAGCAGCAATCGCGACACAGAACACATTAAATGTATGATATTCCAGCTCTCTCTACATTTAGAATCCTTAGATTTATACTTGATATTACTTTCATAATGAAATGCATTAAAGTATGTATGTTACATTTTACAGATTAACTTCATTTAAATACTGAATACTGCTAATAATTACACATGTGGAGCAGCACGGTGCCGGAGCGGTAGCGCTGCTGTCTCGCATGGAGTTGTGTCCCTGGTGTTCCCTGCCTGGGGTTTCCATGTTTTCCAAGTGGGTTTCCATAGTGTGCTCCGGTTTCCTTCCAAAGATATGCAGGTTTGGGGATTTGGTGACGCTAAAATGACGCTAATGTACGTGTGTGCTTCTGTTCACCTTGTGATGAGCTGATGCCCCATCCAGGGATTGTCTGCCTGCTGGAATGGGCGCATCCCTGGATTGATGAATTTAATCATTAAACATGCATCCTTTTCAGAGATATTGTGTCAAGATGTCCTAGGAATTTAATGGGTGTTTCAGGCAATTCACAACACAGCGAAGCCGAACCTGTTCTTACCGTAATGATATCTCGCACTGCCACCTGGTGGAATCTTAAAGATTTACATAAAGTACGCGCACAAGTATAAACAGGACAACGCTTGCATAGCTGGAGCATGCATTGCGTGAAGTATAAACCCGACCTTAGAAATCTGTGACCTTTTGTGCTAACATATCAATATACATTCAGTTCATCCCGCAGCTCCAGTTCTGCTTACCAAAAGTGGCAAACTAGGCACTTGGCATTCCATACTGCGGCTCCATGCTACTGAGCATACCCATTTAAACTTTGAGAAAAGGTTGAGATAATTTTAGCCCCAAGGCCTCTTATCATTCACTTTACTAGATAAAACTGCATCAGTAAGTGCCATCTATCCAGAGGGAACCAGCTACTAGATGGTTCAATTAGACTTTTGCCCCTATACTAAGGTCGAACATTCGATTTGCACGTCAGGTCCACTGTGGACCTCCACCACAGTTTCCTCTGACTTCGCCCTGCCTAGGCAGAATAAGATTTTCATTTTAATGAGTACATATGACAATAACGTTGAAGTTACAAATGAAGTTACAAAAAAACCCAACAAACTTTAGTTGCTGCTGTCGGAAGACACCGAGACCAGAGAGGTTGTGACATCGCCTCTGAAACTCTGTCCTTCACAAATGGAGGATGGCATTGGGCATTGTGAAACACACACCAGCTTGAAATAATCAATCAGTGATGATTGCTTTGTGCACCGCTTGAGATCCTTAAGGGTCATGATGTTCGTGAGAATACAGACATCAACACATTTTTTAGTACCCTTACAGTTTATTGAAAGAGTGCTGTATGCCCCATAAAGTTGATGAAATGAAAAGCAATTGTCCCATGTATACCTGCATGCCTTTGATATGTCATTGAGAGATAAAGCACTGCTTATTTTACAAAGATATACTAAAATGGCCAGTACAAATTTTTTGGTACTCCTAGAAATGATCCCAAATAATTAGATTTGAGCATTTTTTAAAACTAGCTCTTTTCTTTAAGTATCACACACATCTCCAATCATACAATCTGACATTCAGCCAAGTTAAATGGACAAAAGCCATTACTCTACTGTTTGGTGCCATTGTGTGTCCCACACTGAACATAGACCAGAGAAAGCAAAGGAAATAGTTGTCTGAGGATATCAGAAAGAAAATTATAGACAAGCATTTTAAAGACAAAGGCTAGAAGACAATCTCCAAGCAGCTTGATGTTCCTGTGACAACAGTTGCAAATATCTCTCTATTATATAAAAAAAATCCAGGGATGAGACAAGACTTTTTCAGAAAGACAATTTCCTGTCCCCCAAGACGAGACTTTGTGCCAAGAGATTTAACCACGCCTGGGGCCAGAAATAAAAGACAAAAAGTAGATGAAAAATTAGAACATCGTAAAGAGGTTCAAAAACATTAGCGTGATACACATGCAGAGCAGGTTAGAGATAATGAAAGTAATAAAATTCGAAAGTCTCAAAAAGATGATAGTAAAGATCGCATTAGCTCTAACAAATAGAAATTATTACTCAGTGAAGTAATGGAACAGCGAAAAGAGATTGAATATATGGACATAGGTGATGTGACAGAAATATGTATCTATTTTTCGGATTTAAATTTTAAGTTGGAGACTTGTAGATCATCTAATTCATGTTGCCATCAGGGAAAAGATTTGTTTTTTGGTGAAAGTGAAATCCACATATACGAGCGGTAGAAATGTGAAGTGGCTGTCGTGTAGCGCAGACTGGGGGGTTGGCGAGCAAAGCGAACAGGGGGCAAAGTCCCCTAGTTATTAAGAAGTTTAAGATCCATGGGACTGTGGCTCACCTCCCTCTATGCAGCCGCAAAAGGAAAATCAACCCCAGAATGGGCAAAAGTATAGTGAGAATGCCAGAGAAAAAGCCAAGGACAACTTCCAAAATGCATTTTGAACTCGAAGGTTAAGGTGTCTGATATCACCATACGTCGCTTTTAGAGTGACAGTGAGCTCAATGGAAGAAGACTCAGGAGGACTCTCAACTTATAAGAAAGAAAAAAAAAAATCGAGACTGGTACAGGGGGTCCTCAGGTTACGACACAGTTCTGTTCCTACAACAGTGATGTAACCCGAATTTTGGTGTAAGGTCGAAACACACCCTAGCCTAAGTCACTTACCTATCCTAACACATTTGCAAAATTATAATCTAGAACATAAAAACACAACTAAGCCACAGAAAAAGGAAAAGGACATAAATATACTGTACGCTGTACTGTAGTAACAGAAAAAATGACAAAAAATGAGTGTTAAAATAAATTCCTTACCTTTATTCCTTCTGATCGCTTTACAATGTCTAATTTCACTTCTATCGTGATTGCTTTCCTTTTCTTCGAAACACTACCATCTGAAGACTCTGACTTTCGTTTAGGAGCCATGATAAGGGCCAAAAAGTTGCCAAATAAAGCAACACAAATAGAACACTTCCTCCACGTGCAACCAAACGAGCCGAAACACTTGTCTCAATTTTTATGGGAATGAGCGTTGTAAGTTCGACTCCCTCACTCATACACCGCTTACTTTTACTTTCACTTTCACAGCATGCAACAAAACTACTGCAGTTCGCAAACTCCCTCACTCATATGCCGCAAACTTTCGCCACCCGCAACCAAACTAGTTCACCCCCGTAAGTCTGTAAGTACGATGCTAACAGCGTAATCCGAAACATTTATGTCTCAATTTTTTATTTTAAGTTTTTATGGGAATGAGCATCGTAAACTCGAAACGGTGTATTTCGCGACGTTGTAACCCGAGGACCCCCCCTGTATTTATAAAAATGCATACTGACAGACCACAATGCTTCTGGGGGAATGTCCTTTAGACAGATGAGACAAAACTTAAACTTTACAGGTTAATGTCCACAGACGAAAAAATGAAACTTTCAAAGAAAAGAACACCATACCTACTGTGCAGTATGAAGGAGCCTCATTTACGTTTTGCAGCTGCTTTGCTGCACCTGGCATGGAGTGCCTTGAGTTTTTGCAGAGAAAAAATTAACTCTCAAGACTATCAAGACATTCAGGAGTGAAAAATACTGCCTGGTGTCAGAAAACTCAGTTTCAATCATGGGTAATGGATCCTCCAACACGATAAAAGCCCAAAACACACAGCTAAAAGCACCCAAGAATGGCTAAGAACAAAGCAAAGGACTATTCTGAATTGACCATGTAGGAGCACTGATTTGAATACTATTGAACATCTTTGGAAAGAACTGAAATGTGCAGACTGGAGAACACACCCTTCAAACCTGACAGCTGGAGCACTTTGATCAGGGAGAGTTGGTCAGACTACCTGTAGCCGCTGTGGCGTAAGGCGTTGTCAAGCATGGGTAAACGCATGCTGAAAGAAATCTTAAAGTCCAAAAGTTCATTTTTAAAATATTTAGTGAAAGTTAAAAGCAAATAAGCCACACAAGAATAAAAGAAAAAATAATTAAATGCGTAGAATAAAAGGCAAAAAAAAGGGAAAAAATGTATCTTTTATAAACTGTTTTTTTTGAGAAACTTTAGTTATTTCTATATTTAAAAGTTCTTTACTTCTTCTTTCTATACTTAAAGGTTCTTAATTTCTTATATACTTAAAGATTCTTAGCTTCTTCTTTCTATACTTAACGGTTCTTAATTTCTTCTTCTGTATGCTTTAAGCATACGGTTCAACACTTAACTAAGTGCTGTTTTACGAGTTACTTCACACTCAAAAGGCCCGTAGGCTGGTTGGCACGGTTTAAAACCTTATGTCTTCCACACCTTACTCATGGCAAGGCTGTCACTAACTGAAGAATATTGTTTACTCAAAGCTGTTAGAGAGCTGGCAGGAATATACCAATACAATTCTAATTATGGGGGTTATAGGAACCTCCCATAGATTATGCATTGTTATCCAGTAAAATATTCATGAATCTTATAGAACTAGGAAAATGGCTCTTACACTACCTGTGGACAAATGCAGAAATCTCATTGAGAGCTACAGGAACTGCATGCCTCTAAAAGTTTTGCAACAAAATATTAGGTGAAAGGTCCCATCATTTTTGACCATGCCATTTTCATTTGTTTTATTATTTGAAATAGTCTGTTGAATCAAAACTCAAAGTAAAGTCTGACTTTTGTTACATACGTAAATAAACAATAGTGAGATTTCTCAGTTTCTAGTTATTTCTGGGACAATTGTAGGTTCTTTTTTTTTCATGGAGGAGTTCCAACAAATTTCTCCATGTATGCAGCAGAAGGGAGTAGATGTTTAACCTAAAGGCTGCAATTGATGGTGGGATCAAATGTGTCTAGTCAGCCGGTTGATTCATTCCCACCAACTGGCGGAAGGCAGTGACTGCCAACATTCCAGCAAGAAGTTTATCTAATGCTTTTACTTCCACACTAAGCCACGTCACTGACTTAGCACATTCGGGGTTACATCCCAAAGGTCTGGAGGCATAATTGCAACACAAAACTTGTTTTTTCCAGCAAAACAATGAAAACGTGCAACAAATACACAGGGAGCTCTTTACTCTACAATGGGAGGAAACAAGACAGATATTGTATCTAATTGAGTACTCCGTCCCCCTTGACAAAGAAAGTCGATCAAACCTCGAAATCTGGAATGTTTCATAATCAGGGCTTGCACAGAAATCTATGTGAGTGTACGTCCTTCCAAATGAATCAGTGCAAGGCCCAAATTCCACTCCCTTCCACTTCTATTTTTTTTCTGTATTGTGTATTGCTGTGAAGCCTATAAATTTACAAGGTTACTAATGTGAGAGTAAAATGAAATAAAATTGTGTGAATAATTGAAGTCGGAAAAGTGAAATGCATGAATGTTGAGGATTGACTGTATATTACACTTTAATTTAATGCCCTCAGATAATTATGTATGACTCTAATACTTTGTTTTATGTCTTTTTCTGTTTGTATAACAAGCAGTTGATCACAGGCTTATTTTTTTCCAAGGTGGACCCCACATTTCCATTTCTGGCCTTTTAGCTTTCTCTGTAACTGCCATTGACATTAACAATGCTTTGGGTAGACAATATTCAATAGATTTGTCCAGACAGTGGCAACCAAATTTATAATAATGTCCTCAAATTTTTTGCTAGGTTCATTCAGTTCCAAAATCTTCTCCCATGTTGCATTAGTACTGAGGTGCCTCCTAAATACACATGAATGTGGGAGGCGCAGGAATTCTCTCTGTGTGGATAGGCAGCTAATATTTGCTCATATTATCTTTTGCTCCCTCTGCTTCCAGATGATAAAAAGTCCCTGTTTAATTAGAGTGCTCCACTGGTAAATCTAGACTTTCGTTCAAACTGAATTGATCAGCAGCTCTAGTTTATCTGAAGGAAGACTCCAGACCCTCACTTTGGGGAAGAGCTAAAATGAAAAATGAACTATATTTATTATGCTGGTTCCACCATGGGATCTGGTGGATCTTCATAGAATAATTTCTGTAGTACAATATTATTAAAACTTGCCTCCATCATTTGTACCTCCTAGTATTATATTATGAAATTTATTGGGCAGTCCATAGCCCTCCCAGTTATCTGCTTTTCAGAACTTTTAATTTGAGTGTATTTCAGGCCTTGAATTAGATTTAGGTAGAAAACAAATCTGCTGTTATTTTTATGTCTCCTCATGAAACTTCATCTTTAGCAACACAATATTTCTTTCGATACATCAAACTCCATTTTACCAAAGTGAACTGTACCGATAACAGCTTTGTCTGTCACTTCTCTGAGCCCAGCACCAGTACACCACAGGTGATCTTCAGATTTATTTTCTGTCTCTGATAAATCTTCAGGATTGCAATCGCCAAGATTGTCATTGTAATTGGCAAAGTGGGAATCTTACTAGCAGTAAGATACTAGCAGTAACACTTTTAGTGGCTCAACAAAATATCTACACGTGACAACAGCAACATTTATTTCTATAGCATGTTTTCATACAAATGGTGTAGCTCAAAGTGCTTTACATGATGAAGAAAGAAAAAATATAAAAATTACATTAGGCAATGCTAATTAACTAAGAATAAAGTAAGGTCTGGTGACCAGGGAGGACAGAAAAAACAAACAAAAAAAAAAACTCCAAAGGGCTGGAGAAAAAAAACAAAATCTGCAGGGGTTCCAAGGCCACGAGACCACCCAGCCCCCTCTAGGCATTCTACCTAACATAAATGATCTCAATCAGTCCTCATGGTTTTCAGGCTTCACATGAAATAATTAGATGATGATGGTCATGTGGACCTCTGACCTTCCAATCCATCAGTTTAAGGACTCCACAGTGTTTTGATTGGGTGGTGGTGGTGAAGATCACCACCACAGAAAAACGGAAAAAGAACAGCAGAGAAAGTTGGGGTTGGTACGGATTTCAGAACCATGACAGGAAATGAGTCCAGTGATTTTTATTTTTCCTTGAGAGGTTTATTTAAATATTAAATGACAGACAGGCACATGTTCAGTTCATATCTCTAAATACTAACAGGCAAGACTGAGCAGCTTCCTTCTAGTGGCACGGGAATGAATTTCAAAGTAAGCGTAATGCATGTTGTTTAGCAAAGTGAAACACTAAGTTTTACTGCATTTTACTGTAAATTGTTTCGCTTGTCACTAGTTGTGACAGTAAAGCAGCCTGTTTTCTATAAAAAGGGAGAAACGAATCCTCACCTTTGCAAACCTGGGCTGATGCTTGCTGATGTGCAGGGCTTCCAGTGCCTTCTATCACTTTTACGTCTAGGAGTCACACTGAATATGAGTTATATGAGGGCTTTGTGGTACTTAAAAGAGGTTTCAGAGCAGATATTTTGTATGTGTGAGCTTCATTGAAATCCATTTCTACCAACTGCTCAATCCTGGACCTAGCGAAACTTAACTTCCCTTTTTTATTCTTCATTCCATTATATATTTCCACAACCTGAATCAACAGGGACTCCACTCGATACTACAGGGTGGGCCAGGAAAAAGTAGCCTGCCTCCGGTGATAGTATGACAAGATGAACGAGTAAGTGGATTATTGTATATGACTTACCCACAAGTTATAACAGATGCTGAAAGTGGTCCCCGTTCACATCTATGCATCATTGGCCACGTTGGAGCAAGTTGGCTGGTCCTGCTTGAAGCTCTTCAACAGTGATGCCGTGGATAATGTTTGTGATATTTTCCTTGAGTTCATCCAGGGTATGTGGATTGTTGGCATACGCTTTCTGTTTTAAATTTCCCCACAGATAAAAATCGCATGTGGACAAGGCCAGGGAACGTGGTGGCCATAACCTTTGCTCACAGTTTGCTCCTCTGTAAACAGTTCATGAACCTGTGCCAGTGAGTTGCGTGAGGTGTGGCATGTTGACCCATCTTGTTGGAAAAAGCAGTACATTTCTTCTTCTAGTGTTAGTTGGTTGTAAAATTGTTCTAAATGTCCATATCACAGTAGATTCGAAGAAAATTAGGTCCACTATTCATGTTCCTAACACCGCGCACCAAACACCAATTTTCTGGTCATGAAGTGGCTACGGCCTCCTCCAAAGAGCGTGGCACCAGTATTGGATGTGTGCTACTTTTCCGTGGCCCACCCTGTACAAGAGAAAGAAGAAGAACTGCTGCCAAACTACAGCTGAGAAAGTGGGTCAGGTGTTTAGTTGCAATTCAGGCCAGTGGTGTAGCTCGAGTTCCTGCCGCTCAGGGAGGGGCAGTGCTTCAATTTACCACCCTTCAACATATCTGAATATGTTAACCCAGCGTTTCTCAACCTTTAAGTATTTGCGACCCGAGTTTTCATAATAGTTTTAATCGCGTCCCCCCTAACATTTTTTTGAAATGTAGATGCATATTTTATTATACCTACTTAACTTTTATCGACATTTATTTAACTCTATATTTATTGTTCTAGTATCAGAATGTAGTTTAAGTTAATTTGTTTTGGTTTCAACAGATGTTTTTTTCATATTTTTGATTCTTGTTTTCTTTTTTTTCACATCTTCGCGCCCCCCTAGGGGGGCCCGCCCCACAGGTTGAGAACCACTGTGTTAACCTGTTTAAACAAAAAAGTAAAATGATGTATAGTGAAAAATCAAGATTATGATTTGCATAGATTTATTCATGTATAGAGAAACAGCAATAATTTTTCACATATAATTATTTATAAGCATCAACTAGACATGAATAAAGTATAAACGCACTGATAAGCCGTGTTCTAATTATTAGTTTAATATAATTACGCTGCGAAAACCAGAACCAGTGTAGTGTATAAGTGATAGGTGGGGATGTTTTCTGCGCAGAGCAAGAATGCATTCGGATTGATAACGAACTGAAATTATAAATTGTAAATTAGTTGTTTATCTTCTTAAAAATTATTATCGGTGTAATGTTTATGTTTATTGCCTCTCATAAATTTCAACTGCTGTGTTTGATGCCGTCAAAGAAGGGCAGTCTGAAAATTATTTTTGAAGCATTAGTGGATAAAAATTAGAGAATTTTACTTTTTTCATTCATGAGTGATATTTTTCCAAACCCTGCTGCTTAAACACGAATTGTACTGAGCATTTTGTCCAATAATGCCACCCCCAAAAATGTACTGCCCGGGACGAACTGCCTCCTCTGCCTGCCCCTAGCTACGCCACTGGGTCACGTGATGTCGCATGACAGCTGTTTCTAGCAGCTTTTGGCCATTTTTGAGCATTGTTTAGTGACGGAGCATGTTAGGATCAGGCAAGTACATCAGAGTAAAAAACGGACTGAAAGATTTCTCTTGTGGTGTCGTTATCAAACCTCCATCTTTATTTTCTGTTTTTACGGGCTCATCAACTCAAAGCTTTGATTGAAAAAGGACCTCATTTTTTTGAGGTAATATAAATCTCTTAATCTTTTAATGATTTAAAAAAAAAATGTTACTCTGCCCCAAAGCATGGATTGAATACTGTGAACTCTGACTGGCATGAGTCAATAAACAGGAGCAGTGGCTGCAGACTGATGGGCAGGGTAAAATATGGCTTTGATTTCCTCAGTTATGCTCACTGGTCTATTATTGTAGGACAAATCCTGCCGATTACACCAGAAATCTTTATTACATTACAAAGCATCATGCTTAAAAAAGCAATCGCTGTCTGTTTATATAGTATCCAATTCTGATTTTAAACAATATCTGATGTGGTGTTTTCTCTTTGGGGAATTATTTATTGCCCAAATCATTCAACAGTTTCATAACAGCTGACTTCATATTTGACCAAAATATTTTGAAAAGCAAAACACATTCATGAATAGCTAGACAGAGAATGTGTTCAGCTTCTCCACTCTTTCAGTGTGCATGCTGTGTGGTCTTCTGGCCAAATGCTGAGTGACATTTTTGGAGTTTCGACAGCATGATTGGCATAAGAAATACAGTAAATTTCTCTTGGTTCTTCCTAAAGCACAGGCTCTAAGGTGTGGATTCAAGCTCTTTTGTAAATTGTCGTCTTTACCAATTATTATAGTAGTATGTTTTTTTTTTTCTTAAAATTATTATTTATTTCTCTTTAGTTTTTAAAGAGCCAAACTTTCTTCTAGAGCAGGGGTGGGCAATGTCAGTCCTGGAGAGCTGGAGTGGCTACAGATTTTCATTCCAACCCAACTGCTTAATTAGAAACCAATCCTGACCAGTCTCGCAACTTACTTAATTTTATGGCTTGTTAGTCTGCAATGTAAGGTTCTTATATAGTAGATTTTTTACTCTCCAAGGATATCATCCAAATAATTTGAAACCTAAAACAGATAATTTTCAGTCTGTCACATTTTCCATTACATGTTTTATTAAATCAAACAGTGCATGATGAACACATACAGATGTAAATGAAGACAAACTGGATGGAGAACTATTTTGTTATTTACATTTTATTGCTAACTAGCTGATTACCCAGTGGCTTCGCTCACTGAGTGCAAGGGAAATAAATAAAATGTAGTATATAAATTATTAAACAGTAAAACATTAACATTTAAGAAGTAAAGATACATTGAGCACTACTGGAGTGCTTTCAGGTAAAGTACATTTTAAAGGCGCAATAACACAACAGGTAAGTAGCACTAACAGCAGCTTAAATGTATTTGGATCATCTCTCGGTAGGAGATCCCTTGTGAAAGTCACTACACGACCGCTGTGGTATAGAAATAACATTTTGTATGCGACCCTGCAAATTTCTGTCTGACAACGTTGCACTATGTGCCTGTGATTTAAGAGGAAAATTATTCTGAGAAATGTGGACGCTGCCGTTCCGTGCTTAACGGGCAGAAAGTCTAAACAATTCTCAAGTCCAAAACTTAACATGAAGAGGTCGGTACATCTTCTTAGATGTAAACCCTACATGTGGTTAAAAGAATACATCACAAAAACAACCTTGAATGTTGCGGGGTTTTAGTGACCCGAACTCACCTTAAGGGACAGTAAGTAGTCATGCAGCGCAATTTACAAAGAGAGTTTTGCTTCGATGGTGTCGATTACACTCAAGATTTCCACTCTCCTAAGAGCCGACGGGGCACTCGAAGTGTCACAAACAGTGTGAGAAGAGAGAACGTTGCCCAAAACTGCGAAGCTCTCGACCCGGTGGAGGAGCCCGACATTCCATGCCTTTCAGCGTCCACTTTGTTCTCATGACCCGTCGCCACTGAAGGCGGTCTTGTCTTCACATTGTTTACAGCTCGGCGCAGTTAAAACGTAGGAAGACGCATCTCTTCTACTATCTCATCTCTTCTACTATCAAGTACTGGCAATTAAAAAAAAGTTACAATGTGGCACTTTCTGTGACAGTGACATGGACGAATAAATTAAACTTCTCTGTCAGAATGTGCCTGGCGGCGGACGGCTCAGCGCTGGAGTCCAGAGAAGAGGGCTGGGAGAGGGCGACGCGGGGCGCACTTCTATGGGATAGATCGGCGTGTTTGTATTTACTTCTTTTCAATATCTGTAAAATAACTCTCACACAAATAATAACAATTCGTAAAGACGATATAAAAATGGTGTCCACAAACAAAGTGAATTATTATATGTTTTATATTATAATAATTATTATAATATGTTCTATGCTCATACGTAATTTCCATTTCGCGTGCTCATACGTAATTTCCGTTTCAAACGCGAAAATAATTTTATATATATAGATAAGGAGCCATTAAAACAGAGAATGCAGCGGTTTAAAATTGAAATAAGCAATCAAGGGTGGGGAACCTTAACAAGCGAGACCACTAACATGAAGCATCTAAATGTCTTCATCAGCAATAATTAACTTCTTATTAAGAAACTGGGTTGGAACAAAAACCTACAGCCAATGTGGCTCTCCAGGACCGACATTGCCCACCCCTGTTCTAGAGTAACACATTTCCATCTCCTGCTTTAGACCAGGGGTGGGCAATGTCGGTCCTGGAGAGCCACATTGGCTTTAGGTTTTCACTCCAACCCAATTACTTAATTAGAAACCAAACCTTGCCAATCTCAGACCTTATTGAATTTTATGGCTTGTTAGTCTGCAATGTAAGGTTCTTATATCGTAGATTTTTTCTTTTCCAAGGATATCATCCAAATGATTTGAGGCCTAAAAATGGATCATTTTCAGTCTGTCACATTTTTTTAATAAATAAAACAGTGCGTGATGAACACACAGAGATGTAAATCAAAACAAGCAAGATGGTGAACTGCTGGCGGCTTTATCATTTACATCTTATTGCTAATAAGAAGCCATTAAAACACTGAATGCAGCTGTTTAAGATTGAAATAAGCAATTAAGGGAAGGGAAACTTAATAAGCGAGAAGACTAAAGTGAAGTATCAAAATGGTTACTTGAGCACAAAGTGCGTCATCAGCAATAATTGACTTCTCATTAAGAAACTGGGCTGGAACAAAAACCTGCACCCACTGCAGCTCTCCAGGACCGACATTGCCCACCCCTGCTTTAGACATTTAAGTACACAGATACCAGAATTACAACAGTGAAGGGTTTGCTAGATGCACTGTATGCAAATATGGTGTATGAATTAAAACTTAAATTATCATTGTGTTTAGAACTGACATTTTTTAAGGTGTTCATAAATAGAAAATATTTGCTGAGCCTTTAAGGCACGGATGTCGAACTCCAGTCCTGGAGGGCTGCAGTGGCTGCAAGTTTTCATTCTAATCATCTTCTTCATTAGTGACCAGTTGTTGCTGCTAATTAACTTCTTTTTGCCTTAGTTTTAATTAACTTGACTCCTTAGTTGTTTCTTTATTTCCTTAATTAGTAGCCAAACAATAATGAGACACAAAATAAACTGCCACGTGACCAGGTCACCTGTGCCCATCACACAATATCTGAAAATAAAGAAAGGTGTTGGTCTCAGTAAGGCTGAACTCTCAGGTCACCAAAACATTTAGACTTTGGCCTTAGAAAAAACAGAAAATCAACAGTTTTGGAAATGTCTGCGGCTGCAGAATGATAGCAGCAACAAGCTGTGGAATTAAATAACGGGTTTAATTAACACCAAGAATCATCTTCTCATTAAGAGATTGGTTGGAGTTTGAAATCCTAATTTAGCTGGTCATCTGTTGGCTTGTTTCACATCTCATTTCTGTTTGGCTGTCATATAATGAAGAAAAGAATCAATCCAGAGGGCTGAATCCTTAAAAACAGGACTATTAAAATGAAGGGAAAAGGAGTTAATTAGCAGTGAAAACTGAGCACTGATTAGGAAAAGGGTTAGAATGAAAACCGGCAGCCACTGCGGCCCTCCAGGCCTGGCGTTTGACACCCCTGCTTTAAGGTGTTGATCTAAATAAGGAATGTGTACCTCAACTAAAACACTGAGCATTTCCAATATTAGCAAATCCCGAATGACTTGAACAGAGCAATTAAACAGAATAATAATGCTTGTTTTTTTGCAGGCGATGCAAATGTAAAAAAAACAAAATTGCATGTCGAGGATCTCAGGCGTGAAGTCGAATTGCTATCTAGCCTCCCTGACACAAGCATTTCACCTTTTGAGAAGCAGATACCGTGAATGTGGCCGCTTCTTTAGGTTTTGAGATTATAAACTAATACTGCAATAAAAGTACTTGTATAAAAGGATGTGTGTGTGTGTGTGTGTGTGTGTGCACGTCTGACAAAATTAATTCTCCTCCAAATAGGGTTATATTTTTGCTGGTACAGCAAGCATCTCCTGTGAATATTCAAACCCCAAAAGGAAAATGAACTACTTCTTAAAATCAGTTAACCAAAAAGAAAAAAAAACTGTGTGTAGAGCATTTCTGTTTTAAAAGCATACAGTACTGTACATCTTCAAACACAGTGAATGGTCAAGGATTCAGACTTTTTAAGACAAAAAATTGTGGACATTGAAAAATTTTGTTATTAAAACAAGCCCTGAGTCTGGAATGTTCCTGAAATGTGCAGTGAAAGTCGTCTAAGGTGGGCCACCACTTGGCTTTGCGTGCATTTCAAAACAATTTAAATATTTATTCTCAGTAGTGTAGTATTCTACGCTACTCTTCTTGTTTTTTCTTATTCAATTTGTCTAAAGCATTGTTCCAACCTCTAAACAACCATAGACAACAGAATGGTAAAAGAAGGATACTGTAAGAGAAACAGCCGTGTGGTGTGAGTGCGTCCCCCTTGGGCCCCTTAGCTGATGCAGCTACTCACTGAGCTCTTCTGGATATTCATCCACTGTGGCATTTAGACCTGCCTCGATGTGCCAGGGGTGACATTTGATTTTATCTCAAGGAGCACTGCAGCACTACACACCTACATTCTTCTACTATGTGCACAAAATGCTTAATGTTACATTGGGGTTTCATACCTTGGCATTTTCCTACACAGTTTTTCTCTCTCTTAATGAGTTTTTGAATAATATGATTACTGTCACAAAAAGCAGACATAAAAGTCATAAAAAGGTTTCGGGCAGCCACCCGTAAAATATTTTCTGGCTGCAAATGGGTAAATTGCTAGCACAGATGTGCTCAGAATGGAGTCCAAAACAGAACTTATTAGGTTAGTCAAATATGGCGGCTTTAAAGGCCAGAAAAGGAAGTGAAGTCATCGAGGGCGGAAGCGGAAGGGTCCTTTTCCATAGGTTCAGACCTGGCCGTGACGCCATCAAAAGGGCCGGAACAGGAAATGTCTTCGATCATGTGTTCTTCACCGGAAGAGACGTCATCCAAGGTCCCGGAACCAGACGTTGCGTCACTGGGGCCTGGGGCCAGGTGGAATTTCCCGTCAACGGTCTGCAGGAAAGTGAGAAAAAAGGTCAGTGCACTCCGCCACCCCCTGGTCTGGCGTGGAATTGCTCTCATTTAGACCCTTGAGCTGCCTCCCATTCGCATGTGTTTGGTTTGTCAGGTTATTGACCCGGAGATGCACACCCTGGCCAAATCAGCAAGGCAAAGGAAGAAAGGTCGTCACTAAGGTCATAACTCTTTCTGAAATTCTGGGTAACAACTTTAGATTCTTGCAGTATTTTTCACATTTACATTTATATTTATTTGCTTGGAAGACGTTTTTATCCAAAGCAGCTTACAAAAGAGGTAAACATAATGGAGTAACATTAGGCCTGGGCCTGTTTGTACAGGTAACAAAAGTTGATTACCAGAAGTGAAAAGATGTGAAAACTCATAAATATACAATCATAGATTAACAATCGATAAAGCAATTAAATTTAATGTAACAACAGAACAACCAACAATATGAAAGATCACAGAGTAAAATTTGTTTTCCTGTCAATTAAACAGACATTCACAGAAGAGATGGGTCTTCAATTGCATCTTAAATACATTGAGGGAGTCAGCAGTACGGATGGAGGTGGGCAGCTCATTCCACCAACTTGAAACTGCACAGGAAGAAAGTCTGAAATTGAGACTTGATACCATGCAGAGGCACCATCACCAGACACCGTTCACTGGCAGACCTGAATGGGTGAGAAGGAGCACAGCACCTCACCAGTGTCTCCATATACTCAGGTGCTGACCCACTGACTTCTCTGTAGACAAACGTCAGGGATATGAACTTCATGTGTGCTGCTACAGGGAGCCAATGTAGGGACCTGAAGAGAGTAGTGATATGTGCACATCTCGGTTGGTTAAATGCAAGATGGGTCGCTTAATTCTGGACGATATGCAACAAGTTTAGTAATAAATTATAATTAATTATTAAAGTTTTATAGTTTGATTTAGGTGTATTATTTTAGCCAAAGTAAATATGAGTAACATATTCTTTTAAACCCTTCTCTTTGGTTGAGTTGTTCCTACTTCTAGATGCTTATCTAGGTTTATTTGTTTAAGGCTTTAGGGGTCAGATTTTCCATTTTTGAAATGAAATGTAGTAGTTTTATTTTTTTTTCATCAACTTACTTGCATGAACATATTGTGCACACACCAGGTTTCTTTAAGTTCTGTTTTTTTCAAATGATCATTGAATGAGTTGGCTCTCTTCTATGCAGCTATAGATGCAACACTCCTCTTAACTAGAAGGTGAGGGTGTTTTCATGTGATAGGCGTGTCTATGAAGAGTGCTGAATATTATTGAATAACTGCATTTGTACACTGAGAGCTACAGCCATGTTTGAATCTGAATTTTGAATGTCAAGTTAAAAGATTTTCTTCCTTTATATTTTCTTCCTTTTTAGTCATTCTGGTGTGAAACACAGGACCCACTGCACCAGCATAGGGTCTGCCAATGGGTCCAAAGATTTCATTCCAGTACCTAATGGCAGTCAAGGTGCTGTTGTCTAGCCTGTAAATGTCTGTGCGTCCCTCCATGGATATGCCTCCCCAGACCATCACTGACCCACCACCAAGCTGGTCATGTTGAACGATGTTACAGGCAGCATAACGTTCTCCACGGCTTCTCCAGACCCTTTCACGTCTGTCACATGTGCTCAGGGTTAACCTGCTCTCATCTGTCAAAACCACAGGACACCAGTGGTGGACCTGCCAATTCTGGTATTCTATGGCAAACGCCAATCAAGCTCCATGGTGCCAGGCAGTGAGCACAGGCCCACTAGAGGACATTGGGCCCTCAAGCCACCCTCATGAAGTCTGTTTCTGATTGTTTGGTCAGAGACATTCACACCAGTGGCCTGATGGAGGTTATTTTGTAGGCTCTGGCAGTGCTCATCCTGTTCTTCCTTGCCCAAAGGAGCAGATACTGATCAGTCCTGCTGAAGCGTTAAGGAGCTTCCACGGCCCTGTCCAGCTCTCCTAGAGTAACTGCCTGTCTCCTGGAATGCCCTTGAGACTGAGCTGGGAGACACAGCAAACCTTCTGGCAATGGCACGTATTGATGTGCCACCCTGGAGAAGTTGGACTACCTGTGCCACCTCTGTAGGGTCCAGGTATGACCTCATGCTACCAGTAGTGCCACTGACCATAGCCAAATGCAAAACTAGCGATAAAACAGATGAGGAGGGAAAAATGTCAGTGGCCTCCACCTGTTAAACCATTCATTCCTGTTTTGAGGGTCGTCTCATTGTTGCCCCTCTGTTGTTAATGTCATTAACACCAAAGCAGCAGAAACTGATTAACAACCCCCTGTGCTACATAACTGACCAGATCAATAGCCCAGAAGTTTCATTGACATGATGTTATGCTCTGATTAAAAAATGTTCCTTAAATTTTTTTGGCAGTATATATATATATCTGTCTGAGTATTTTTATGATCTTCTGTAAAAAGCCAGATTTCCTCCTGCAGACAAATAAAGTTCATTCTATCTACCTCAAAGCCATAAAATATCTGTGAGCAATACATAAGTTATCAAATGTCACCACACACTTCATGACAGTATTCAAAACTGGCAGATTCTTCTGTCCCGTCCCTCAAATTGCCAAAAGAAATACATAGAATGTTAGCAAATTGATTGCTGGAATGCATTTTCGCTTTTGTACAACTTAAACTGAAAAGATTTTGACCATTGTTTCATGAAATGTCTTTATCAAGTACGATTTAAATAGAATATGAAGTCAGCTCCATTATTAAGCCCTATCACAAGAGCACAGGGTGCATGCCAGCTGTATGCCCTTCACAGAAGGAATCTTGCCAGTAAATGGTGGTAAAGTGCTTCTCTTCAAACAAGTTTTTCGTACAGGCTGTGCTCCCTGAACAGATCTGACAGACTGTGTTTAATGCACTGTCTACGAAGGCAGCGGCAACTTGTTTTTCTTATTTATGTGAAAAAATAAAGCAGGACACTTTAAACATAAGCAATTGGGGGGGTCATCAAACCAAAGGACAAAAAAATGACATAGAGTATAGTGTTTTTTGTTTTTTTTTTAAATAAGGGAGGAACATCCTTTATTTTTAGGAGAACATTTAAGTAATGAAATATTTTTAAAAAACGCATTATGCTTTCTTTAGTATTTGTAGTATAACTTTAAATGGCAGCACTAACCTAATGTAAAATTTGCTTTGCTGAAATTTGCATTAGTGACTGAAATATTTTCCCAGGTACTTTTACTAATGAAGTTTAATTTGTTGAAATGTGTTTTATTTAAACATTTAGCAGTATCTTACAGAGCACTTCAACAAAGGATTAAAATAATACAAGAAAACCATACTTATTCACTCTTGATTTTTCTTCCCATTTATTAACTTTGCTTTAAACAGACTTTGAACATATTTATTTATTTATCCATCCATCATATTGTTTATTCTTAATTGCCTTTTTTGTGCTGGATGTTTGTCTCCTTAGTACAGTATCTATCTATCTATCTATCTATCTATCTATCTATCTATCTATCTATCTATCTATCTATCTATCATACAGCATTTTAGTTTGCACTGCCTTGGCCACCAGAAATGCCCAGGGGATAACTGAGACTCCAACCCTGGAGCTATAAGTTAGTAGAGCTAACCACTGTCCTACCCCACAGGAAGATGGTTTATCCCATATAAAAGAGCAGAAACACATATTGCTGCATTGCTTTAACTGTGTCATCATTATGGCAATGTTATGCATCTCAGTGTTCTGTAAAATGCCCAGAAAAAGTCTGGGCAGCCACTTACTGTAGTCTGAGTCAGGTAAAGTTAGACATTGGAGTTAGTGAAGGGCTGCATCAGTGTGCATCTGGAAAGAAAAAAAAAGGTTGAAGGTTAATACCACACTGAAATGAAACAAAGTACAAGACACAAGACACAACATTTCAGTTGTATACTATTTATCATATGTGTGACATAGGAGGAGGAAGAGGAAATAAAGCCAGGCCAGATAAAGGATTGAAAGGTGAGAGTGGGTGTGAAAAGGTGCATTCAGAGAAGATGAAGGGATGCTTTAAAATGTTATTCAGTCATTAAGACCTGGGGAAATATGTGATCCCAGGTTGAGAATGTTTCTGTTTTTGCTTGAAAGGTGTCCTTGAAATCTTTTCAGAGAGCACAACCCGAGAGATCAGCGATCAAGGACTCTGAAGTGTACTAAATAAGCTTTGTCAGGTCTTTGATCTTATCAGCTTAAACATTCTCCCTGAAACAGTCTGCTAGCTGTTTACCTGTTTCACCTATGTAGACAGGGCCCTCAATCAATCCTACAGCTGACCTTATAATATCCACTATACAAGGAACCCAATTCCACTGGTCCTCTCATTCCACCCTAACGCTCTATCTTTCCACAGGTCACTAAACAAAATGTCCCCATTTTGCAGACTGATCCTTCCACAGCAGATTTCTTCCTATTCCTCCCTTGATCTCATTTCAATGACCAACTAACTTAAACAAACTTCTTGTCTTCCGCTCATTTCACAGAAAAGAAACACTTTCCTAGCCAGGCTCTTTGAGCTGCAACAAGAGCTGCTGTGCCACTTGCAAATATGTCACCAGAAATACCCTTTTATCTGGTCCCTCTGATAAATTCAATCTAGAACAAAGGTAACCTTGCCAGTCTACAAATCTTATTTTCTGTGTTCTGTGAAATGGCCAGCCATCTACATAACTGAAACAGTGAGAGGCCTAGCAGACTGTTTCAAAGCACACATTTCAGCCATTAAAATCAAAAGCCTTACAAAGCCCATTGTAGAACAGTTCACATCCCTTGACCACAGCCACACTGATCTCTCTGCTTGTGTTCTTTCACAGAGCTTCAAAGACACTTGTTTAAAGAAAAACAGAAGAAGCTAAGCTTATTCCCAGCCTGGGATCATACATCTCTCCAGACTAACTTTTTAAAGACTCACTTCATCTTCTTTATTTTCAGCTTTTTCTCACCTACTCTCACCTTCTCCTTTCATCTGCATTGGCTTTGTTCCCCCTGTATGTATGTTACCTTCCTTTACCTTTTTGGTGCACACATGATGAAGACCTTTCAGGGACGCCACAGCGGATCATCTTTTTCGATATCCTTCTGTCCTCTGCATCTTGTTCTGTCATACCCACCACCTGCATGTCCTCTCTCACCACATCCATAAACCTTCTCTTAGGCCTTCCTCTTTTCCTCTTGCCTGGCAGCTCTATCCTTAGCATCCTTCTCCCAATATACCCAGTATCTCTCCTCTGCACATGTCCAAACCAACGTAATCTCGCCTCTCTGACTTTGTCTCCCAACCATCCAACCTGAGCTGACCCTCTAATGTTCTCATTTCTAATCCTGTTCATCCTCATCAGACCCAATGCAAATATTAGAATGTTTAACTTTGTCACCTCCAGCTCTGTCTCCAGTTTTTTGGTCAGTGCCACCGTCTCCAACCCATATAACATAGCTGGTCTCACTACCGTCCTGTTGACCTTCCCTTGCACTCTTGCTGATACCCGTCTGTCACAAATCACTCCTGACACTCTTCTCCACCCATTCCACCCTGCCTGCACTCTCTTCTTCACCTCTCTTCCACAATCCCCATTACTCTGTACTGTTGATCCCAAGTATTTAAACTCATCCACCTTCACCAACTCTACTCCCTGCATCCTCACCATTCCACTAATCTTCCTCTCATTCACACACATGTATTCTGTCTTGTTCCTACTGACCTTCATTCCTCTCCTCTCTAGAGCATATCTCCACCTCTCCAGGGTCTCCTCGACCTGCTCCATACTATCGCTATAGATCACAATGTCATCAGCAAACATCATAGTCCACGGTGACACCAGTCTATCTCGTCTGTCAACCTGTCCATCACCATTGCAAATAAGAAAGGTCTCAGAGCCGATCCCTGATGTAATCCCACCTCCACCTTGAATGCATCATCACTCCTACCACAGACCTCACCAGAGTCACACTTCCCTCGTACATATCCTGTACAACTCTTACATACTTCTCTGCCACTCCCGACTTCCTCATACAATACCACAGCTGCTCTCGAGGCACCCTGTCATATGCTTTCTCCAGCTCCACAAAGACGCAATGGAACTCCTTCTGGCCTTCTCTATTCTTCTCCATCAACACCTCAGATCAAACATTGCATCTGTGGTGCTCTGTCTTGGCATGAAACCATACTGCTGCTCACTAATCATCACGTCCCTTCTTAACTGAGCTTCCACTACTCTTTCCCATAACTTCATGCTCTGGCTGATCAATTTTATCCCTCTGTAGTTACTAGAGTTCTGCACATCCCCCTTATTCTTAAAAAATCATTACCAGTGCACTTCTTCTCCACTCCTTAGGCATCCTCTCATTTTCCAAGAATGAATTAAGCAATCTGGTTAAAAACTGCACTGCCATCTCTCCTAAACACCTCTATGCTCCCACTGGTGTGTCATCTGGATCAACAGCCTTCCCATTGTTCATCTTCTTCATAGCTGTTCTTACTTCCTTCTTTGCTATCTGTTGCATTTCCTGGTTCACTTTCTCCCCATCATTCAACCTTCTCCCTCTCACATTTTCTTCATTCATCAACAGCCAAAATGTTACATCTTGCTTTCTTTCCTTTTTCAGTGTGTAAATTATCTTTAACCTTTTCTTCGACCCTACAACCACCAAATTTAACTATGTAATTATATAGATTTTTTCCCTGTGAGATCTGTCCCAGGTAAATTTCAAGCCATTAATTAGCTTAACACACCTCAGGGGTGTACCCAGGAGAAAAATAAAAGTCACAGCAGTCTGGGATTTGAACTCCCAGTTCTGGAGCCACAAGAGAGCAGAAAAAAACACCACAACACTCTACCACACCTAACAGATTCTAAATTAAAGTAATAGGGATATACCTAAATCCTTAACGCTCACATAAAATGTGCATGTTCATGTACTGAAGTGTGCTACTAATCTCCATTCACAAGAGCCTCTTTTCTACCTCTCTGCCCACACTAGAAAGAGGCTCATCTCTCACTTGTCAAATTCCAGCCACAGTAATGCTACATGTTATGTATTAAATATATGCATTTAAATGCAGTTTCACAAGATATTGAGCACCTATCACTTCACTAGTGCTCTCATTAAAATGCTTCTTGAAGCGTGGAGTATGGTACCTTTTGTTTTAGATTACCAGTTCTTCATAGTGAAGTTTTTCTGTTAAATCTCTCATCCTCTGCACTTGAAAGAAGACATCTTGGGGATCATGAAGCACCTTTCATTTTCAAATTCCTCTTTTATATAAGGAAGCCTGGTATATTACCTTTCTCTTTAACTGATGTTTGATTTTCTCAAGAGTGAAAAATCTTCCTTTTTGAGAATCGTGAATGAAATCTCTAAATTTCTATTTACTCTATATTGCGTGATGAGGCAGCAGTGTGACAAGGTGGTCCCAGCATCAGAAGGAACAGGAAATGGTCAATCAATAAGACTGGGGTGTTCTGAACTTTACTGAAGGAACCCACAAGTACAGGAAGGAGATTAAGAAAGTTTCATTACCTCCTCACTTTACAAATAGACAGACCAACAATCATTGCAATTATGGTTGTTAACCATTGGAGGACGCTATGTCTTACAAGTACATAAAGTGCCCTCTCAGTAATTACTTCAAGAGCACTAGACTAACAAAAAGATTTCCAGTATTGCAAAGGAACCTAGCAGAGTTCCAATAAAATGAAAAATGACACTTTGGATGCTTGTGTTAAGTAGAAGCTCTGTTATGAGGAATCAGTGAGATCCAAGTTGCTCTATTGAGTGTGTGCACAAATGGCGGCATAAGGGTAATAGCAATATATTAGTGTATCTATCTATCTATCTATCTATCTATCTATCTATCTATCTATCTATCTATC
>JANRMT010062856.1:18170948-18200993 GCA_026402145.1 Polypterus bichir lapradei | reverse complement strand
TCTATCTATCTATCTATCTATCTATCTATCTATCTATCTATCTATCATATAGTGCATTTCTATCTATCTATCTATCTATCTATCTATCTATCTATCTATCTATCTATCTATCTATCTATCTATCTATCTATCTATCTATCTATCTATCTATCTAGTGTCTGGATATTAATGTCATACTTCCCATGGTGCAGAGAGGACCCAGCTATGCAAGTAAATATTTAACAGAATAGTTATTAATTATAAAGTTTGTATTTGTTCATTTCTTCTTTAACATAATAAATACAAGGATTCCTAAAAGACTAGAACAATAAAATAAATCTGTAAGTAGCAGCTAAGAAGCTTACAAATGCAATCTGCATGGCTCTGCTTAACTTTCAGTTTTATTACTGGGCGGCAAATATACAAGCTATAAAAACATGGACATGGACAGAAATAGACGAACATACACAGGCTTGGTCTGCAGTAAAAATACAATCCTGCAGTACTTCTTTATATTCCTTGCTTTGTACCCCAATAAGGAAAACTTATCATTAATATACTAACAACCCAATTGTGCTGCACTCACTCAGAATATGGATCTAATGTTGGAAGTATTTTAAGATAGAAAAGCTTCTATCTGTGACAACTCTGCATGAGAACCACCTTTTTCCACCCTCTAACATACACAGTTTTTAATGTCTGGAAAACATTTGAGATTAAATCACTTAGAGATCTGTACATAGACAACGTCTTCGTATCCTCCGAACAATTACACTCCAAATGTAACTTTCCTTTAACATATTTCTTTCACTACCTTCAAATTAGAAACAGAACTTGCCCAATTCTCCTCACCTCCCACCTCCTTCTATTCTGGAAAAATATTAATTAGTCTTGAGGACTCAGACAGCATTTCTGCAATATATAAAACCATTTTAGAGTCCTTCCCTTTCAAAGATCCAAGAGTACACTGGAAAAAGGATCTCTGACTCAACATCACAAAAAAGGAGTGGAAGGTAGCAATGAATAGAATTCACTCAAGCTCCATATGCACAAAACACACAATTATTCAACTTAAAATCATCTGTCGAGCACATCTGTCTCATTTAAAATTGGCCAAAATGTTTCCAGGGCAAAATCCAACCTGCGAACGCTGCAATCGAGCTCCAGCCTCACTGGGCCACATGTTCTAGGCCTGCACCAAATTAACATCATTCTGGACAAAAATATTTAAATTCCTCTCAGACAGCCTTGGTGTCACAATCCCTCCTAGTTCACTAACAGTTGTGTTTAGTGGGCTCACAGAGGGGCTTAAATTCGAGAAGGACAAACAAACTGTAATTGCCTTTACTACACTGTTGGCACATAGACTTATTTTGCTCGACTGGAAGAATCCTAACTCTCCTATACTAAGTCAGTGGGTAACTGACGTTACAGTATATATCATTTGAAACTGGAAAAAACCTAATTCTCACTTAGAGTATCTGTGCAAAGCTTTTTCAAAACCTGTCAGTATCTATTCAATAACATTTTAGAATAATCATTTAAATTGAGGAAGCAGATTCTCTCCCCTCTTTCATATCCTATTTATTTTTATTCATTTATTAATTTATCTATTTACTTATTTTTATTAGTTCAAAGTTTTACTCTGCTGGCCTTGCGATCTGCAACATTACCCGAGCTTTACAATACAGGTATACACTTTAAAAAATATATAAAAATGGCACTAGTCATTAACCCTTAAAACACTGGGAAACAAATCACAAGTACACCCAATTATTAATAGAAGCATACAACACAAATCATAGACACTTAAAAATATACTAAACTGAGATCAGCATACATGAGCATGCCACTCCTACCAACTGCACTTGTTGAACCCCGTTGCCTTTGTCACACACGTTCTTCTGAGCTTGACCTTATTGGCTCTGATCAGGTGTGTGGTACCACCCTAGGGTGATTAGGGGGCGCTGTCACTATCTGTCTTGTTTCTTCCCTCCACAACACAGAGAAGGTGACCCAGAAAGCAGACTGACCACTCCCCGATTGCTTCCTTTGGCCCCACCCCTTCCGGACTGAAACATATAAAAATAGCCTGTCCCCAGAAGGTGGCATCTCCCAGAAATGGTTAAGGCTTTGGACTTCAAACCCTGAGGCTGTGAGTTCAAGTCCTGTTACTGACATTGTATGATGATGATGACCAAGTCACTTGACCTGCCTGTGCTCTGATTGTAAAACCAAAAAAAATGTAACTAAGTGTATCATAAATCAGCATCAGCTAAAAAAACAAATGTAAATGTCTCACTTCGACCCAAACTCACAGCAGGACGGAGCTCCCAGTTAGACAAAGCTGAAGGGTATTTTGCAATCCAGCACCTCTGTGCACCTGTTTATTTAATTACAACCTTTTTATTCTTGAAAGATAAATTAAACGGGGTGGCCCAGTTGGCACCCTAACTATTTTTGGACTGTGCAATTTCACACATTCACCACACAATGAGACCACTACACCACTGGCAGGAAGTCTGGAATAGTGGTTAAGGCTCTGACCTTCAAATCCTGAGGTTGTGGGTTCAAATCCTGCCATTGACACTGTGTGACCCTGAGCAAGTCATGTCATCTGCCTGTGTTTCAAATGAGAAAAAGACTGCATCTCCAGTTGTATGTTGTAAGTCACTTTGGATAAAGGTGTCAGCCAAATAAATAAATGTAATGTAAACAATTAGGATCTGAAGAGAATGACACTGAAATGAGGATGAATGAGGGACATCAAATAATTATATGCTGTGTGTTTTCTCTGTCTTTTGCATGTATTGATTGACACATACAGTAATATAATAGTAATGAAAGCATGTACTAGAATTGCATAGGAAAGTTTAGGATTAATTGTTTTTTGTCTGGTATTACTCCATCATAAGATCTGCAGTGCCACACGACTGGCTAGAACTGGTAAAGAGGGATAGTTTGAGGTCAGCATATATCAAAGGTGTTAAAACATGAGGTTCATCCTGTAAGGCTGATGTCATTGGTAACATGCTGACTAACAGAAGATTGCAGGACATGGACAGATTGATTAGGGGACAGAGGCTACTACTTTAACTGTTTCCATGCTTCATTGGCCCAAAAATGCTGCAGCGAAATGTAAAAATTGTCATAAATATCACAGCAAATTATCTGTCTGGCCTGTCCAGGTCACTGTAGCAAGAGGCCCTGCCAGGAAGACTGGCCAGCTCGATGCATAAAGCAAGAAGGCCTTTCACCTGAGCCTTACGCACAGTGGTTGTCTATCCGTAAATGAGAAGTACTGCTATCTATCCAGGTTGTATATGGGGTAAACACCATGCACATATATAATTGCTTTGCTTCAGTTGAAGGTACATTTTAGGAATTAAGATTATTTATTCGCTTATAATGAATGAATAAAAATTGTACCCATTCCTGTGCTTGATTGATGTACACTCTGTTTACTGTCTCTGAGTAGGCTAATGGTTCAAGTCACATGTTATTAGACTTAAGTGCAGCATTTGACACCATTGACCATTCTATTTTACTGCACAGGCTAGAAAATGATGTTGGTCTTACAGGCCACGTGCTCGCTTGGTTCAGTTCTTATTTATCAAATCGATTCCAATATGTACAGAAATGTGCTGACAGTACTCCATCATTATACACAGAAGTTCAATATGGTGTCCCACAGGGCTCAGTACTGGGACCTTTACTGTTTTCACTTTACATGCTTCCACTGGGATCTCTCATTAGGAAACATAATGTTAATTTTCACTCGTATGCAGATGACACCCAGTTATACCTTTCATTTAAATCAAATGAAGTTTCTCCGATGTTGTCTTTAATTAGTTGTGTTAGTGAATTAAAGGAATGGATGAATGAGAACTACTTGTCTTTAAATACAGATAAAACAGAGATGTTAATTGTTGGAGGGAATGACGCTGATCACAGCAATATTTTGTCGACATTTAACTCAGTTGGAATCCCAATTAATTTTACTGAATCAGCCTGCAATCTAGGAGTTATCTTTGATTCTAGCATGTCATTTAAAGCACATATTACAAAGTTGTCCAAAACATGTTTCTTCCATCTTAAAAATGTTAGGAAATTAAGGCGCTTTCTAAATAAACAGGATTGTGAGAAATTAATTCATGCATTTATCTCTAGTAGGATTGACTACTGTAATGCGGTGTTCACTGGCTGTTCAAACTGTTCTTTATACAGCCTCCAGTTAATCCAAAATGCGGCTGCAAGAATTATTACAAGAACAAGAAAATATGAACACATAACTCCAGTTCTTAAATCCTTACACTGGCTCCCGGTTAAGTTTAGGGCAGATTTCAAAATCCTCCTTTTAACATATAAAGCATTAAATGGCCAAGGTCCGGCTTACTTGTCTGAACTTATCATGACTTACAAACCTGAGCGCACATTAAGATCTCAAGATGCCGGTCTGCTTATGATTCCAAGGATTAATAAAATAACAGTGGGAGGTCGAGCTTTTAGTTACAGGGCCCCTAAACTGTGGAATGGTCTTCCTGCTTCTATAAGAGATGCCCCTTCGGTCCCAGCCTTTAAATCCCGGCTGAAGACTTACTACTTCAGTTTAGCATATCCTGACTAGAGCTGCTGATTAACTGTACATACTGCATCTCTGTTGTTAGTCATTAGCACTAAAACATAAGTAACATGATAAGTATAATTGAATACTAACCCTCACCTATTCTGTTTCTGTTCTCGGTACTCAAATGTGGCAATTGGTGCCACGGCCCACCTGCCAAGTTGTTTGCCTGCCTATGGTAAAGTCATCCCTGGTGGAGGATCACAGGAATCATGGGAAAGAGGGGCCCTTTCATCGGATTGGCTGGCCGAGCAACGTTTCAGCCGTGGAATGGCCAAATGGGGAGGCAGCTTGACGGATGAGGTCTCCAGCACTCTAAAAATATCAAAATCTTATTATATGATATCATCTACTGTTAAATTCTGCTCTGTACTTCTAAAATTTTTATTATTACGCTTTATTAAGGATTTGTTCTGTTCTGTGTATTGTATTGTATTGAACCCCTTCTTTTGACACCCACTGCACGCCCAACCTACCTGGAAAGGGGTCTCTGTTTGAACTGCCTTTCCCGAGGTTTCTTCCATTTTTCCCTACAAGGTTTTTTTGGGAGTTTTTCCTTGTCTTCTTAGAGAGTCAAGGCTGGGGGGCTGTCAAGAGGCAGGGCCTGTTAAAGCCCATTGTGGCACTTCCTGTGTGATTTTGGGCTATACAAAAATAAACTGTATTGTATTGTATTGTACATGCAGTCACCCCTGGTTTGATCTGTGTGTGATTGGTGTCAGCGAGAGATATTGCAGTCTGACAAATGACTTATATCTAAACAAGTAGGGGCTTAATTGGGGATATTATAGGTGAAATGGGATCTCTCTCTCTCTGACACCCCTCACGACAAAACAGACCTCCAGCACAGTTTTAAATTTCCTGTTGCATTATGAAAGTATCACAGAGTTGACACATTCAGCAGCCAATCAATGTGGAGCATCTTTATTCTTGTTGCTACGTCTGTTTGGTGAAACGGAGTCATGTGATTATTGTTGCTACGTCTGATTGGTGAAACAGTAATTCAGTAGATCCACTGGCGACTTCTCTCCAACTAAAATATAGTGTACTAGCCGACGCCCGCTGTACCATATGGCGGTGTAAGAATATGAACGGAAAATGGTGAGAAAGGAATTCAGAAATCAAGAAGAAATAAATACTTCTTGAAAGACGCAGTGTGCATGTAGAATTTCTGGCCAAGTAGGATTACATGTGAAAGTGATAAATAAATCAGGCTTTCCGAATTTACAAACAATGGCCATGGCATCCTGATAGTTTTGTTACATGTATCTTGGACTTCCTGGAAATGTGGACGGTAATATGATCATTTTGCCTACACATATGTCGTTATTTTCAGCGTTTGCTTGCTGTGCGTCTGTATTCAAACATTGTATTCCACGAGCAGATCTTGTTGATATAATCTGAGATGGTTGAGATGCGCGCCCTCTGTTTTAACATACGCATCTACGATGTACTATTGGAATAGTTTGCTGCTGGAGTGCAAAATACTAAATATATTCCTCATTGCTAATCTGTACGCGTAAAATTGGCATTGAGTAAGCCTCATTCGCTTGGCGGTTCTTTTATCGGAAACATGTTGTAAATCTTTGTGCCAGCCAATGTCTCCGTAAGGGAGTAAAAGTGATTAAACCATAGGATTGCAATTCATATTGAGCGTGGAAATCTGTTTACAGAAGTTGCGTATGGGATAGAGGCAAATGTCCCCCGATGAAAATCGCTGCAATGTCGGGGCATTGTATCATCATAAATCCTGCCTAGGGTTTTCCTTCAAAACCATTCATACAGATGCTGTTGGATTGGACTGAGAGATTTCATGCAAGTGTTTGTATGATTTAGCGAAGGGATTGATGGTTCTGAGCATGTAATCTAGCTGGAGAAGTACATTTTCGCTGCATGCAGAGTTTGCTTTATTTTGTAAGTGTACTGCAGTAGCTTGTGCTGTGTCAAAAACATACAACTGTCCATATCCTGGAGAGGTAGAAGTGTTAGCGTATAGTGAAGAGATTTGGTGATAAATTTGCCCATGTATTTTAAAACAGTATGGTCTGTGGCCAGGAGGTTGAGTTATCTATGCACCCATGGAAGCAAACGCTAGAGAAGAATTGTATTCTCAAATGTGTTCACGATAATTTTTAGCTTCTGATGTTTGCTGTGTAAGAAGCTGCTATAAAGACACAGGTGGCTCCCGCAAAGGTGGTAAAGCTACTTTACCGTTGTGGCAGCACCTCGAGTACTTGTTGGATGTACGAGGTGTGGCAGAAAAGTAATGAGACTGGCAACACTGCAAGCGATCTGGCAACGCTGCGCTGTTGTCCTTGATAGAGCACGTGTATCACTACCCTCCCATAGCTCAGTGCGAGTTTCAACTCCTTCCGTTAACTACATGATTTTTGTGACTGCTATTAGCGAAGTTGTGTTTTTGGTTGTGTGTCACGCAAAATGGAACAGCGGAATTTGGAGCAACGTTGTGCCATTAAATTTTGTGTTAAGCTTGGAGAATCAGCAAGTGTGACGTTTGAAAAGTTAAAACAGGCCTATGGGGAACATTCTTTATCCCGAGCTCAAGTTTTTCAGGGAGGCCTTCAACTTCAAAAACCAATGAAAACATCGAACGTGTGAACACTCTTGTGAGATCAGACCGTCGTTTAACATTAAGAATGTTGAGTGAATAATTAAATTTGAACAGATTTACCGTTCATCAAATTTTGACTGAACATTTGCACATGCGAAAGGTCTGTGCCAAAATGGTGCCGAAAAACCTCACAATTGAGCAGAAGGACAATCGAAAAAACGCATTCCTGTGGTTCCCCAGCCCCCTTATTCTCCTGACCTCAGTCCGTGTGACTTTTTCCTAAACTGAAAAATGTCCTCAAAGGACGTCATTTCGGGACTTTAGAAAACATCCAAAAGAGTGTAACGGACATGCTGAAGACCATACCGGTTGAAGACTTCCAGCGCTGCTACCAACAGTGGGAACAACGGCTCCATCGGTGTGTAGCTGCCCAAGGGAACTACTTTGAAGGGGATAACATTGATGTTTGAAAAAAATAAAAACTTTGGTAAATAAAAAATCAGTCTCATTACTTTTCTGCCACACCTCGTATTACGCACAGCAGGCCAGTATAGTGCATGACATGGAAGACGACGAATAGGAATCGAGAAATGCTGTGTCGGCTGCATGTGGGCGGGACCGGTTTTGAAGTGGAAGCAGGACAAACCAGAAGACAAATATATATAAGAGATATAAATGTGTAAATGAAAAAAAATAAGGAGTCGAGTGTTGCCCAATGTAGCGGACAACATTGGGCATGATGAGTAGTGTTTCTTCTTCACAAATGTACTCAAGTAAAAGTAAAAAGTATGGTGCAGTAAAACTACTCATAGAAGTACAATTTTTTTAAAAAGTTACTCAGTAAATTTAACGGAGTAAATATAACTCGTTACTACCTACCTTTGGTTGTCAGCCCCCGAACACAGAGGATCCTGTTCCTATAACTTGTGATTTTTGTCATGGTTAGTCACAGAGAGCTATGACTGAGTCACTAGGGATGTCATACTACATGCCTATAGGACATTGGTATGCACCACTGTTGTGGTGTGAAATTTTGCATATAAGTTGATAAATATTTTGTATATCTTTATTTGTAACTTATAACACTAATGTTCTATCATTGATAAGAGCAGCAATTCTTTGATGGTTAAGAAACCACCCTTTTAGGACTGAGTCTATTTGTATTTACGACAGGGCTGGGAGAAGTGCCTCAAACTAGTTTGGCAAGTGATTCTCTGCAGGACACCCACAGAAAAGCCAGACTGCCTAGCTGGCAAGCATCAGCTCAACAAATGGTTTTGGGGGCAGATGTGAAAGGTATTGTGTGCCCCATTGGTCTGAAGTATGGCTATTTGGGATTGGCATGAATCAGAAGCCATTCTGTAGCACGACACCCTATTGGTGTAAGGATTTGGACAAAGAATGCATAAATTCAATTGCTTTACCCCTCCCTATCTCTTTCATACCAACTGATGAAGGAGCATCTTACCCACCATGAACTGAAAAAGACCACACTGAGAAGTACAATGCGGCAGCCATTTTGAGACAGGCATGCGGCCTGTCCTGAAGAAAGCTGACCAATGATGAGTTAACTAGAGACATTTAAAGTAACTACAAGTCTGTGTGCCGCCTGAAACTACACATCAGCATTTATCAGGTTGTATGGTTGCCAGTGTTCACTTGTACTTTTCTTATTGTTATTATTTATGAATATTATCAATAATACATTAATTAAATTGTAACTTAAAACCTGCTTGTCTTTTACTACATCTAATTGCCCAAGGTTATACATGTAGAAGGGAAGGTGGGGAGAAGTTATATGGCACAATACCTTAAAAACAGTGATAAGTCTGTGAGATTTGAGGCATTCTGACAAAGGCTACATATTAATAATACAAAAGGGGAAAGTAGAGTAATATATTACTCTACCAAGACAAAACAACCACACATGCATGCCTCACTAAGATTATGGAAATAAAGACTATAACTGGAAAAAGTTATGTAGTGTGACAAGGGCTTAACAAGAGCTAAGAACACATTTATAAAATATTTCTGACATGCAGAAGTTATGAATCTGGCTACTCCAGTTCTGCTTTCATGTCTTAATATTGTGTGTGTGTTACGTTAGTCAGTGACTCTAAATTTGCCCAGTATAAATGTGTGGGTGTGTGTGAGTATACAATACCATATACTGATACCTTATTTAGGTTTGTTTTCTGCATAATGCCCATTGTTAATGGCATAGACTCTAACCCCATGACTGAGAATGCAAAGAAGTGGGTTTGATAATAAATCGATAAATGGGGGAAAGGATATATAGGGACGTGCAGTTTTGGTCTCCAGGATGTGCAGTTTTGGTCTTCAAGCTACAAAAAAAGACATAGCAGTACTACAAAAAATCCAGAGAAGAGCAACAAGGCTGATTCCAGGAGTGCATGGGATGAGTTATGAGCAAAGGTTAAAAGAGCTGGGCATTTCAGGCTGAGTTCAACAAGAACTTGAGGACACAGTTGGAATCTTGTTAAGGGTAAATTTTGCACAAGTGTTAGGAAGTTTTTCTTCATACAGAGAACAACAGGCACATAGAATAAGTTACCAAGTAGTGTAACAGTAAAACTCAAACTTGATGTTATTTTAGAGGAATTAAGTGGATTGGAACACTGAGCTTTGTTGGGCTGAATGGCCTGCTCTCGTCTAAAGCTTCCCAATGTTCTAATGTGCGTCTGCATGCTTTCAAGAAAATGTTATTTTGCAAATGTGAGTTAAGTCAATGCAATGTACTGAAATATTGTGCATTACCATTTTGCCACAAAAGCAGGAAGAATAAATGATCAAGAGATGAAATCTTAACAGAAAAAAACTAGCTGGGGTCAAAACTGGGAAACAAAGATGCAGTCTCCTAAACTCAATATGTATCACAGAAACCTGATTTCAGCAAATATGTTAATCCAACAGAAAAGTTACATAATGTTGGGGAAAAAAATGTATTGAGTCAAAGAAAAAATAAAGTATTAAGAAATATTACACATACAAAGCAAAAACAAGCTAAAGGCTTCACAGACTTCATTTACGTAATCTTAGGGAGTCAGGGACAATCGGCAGAGCAGTCCTGGGGCAAACAGTCATCCAGCCTGACATACCCAACAACTCCTTCATGTCTGTGACATGTCCGCAGTAAATCAAGCAGGTTTGATTCTGTCTTAAGTTGTAGGGATGGGCTCTGTGTGCATGAGAGCTGATAATCAATGAGTGTCCAACAGGAAGTACAACGCATATAATGCAGCAGTGAGGAATAAGGAACGTGGATATTTTGCACCTCATAAGCAGAAGAGAAACTTGTCTGTCTGATGTTTCGTGTTTTATGTACAATGACTGAATGAAAAATAAAAAGGGAGAAAGATTGTAGATGAAATTGCTATAGCTGTTAAAAAAAAAACCTACAGCACTTGCTCCAGCAGAAAGCCTGGCTGTCAGAAAAAGGGATGAGTCTGTGACTTTCTGGAATTGTGGAACTGTGCTGGAAAGTCGTCATGTAGTCACTGAGTATGACATGTCCGGTGATTTCTAGCTATGTAAATTGGCCACTCTGGCGACGAGATCAGTAACTGCATTTATCAAAGTTGACATCTCCTCTGACTAGACATCACTTAATGTGACATCGACTTCAGACTGTGTAGTTTGACTAGAAGTGCTGTGGCAACTAATAAAGGAAAGACAGCATGTTGTAAAAGAATGAGTCTCAACACACTGGAAAGGTTTGGGGAAGCCACCCGTATATTGTCCCTGGCTGTAAAAGGTTTACAGAAAACAAGTTGTTGTTGTCAGGTTGAGTTCCAGGATAGAACTAATGAGGTTTTGGAAGATGGTGGTTTTATATGCCGTGAACCGGAAGTGATGACAGTCTGGCCACCAGAACTGGAAGTAACATTAAATCAGGCAGATATTCCTGTATTTGGCCTGCAGAGATAACAGAAGTAGGTGTAGAGCACCCCACCACCCCCTGGCCTAGCAGGTAATTACCTCCACTTGGTCCACTCAGCTCACTCCTTGTCGCATGTGTGTGACAATGTTTTTAACTTGGATGAGGCACACTCACATACTTACTTACTTGTCTTGACTGTCGATTTCTCTTAATACAGCAGACTGCCAACAACACTTCAGAATAACTCCATCCTACTAAAATGTTGGTTATATTTATTGTCATGTCTACACAGTATGTGCAGATTATTTGCACGCGACTTGCGATAGTAGTTTAATACAAATAGCATGCAGCAAATATAACACTGACATTAAATACAACACCAGACAATATATTCACCTTATAAGAGATATTACTTTGTATAAAAGCCTCCAAACTGTAGTGTTACAATTTCCTCTGTGAGAAAACACATTGGTAAAGATGCAGCCCATGTGGCAGAACAGCTGCACTTTCTTATAAAGACTAGATGGAGTAATGGTCCCAAAGTCATGCTATCTGGCAGAATGGGCTATACAAATAGAAACATGTGATGTACTGTAGCAGCACCACTTAAATGAACTACAAATCCCAGCAGTCCCGGTAGTACTTCACCATTGGTCAGTTTCTGCTGTTACTGCTGGGTTTACTGGAGAAAAAAAGGTATAGTGTGGACTTTAAAGGTGTGTCAAAGGAAACCAGCAAAAAAAGGCCAATTGTCCTTCTTTTGTGTTTCCAGTTTCACCCCACCTATGGAGTATAAATCACTCATTGGACTGTTTCTGTGGTTGTCCTGTGCCTGCTTGTTGAAGTGATTTCGTCTGAGTTGCTAAACATCTTTGTTCATCGAGTGCTCCCAGCTTCAACTGATCTTAACACAACAACTGGGACACAGTAGGACAAAAACTTCCATAACATTTAGGAAACCGTTCACTTGACATCTCAGTTCATTTTCACCATCATCGCATCTGTGGAACTGGAATGTTTGTCGACTGGATTATAAGTGTTTATTGTTAACTGTTTTGTAATTAGTGTTTTGCTCTGTGTTGGTTAATAAATATCAGCATCAGGGGAATTCAGAAGGGCTTTTGTGTACACAACGCTTGTTTAATAATTGTTTTTTTATGTGTTTTATCTGTTTACAGTTTTTCTCGATTGCTAAGACACATTCCTGGAAAGCTGCTCTCCTTTTCCCTAAACTGTGAACACAAAACCCAATTTTCAAGCTACATTCACAAAACCTCTGACTCTTCTTGCAAAACCAAACTTTCACCCCAAAACAGTTCAATCTGTGCTCAAAACTGAACTATGCTGTCAAATCATGCCTCAAGTCAATCTAAATTAAATACTCTACTGAGTAGTCACTAAACACTACATAGAAAAAAGGAAAACACAATGCTCAGGACATGAAGCGGTAGAAATAAATGTTTATTTAGGCTAAATGCATGTTGCAAAACAAAATACCTGGGCATTTTTAACACTTGTACATAGAAAAAAGAATTTGCAAAAAAACAGAAATTCTGTGCATTTACATGGAGCACTTGTACGTAAAAATAAAGCACAAAAATATACAAATGAAGTACAAAGAAAAGAAGTGCATTACTCCACCACAGCATCATTTCTCCGTACTGGGTCAGGCCACAGGACTTCATCTACATCACAGGCCACATTTTCTCTGGCCAGGCAACGGGGGAAAAAACCCCTGGCATGCCGTATCCAGGCTTGACATGCCTCCACACCCATGTCACCACAGGCCAGTTCCATGGCTTGCAAGAGATTTACCCTGGTATAAGGTTGGCGTTCATATACCTTCCACCGCCATGAGGAGAAGAATTCTTCAATGGGGTTCAGGAAAGGGGAGTACGGTGGAAGGCAAAGACTGGTAAAACCTTGGTTCATATTGAACCACTCTCTAACCTGGAGGCCTCTGTGAAAACTCACATTGTCCCAAACAACGACATAGATGGGCTGCTCATCCTGCTGCCTAACAGAGCATCTCGCATGTGATTGAGGAAAATGAGGAGCTGGTGAGTGTTGTAGGGCCCTAGGTTGGCCTGATGGTGGACAACACCATGATTGCTGATGGCAGCACACAGTGTGACATTGCCACCACGCTGCCCAGGGACACCAACAATGGCCCGTTGGCCAATCACACTACGGCCTCTCCTTCTCCTTTTAGTGAGATTAAACCCAGCTTCATCCATGTAGATGTATTAATGGAGTTTTTCAATTGCATCCAGTTCAAAAACTCTCTGTAGGAATAGATATATATTTTTGTAAGTGATGTAGGCCAACTACAGTAAATCACTACTTACAGTAACCAACATTTATGTGTCTGGATATATACCAACCTGTACATACTGGAATCTTTGCTCTTTGACTCTATCAGAGTTGCGTTCAAAGGGCACTCTGTACAGCTGTTTCATGCGCAGTCTGTTGCGCTTGAGGACACGGTCAACAGTAGAGAGGCTGACACTGTCAATACCCTCAAAATGCACATGGTCCTCAATGATCCTCAGCTGAATTTCACGCAGTTTAATGGTGTTGTTCTCACGGACCATGTCGACAATTAGGGTCTCTTGGTGTGGGGAGAACATAGATGTCCTACCACCCCCATGTGGAAGTCTTTCAATTCTACAAAAAGAGAACATGCACTTACAAAAATACATACATGGAATAGGCCTACAAACAGTCAGACTAACCCTCCATTACAATACTACAGTACACTGGCACAGTGATGTACTGAAACATGTTTACTCTGGTACAGTATATAGTACAGTCATTGTACATATGTAATTGTTGTCAACATTTACATACTATAATGTCAAAAAAGGTAACTACCTGTTCTCTTCTCTAAATCTTCGGATTATGGTGGACACAGTGAATCTACTGATGTTTGGTTGTACCCTTAGTCCAGCCTCCTTCATTGTCATACCATGGACAAGAACATGGTCAATCACAGTAGCTCTGATTTCATCAGATATTACTGTTCTTTGTCCTCGCTGACCACCTCGACCACCTTGACCTGCTCGACATCCTTTCACACGAACTCCTCTTCTTAGATTTCTATCCATTGTAGTGCCTCACAAACCAGTGCTCTGGCTTATATGTAAACTCACATCATTAGCCACAAGTGTGATAAATTTTGACAACTGAGCTTTAATTGTGTTTGACTTTTGCCACCTGTGCTCACCATTATGCAACACAGGTGCATCACAATGACAATGTGTTGACAAGATGTGTCTAAACAGGTGAAAAGTGCTTATGGTTTTGCCAAAAGTGTGACTGATTCAATAAGTGGGTTCAGGCAACTGAGAATTTGGTTCAGACAATAGGGTTTAGTGTTTTAGCAATCGAGAAAAACTGTAATATACAGTGGAAGCTCGAGATATGAACAGCTCTTTATACGAGAAATTCAAGATACGAGGTAAGTATGAGCGAAAAATTCAGATCTAAATACGAGCATTGGCTCGCGTAATGAGCCACGAGCCAGGCTGTGGGTATGCGTGACGCGTTTCCCGATCCACCTCGACTCGGGGATTCACCTAAGCTGACGTTGCCAGCCTGTCAGCTCACTCAGTATTCCTTGTTCTCCCATAGCATGAGGATCTATGTGTTTGTGCACTTGTGATTTCATTATTTCGCTGTAGCAGTTCGCCATATAAGCGTATCCAAAAATATCGTGGACATGCAGACGGAGAATAGGAGACGATTGCCCTCAAGAGGAGAGAGAGAGAGAGAGAGAGAGGCGCGCGCGCACGCGAGCAAGCGAGTGAGCGAGAGAGATAAGGAGAGAGAGAGAGAGAGAGGCAGGCACACGCAAGCGAGAGAGATAAGGAGAAAGAGAAAGAGACGCATGCGCGAGCGAGAGAGATAAGGAGAGAGAGTCGCGCACGAGAGAGAAGACCCATCAGCTCAGTTATGCTCACATGACGCTCAGCAGACAAAGTGTATCCATACTACTCGTATTGCAAGACATCGCTCGTTTTATCAAGTCAAAATTACTAAAAAAATTTAGCTCGTCTTGCAAAACACTCGTAAACCAAGTTACTTGCAAACCGAGGTTCCACTTGTATATATTATTTATCAGTGTTATTTGTTAGGAAAATTGATTTTTATGTTGATATTTTTGGGGGTGCGGAACAGATTAACTGGATTTCCATTATTTTCAATGGGGAAATTTGTTCTAGATACGAGAAATTCGCTATACGAGCTCAGTGCTGGAATGAATTAAACTCGTATCTCGAGGTTCCACTGTACCTTTTTATATCAATTCCTTTAGGCAGCTGTTGTACTTGTCTGTATGTGTGAATGTATGAGCCTGGTCAAGGCTGGGTGTGTTCCTGGAGTCTCTGTAATAAAATAAACAAATTACTGTTTTCAGAGTCCCTGAGCATCTTAGTGACCACAAGAGTATGTTTAATGACTTCACTTTGTCCCTTTGCCATGGACAGGTCAACAATGAGAATCTACATCAAAGCATACCACACGATCCTCCACCAAAGAAGCAGTACAGGTTTTGTACTTGTGAAAACAAATTAAGGTGAGCGCGACTCTGCCTGGAAAGTCATTGATTCATAAGGAGCCATTGAAACAGCCAGGCCTGGTTGTGCAGCCGTACCTCTGCAATTCTGTAGAAGATAAAGTCATTTTTGTAATTGTGATTTTAACAGCACTTGTCGTCAACAGTGGATATCTGCCAGTATACCCTGGGAAACTTTTCAGCTATAGTGTTACCTTTAATAAGAAAAATAAATTCATCTGTGTCTGTGTTTGTTTTTGTGTGACCCTCCTAGTGTTTGTCTTTTCCCTGAGTTCCTACATGTTGATGTCTGGTCTGTCTCAATTTGAATTAGATTACTGTGATCCCCTCCAGCATTGTCATCTGCCAAAACACAGCAATACAGATGTAAATATTACAAAAAATTGCAAGCCTTGCAGCTACCCACTGCCAGGAAAACAGATTGGCTATGAGCTGCCTAAATTGAAAAAGCAACACATTCATTTTCAAACTGAACAGCTTCTAGGGAGGGAAAGATTGCATGATGCAGTGACTATTGGTTTTCTTTAAGAGGGGCTAGGAGTGGGGGGACTGGGTGAGGATGAGGCAGGTGAAGTGAAGATAAATCATTTAATGTATTCAAGCACAACATTTCCCACTTTCATATTAAAGGATTTTTTTTTTCAAAATATTCTTCCATTTCCACATGACTTTTAATCTACTAACTCCAAACTTCTATCACTAACATTAATACCACTTACAATGTTGAATTTTATCATCATCTGAAGAAGTGCGATAAACTTTTATTTTGAATCATTCATGGCTCCCGTTCAGATGGACCAAGCCCTAACTTTTTTAAACAGATTCACATTGCTACTCATAATATAGCAAAGAACGCCAGTCACAAATCGGCCATTCAGTCAAACAAAGCTTGCCAGCCTTATCCACCTAATCCATCAAAAATAACATAAAGTTGAGATTTGAATGTCTTTAGAATCCCACTGTCCTCCACATTACTTGTTTCATATGTCTATGATTTTCTCTGTTAAGAAAGATTTCCTAATATTTGTGTAAAATGTACACGTAAAAAGTTTCATTCTGTGTCACTGTGTTCTTGTTGAACTCGTTTTAAAGTAACAGTCTCGATCCAGTGGACGGTTTTCCCCCATAATTTGGAATGCTTTAATCATGGCAACATCTTAATCTCATTTTACATTAAACTGAAAAGACTTGATCCCTTCAGCCTTTCCTCATAACTCATCCCCCGTAGACCTAAAATCAGGCTAGCTGTTGTTCTCTGGAGTTTTTCTAGCGCTGCTTCATCCTTGTTGTTGCAAAAACAGCTCACAGTACTCCAGTTGAGACCTCACCAGTGCATTATAAAGCTTGAGCAGAACTTCCTTGGAGTTGTACTCCACATATCGGCTTTCTTGATCACTTCTGAACACTGTCATGAAGGTTGATAGTGTTGAGTCCACTATGACTCCTAACTCCTTCTCATAAGGTTTACTTTCAAGTGCCAGAACTCCTATTGTATATTCAGACCTAGCATTTCTACTTCCTATGTGTAATACTTTACATACAGATGACCAGCTAAACTGGAACGTCAAAATGCCAAACTCCTGCCAATTTCACTCCAGCCAGTTTCTTAATGAGAAGCCAATTCTTGCTGTTAATTAAAGCCGTTATTGAACATCATGACTTGTTGCTGCTCTCATTCTGCCACAGCAGACTGTTGAGTTTCTGGGTTTTTTTAAGACCACCGTCAAGATGTTTTGGCGACCTGAGCAGACCAACATGACCGAGACCGTCACCTTTTTCTATTTTCAGGTTAGCTGGACACGTGGTGACTTGTTTTGTGTGTTTCAAACTAAATAAAGAGAAAACAGAAATTTTAGTGATTGGCAATAATGGATATAATGAGATTATTAGAAATAAACTTGATGCATTAGGATTAAAAGCTAAAACAGAGGTAAGGAATTTAGGGGTAACTATTGATTCTGACCTGAATTTTAAATCGCATATTAAGCAGATCACTAGGGCAGCATTTTTTCACTTATAGCAAAAGTTAGATCTCTAATAACATTGCAAGATGCTAAGTAATTAATCCACGCTTTTGCTATAATTCGACTAGATTTCTGTAACGCTCTCCTCTCAGGACTATCCAAAAGAGACATAAATTAACTGCAACGAGTACAGAATGCAACTGCTAGAATCTTAACTAGGAAAAGAAAATCTCTTCAGTTTTGATGTCACTACATTGGTTACCTGTGTCATTTAGAATTGACTTTAAAATCCTGCTTATAGTTTACAAAGCCTTAAATAATCTTGCTCCATCTTATATTTCAGAATGTCTGACACCTTACACTCCAAATTGTAACCTTTGATCTTCAAATGAGTGTCTGTTTAGAATTCCAAGAGCTAAACTTAAAAGAAGTGGTGAGGCGGCCTTCTGCTGTTATGCACCTAAAATCTGGAATAGCCTGCCAATAGGAATTCACCAGGCTAATACAGTGGAGCACTTTAAAACACGGCTGAAAACACATTACTTTAACATGGCTTTCTCATAGCTTAATCCTGATGCTCTGTATATTCAATCAATTATCATTATCATTCATGGTGGCTCCAAAATCCGTACTAACACCTACTTTCTCTTCTGTTCTTTTTCCTGTTTTCTGGGGTGACGATCTGAGCCACCACCGTCTGATCAAAGCACCATGTTGTTCCTACATTGATGGATTAAAGGCCAGAAGTCCACATGACCATCATCATCAAGTTCTTCCATGAGAACCCTGCATACCATGAGGACTGATTGTGAGGTCATTTATGTTATGTAGAATGCCTAGAGGGGGCTGGGTGGTCTTGTGGCCTGGAACTCCTGCAGATTTAGCTTTTTTTTTTTTCTCCAGCCATCTGTAGTTTTTTTTTTTTTTTTTTTCTGTCCTCCCTGGCCATCGGACCTTACTTTTATTCTATGTTAATTAGTATTCCCTTATTCTAATTTTTATTTATTTTGTCTTTTTTCTCTTTCTTCATCATGTAAAGCACTTTGAGCTACATAATTTGTATGAAAATGTGCTATAGAAATAAATGTTGTTATTGTCTCATTATTGTTTGGCTGCTCATTAAGGAAAAAGAAAGAACTAAGGGGTTTAAGTCATGTCAATTGAAATGAAGGTAAAACAAGTTAATTAGCAGCAAAAACGGCTCACTAATTAAGAAGATGGTTAGAATGAAAACCTGCAGCCCACCAGGACTGGAATTTGACACCCCTGGCCTGTGCTCTCTCCTGTTAGCTCCACATTTGACAAATTCTGACACTGCGCCCCGATCAGCTAGTGATATTGCAAGCTCTGCATACTCTGGTGAGGACACAGTAAAGAAGGATCATACTGTAGGTCAGTGTGTAAAGATGATTATTACAAAGTATGTTGTTTGCATTATATTTTAATGTTATATTGGGCTACTCAGTTTATTTCTGGGACCTAAATTAAATGTATATGTTTATGATTAATGGAGCTGCTTTGATAAGATTACAGTTTTCCTGTCAATGTTGACAGATCCACATATCTAAGTAGCCTGCAGCAATGTACAGAATCAAATGCATCCAGTATGGATTTTTGAACTCATTTTTACAAGTGTAACCCAAGCATCACTGCAGGATTGGGGGGCAATCTTCCTCAAAGATTGCATCTATGCATGCTTCATTTCATTTAATTAGGATTTTGGCTGAATTGTGAAACTACAATAATGCGGTGCATTTGTTAGGACTTTTGCCTCACAGCTTCAGACTCCTGGGGTTTCAAAATTGAATGCCTAGCCAATGACTTTGTCGACTTTGTACGTGCCCTCTTTACCCGTATTGGCTTTTCCCTAGTTATTTGGTTTTCCTCCCACATCTCCAAAGATGATTCTGCTTTGACTCACTTTACATGAGTGAGGCCTGTAATGGATTGGTTGCTTCCTGCACTGTGTTTGATGTTGATGTGACAGTTTAACAACGCCTTGACAATGCTGTGTAATGTGTTAATATAGTGAATATTTTAGTTATGGTTGCTACCTCATAACTCCAAACTGCTGGGTTAAAATTGCTGCCAAGGGATTGTCCTTGTGAAGGTTGTGTAATCTCCCTGCACCTCTTTGAGGTTTACTGAAGGTTATTACATTTGTGGAGTCTGCTGGTTATTTGTATTTGTATGTGTGTGTGTGTGTGTGTGTTGTTTCCTCCAGATACAGCAGTTTTTCTTTCACATCCTAAAGGCTCGTATGACGGCCTGGCAGCCATGTAGGGTCAGCTTCTGCCTCACATCAGGTGCTTTTGGGACTTGTCTTATGACTCTGACCTGAATTAATGAAGTTGTATAGTGAATGGATGGAGAGATTTATAATTATAAGAGCTTAACAATCAGTAATTGCAGGTCTTATAAACACAGTTTGTGCAGTAGCCCAGTTTTGTCATTTATGTGTGACCTTGTACAGTATTTTTTGTGCCTTGACTGATCACATTGATCAACATCTTTAATTACTACATTCAAATATAATGAATACATTCAAAGTTAAAAAAATAATAATCTGAAAGAGTGTGACCAATGCAGTAATAGGCAAAAAATGCTTTAATATACTGTGTACAACGGAGTTTTAATAAAAAGAGGGAGCGAGTGGATTTGTGCTGTGCCGCTAGGATGCTGTGTTCTCAGTTGATTACGGGCTATTTTCCACACAGTTTAAGAGGACCCAAGTGGCATGTCCCAGTTAAACAGCCAAGAAGAAATGAGAAGCAGCTTTAAAAACCTCCGTGCATTGCTCTTCCCTACCCCCATCACATTAGTTTTCGATTGGACTCGTGTACAGAATTAAGGGGGCTGAATAGATAAGGCCGGGATTTAAAACATCCAAACTGTGGCACCCAGAGAAATGATCAGGAACCTCACCAGTCACCTACAGCAATGCTAGCAGGTTCTGTTCAATCCTGTTAAAGCATTGTAGAAAAAAAAAATCTGGTCAACTGACTTTGTAACATATACTGGAAAAAAACACACTGGCGATTAAATAAATAATTTCAAAGGGAATTGAAGAAACAATTGAGTCTGAAGAAAAAGTCTCACCCTTCCAGGCATTTCAGTGGTGCTATATCTCTGGTTGTGACACCGGCAAAGGTATGGGTACTCAAAAATATTTCTTGTTTGAGTGTATAGAAAATGGAAGGTACTGTTACCTTATTAATATTAAATAGGGATATTTGTAATCAGGGACAGGTGGGAAGGTCAAAACAAGAAGAGACCAAACTAAATCGATATACCAGAACCAGAGCCGAAAAAACAAGCATAAAGTCAGAAACAAAGAGGATTTCAGTCCAGAACTCCTAATGCTGTGTTTGGTTTCTTTCCCCAAACTATCACTGAGATGAAATTTGTTTTTGGAAAGGATCCAGTACTCTGACCCCATAAAAGTATACATTGCCATCTTTTCTAGGTGGGACATGATGACACAGAAAGTTACGTCAGCTGCATTTCCAATGAATGGCAGCGGACATAGAAACTAAGGCTGCGGCAATGCAAAGATTGCAAAAAATTGGTGGTAACCATCGAAAAAACACAAAATAAAAAATGACATCCTCATTAACAATTTAATAAATGAACAATAAGAAATAAATGTGCAAAAATTCTAGAAATAGTATATATAGACACTTGTTCTGCTCTATTTGACTTTATTGCAGTTTCTTTTGTTAAATCCTTCCACAAATCTATTGTTGTGTGTTATTTTATGCACATTTTCCTTGGTAAAATGTTATGTTTTTGTCATAATGTCATATTGCGCAGTACATCTGTTGTATGATCTCTTCATTTAATCATACTTTATCACATATTCTACACTTTCATGACTAGAAATGTTGTCTTTTTTTACACCTGTATTGTCCTTAACATAGTACCCTCTTTTGCCTCCAGTTGGTTCATTATTTCTATTTGAATGTCGATTTTTCTTTTGATGCATATCTCTGAGTCCGTAGTAGACCTTAAAGGACTTGGAGTTTCAATCCCTGTAGTAAGTCGGCACTCTCGATGGTGGCAGTAGGCTCGGAGTGGTGACAGTGAGGGTAAGAACGTCACTGAGTTCATCAGGTGGGCACAACCTCTTCTTTGACATTTCATTGATAATCACACAATGTCTCTGGAGGGCTCAATGGATGCTATCTGGAGTGCCAGGTACCCCCCTTTAGTACTATATTTAATTCCAGTCTATAATGGTCTGTTCTCTTCAAAACTCTTCACCTCTGGTTCCCATGTCTGGTTCTCTAGTCTTCTTATTATCATTTGCTCTTGTTGTCTTTGTCCCTTCTGCAGCCCACAATATTTTTGATTATACTGTGATAAGAATGATATAAAGACATCATAAAGGTTTGGGGCAGCCACCCTTATATTGTTCCATGGCTACAAAAATAGGTTTCAAATTGAACAGAGGTAATCACTGGTCCGAGTCCAAGACAGAACTGATTGGAGGCAAGATGGTGGCTTTAAAGTCCAGTACAGGAAGTGACATCATCATTGCACCTGGAACCGGAAGCGCTGTTATCGGAACCGGTAGTGACGTCATCATTGGCCCCAGAGCTGGAAGTGACATCATTACTGGGGCCAGAACTGGGAGTGATATCATCAGGATCAGAAGTGACGTTATCATAGGTGCCGGAACCAGGCAGGATTTCCCGAGAATGATCTGCAAGGAAATGAGAGAGACAGTCAGTGAGACCCGCAGCCCTTTGGCCTGTTGAGGAATTACAATTATTCAGGCCCTTTAGCTGCCTCCTACTCGCACGTGTGTGACAATACCAAACTCCACCTCATCTGCCTTCTTCTTTACAGACAATCCAGAAAAGCAAAAATCACACTAGGAGAAGACGACCCCAAACCCAGCTCTTGTTTTCTCTCTAGTTGTCTCTAATGCTGCAGAAACACCTGGAAGCGTGAAATGATTTTTTTTTTTCCTTTATGTTGGTAGATTGCCAGTTAATTACTGAATAGCAGAGAGCAGACAACCACTCCACTAAGCAAAATCATTTTCAAAAAATTCTAATTAGATCAAAACAAAAAAAAATAATGCGAAAAAGATGTCAAAATAGAAACAGAACCATGTGTAACACAGGTTAAAAACCTTTTCATTTACAGCCATTCAGCATTGTTATGTCTCGTTATTTTAATTAGATTGTAAGGTCTAAAAGCCCATGGATGTTTTGTTAAGTTTTATTTAAATAGGAAATGGCGCCATTGCAGAACTGACAGGTAGATAACACCGACACCCCCGCCATGTCAATGGTACTTTCCTAAGGGAAGAAGGCATCTGCACTTGGGTGCACACTCAGTTCAGTAATGGCCACTCTGAGGTTAGGGTTTGCCTTTTGTCGTGGTGAAAAATTCATCATCAGAAGGCTTTTTACCTAAAAATAAAGGCTATTAGGACTCGGGATAGACAGACAGAGTTTTAAAGCTTTATTGTAATAAAACAACACAAAAAACAACAAGGACTCAACCCAATATGGCCAAATTGAGCTGAGCCCTAAACATTGCAGCAATCGAAGTTTATATAACAATTTCTTATCATTTTGACCTCGTTCAATTAGCTCATTCTGCACCTGGCTATACTGTTTATTGTTCACTCCAGTTTATTTTTTGCTTATTCTTGATTGGTTCTTCAACTGGGCAGATGTTCTTTATTCCATATTTGGTCTTTCATGGTGTCACTTCCTTCTCTAGCCTTTCAAGCTATGCTATAATGGTGGCCTAAAGCTAAGCTTTAATTAAAAAGAAATATGGTATATGCTTTCATTTAATCATTGCTTGGCGTGCTTGATTTGCCTTTATTTCTATGCTAAAGTTAATTTCTAATATACTTTTCTATATTTATTGCTGGGGCTGCACGGTGGCGCTGCTGCCTTGCAGTTAGGAGATCCAGGTTCGCTTCCCGGGTGCTCCCTGCGTGGAGTTTGCATGTTCTCTCCGTGTCTGCGTGGGTTTCCTTCGGGCGCTCCGGTTTCCTCCCACAGTCCAAAGTCATGTGGATTGGTGATTCTAAATTGGCCCTAGTGTGTGCTGGGTGTGTTTGTGTGTGTACTGCGGTGGGTTGGCACCCTGACCGGGATTGGTTCCAGCCTTGTGCCCTGTGTTGGCTGGGATTGGCTCCAGCAGACCCCTGTGTTCGGATTCAGCGGGTTGGAAAATGGATGGATGGATATTTATTTCTAATGCCTGAATATACTAGTGTTCCTCTTCATGCATTACATCAGTGTGACCTTGCTTACAGCAAAAGCCTTTTGTTTCCAATCCAGCTGGTTTCTTTACGTGCCTCCCAGAGACATCTTCTGTCTGAGGTATCATTTCCTTAGCTTCCCAGCTTTGGACACAGGTGTTCTCCAACTTTTATCCTGTTCTAAGCTGGTTTCTGTACGTCAATTCTGTTCTTTTCTCACACTAGAAATTCTGCTGTAAGCTTAAAGAATAATGCAATATGACTGATTTTTTAGTTAACTATTTCCTTGACCTATCTTATTTTCTTAACATTCTAATTTATGCTTAATCTAATGTTTTAGAAGCTTTTTAATTACTTTGTATGGCTCTTTATGTTAATTTGCTATTTTTTATGCTAATACAAAAAATTTTCCTTCTACATTTCGGTTTCACATATCATTTCATTCATTTGTTAATTTAATAATATTTATTATTTTATTATTAACTAGCCACGGTAGTAGAATAAATAAAAAATATTTGCTACCTCTTGCCCTATATGTACCTTCATCAGTTTTCCTCTGCATTTGCGCGTGTAAACATCTCTTCACCGGCACTCCTGCTCTCATAAAGTCTGCTTCTCGGATTTACTTTCTCACTTGCTGTCCAGTTTTATATTTGCTGTATTTGAAGTTGACAATCACACACACACATACACATATAGAGACTATTGTTCAAAAGTTTGGGGTCATTCAGAAATTTTCATGTTTTTATTAAAAATTGACACCTTTTATTATCAAGATACCATTAAATTGATTTTAAAACACAGCCAAGGCATTGGTCTTTTTTACTAATGGCTATTACTGCTCAAAGTGACTGATGTTTAATTTATTATTCACAAATGGGTGTCAAGCCCTATTTTTAGCAGCAATTTCTTCTGTGTTCTAACGGTATCTGTGATGGACCTGTAAGGCATTTGTTTCTCAAACTACAGACTCTGATGTCTTAATCCTCTTAGGCAGAGGCCTTCCTCTTCTTTTGGTATCCTGGCTATTTCAGTTTTCCTTCTTTTCTCGAGAGAGTCACACGCATTTGTATGAAATCTTCAGTTGCCTGGCAATAGACTGACATGTTTCTTGAGAAAGTGTAGAAAATTGTATTCTCAAAATTGGTAATTTACACATACTAGAAAGTATTAAACGCACTTGAGACAAGTAGATATAATATGTCACTAAGCATTAAGAGGTAAGAGGTAGAATTAAAAAGGCCTATGCTACATATATTTTTGCCATCTTATATATAAACATCTACACGTGGAAGTGTGTGTGTCTGTCTGGCCCGGAACTGAGAGGTGGAGTCGGGGTAAGGGCTCCACCTTGGAGGAAATAGAAAAATAAACGTCTACGTGAGGTAGTGTGTGTGTGTCTCTGTCTGGGCCCGGAAGTGCGAGGCTACTACAGCATGAAGCTCAGAGAGCCGGCAAGGCAGCCCCAAGTTAACGAGTTGGAAGAAGAAAGCGACTCTGTTGCCAAAGTAAAACCGCAGAGTAAAGAGAGAAACTCTTACGCAAGCAAGATGAGCACATCGGCAAAACAGTATCCCTTTTACTTTTTCTCCCGCTGCTAAAACACAAGTGAGGCGAGCACGTCGGCAAAACGAATCCTCCTAGGAGAGAGATGCCCAGAGTTGTTCCTTTCAATTACCTGACATCTCTACATATCCGTTTTTTTTCTGATGATTTCAATAGTTTCTAGGACCCTGGGCTTTTTACAGCACGGGCTTACATAGCTAGTTTTGTATAAACCTGAAAACACCAGTTTTTCTTAAGCCAAAGGTCAGATGTGCTAGACAGCCAAAGAATGAGCCCCTCGCTTAGAGAAAGAAATGTGAACTCTTTGGTTGTAAATCATTGTGGTGGGAGAGAATGGCCCTTATCAAACAGATAAGATGGACAGAGTGTGGTTTGGCACCCCCTTTTGGTGAAATTAGAGGCAGAACTAAAACAATGGAATGCTAGAAGTCAGATGAAGAAGAATAATGGCTTAAATGATAAGAATTGTAATAAAAGTAAAAGGTGCCCATTGCTGGGTGCTCATCTTAAGTGAGTTTGTATGCACACCATACAATAAAGCCTGATTCTGCTGCCTGTTCTGAGTCTCCGAGTGCCTTCATTGGGGCTAAGAGTGCCCGTGTCAGCCTGCTTCAACAAAAGCTGTTTCATTTTGGCCATTTTTAGATTCCAGGACTGAACTTTAGGAATGCAAGGACCTTGCACCCCATGTGGACAGAATAACAGGATCAACTGCTGCTAATGCCATTTCAATGGTTTCTCTAATAACCAATTAGCATGTAAATATGATTAATTATGGATAAACTAAGGGAATTTACCATAAGGACACTGAAGGAGTTGCTGCTGAAAATGGGCTTTGCAGCCAGACATTGTGAATATTAAATTAAAAATCAGTTATTTCAAGCAGTGATAACCATTATACACACTAGTAATAACTATATTACTAGTGCTATATTTTAAAAACAATTTAATGATATCTTGATAATCAAAGGTATCAATTTCTATCAAAACATTAACATTTCTGTCTGATCCCAAACTTTGGAATGATAGTGTGTGTTTGGCCACACAATGCTGAAAAGGAACTAAAACAAGCTACTCTTTGTCCGTCTATAAAGTGGAAATCTTAGGGAAATGAAGCAAAGCTTGTTGTTTTTACATTATCAGTAAATATTGAATTAATTGCAGCTTGTATAATATGTTGACTTTTACCTTTTAGCATTGTGTATTTTTGTCTATTTTGGGGTTATGTCATATCTGAATTCCATTTCTGACATTGAATTGAATTAACAAAGTTGTTTTTGTTATTGTCATATTTTTCTTTGTTTATGTGAGATTGTTTGGAATTTATCATGTGACCCACATTTTAGTTGCCAAAGCAACAATATAAATGTGGCAGTGATCAAACTGCTTTATCCTTAGGTGGATTAAAACAATCACAAGGGTCTTTAGTGTTTTTTTTTTACAGTGGATTCAGAAAGTATTCACTTTCTGCACACTTTATTGTGTTGTGCATTTAATTTGAAATGGGTAAATTAAGTTTTTGATTTGAATAAATTTGCAGACCTTTTGAAAAAAACGTGTTTTCACTTTGTCATTGTGGATTGTGAAGCGTTGACTGATGTTCAGAAATGACAAATTTACAAGTGTAAATTGAAATCTACAATGTAGCATCACGGTACCAGGTAACGCTTGTGGTTGGTCGGCCAGTTGGCCAACATCCTCCATATCCTAAATAACCAGATTGCAATTTGGAACTAAGAATGTCATACTGTACTCTAATCTTCACCCTGTCAAATAAGTGAATCAGCTTTTATGACGCAACGTCAGAGGCTTCACCTCAGGTGCTGATGTCCGAGGTTTGATCCCCATAAGGGGATGCACAAGTGCGTACACTTGACAAGCCCCAATAAGGGCGAAACACATGTTGTGTACTCTTTGTATTATTTGGAAGATACTGTATCACACATATCTATGAGCTGCTTCTCGCAACTGAGAGGATGTGGTGGATGTTTGCCGACAGGCCAACTAACCCCAAGTGTTAACTGGTAGGTAATCACCTAAATAATTAGATTCAGAACTAAGAATATATATATAAAAGAAAATTATAAAAGAAAGTCTTGAGGCAAGACAAGACTATTGCCAAGAGAGTTTTTCAAGTCCCGCCCTCCTCTCAATCGTTTCCAGTTAACGGCCCATGTCCATGGTCCTCTCACCTCTCATTGGTGTGAATGGTTTTGTAAGACAAACTTCTTGCGCTATCAACTCTTATAAATTTTTATGTTTTCCCCACTTTAAGTTCCCAACAAAAGAAGACTTATTATGTCCAAATCTTATTGAAGAATTTCATCCCGATGGGATATCAACAGAAGAAATTAGCACATGGGCAATCCTAGCACCAAAAAACAATGAAGACAGATGAATTAACGCAAAAATTGTTGATCGGTTACACGGCAAATTGGTTAAATGCGTATCAATAGACTATACTGAAACAGTTGGTGGTGATGGCGCGGAAGATGAAAACATAAGATGAAAGAAAGATGTATCGTAATGTTATTGTGAAATTTATGTATGAGTGATGAGCTATGCAATAGGACAAAATTAGCTGTATTCAAAATTGCTCGAACAATTCTGACATGTAAACTTTTAACAGGCGACAAGAAAGGTAATGTAGTACAACTTCCGTGGATAACATTAGACACCAAAGGAGATCTTGATATGCCATTCGTATTAAAACGTTTACAGTATCCCATTAGAATACCTTTTGCTGTGACAATTAACAAATCACAGGGACAAACATTCGAAAAAGTTGGTTGATTTATTAGAGAGAAAGAAACGATATTCACTCAGGGGCATTTATACAGTACATTGCATTGTCACAATGTAAGTCCAAACACGGGATCAAAATTCAATGCAATATTGATGAAAAGCTAAGTCCAAATATTGTTTTTACTGAACTTTTACAGTAAAAGTGTAAGTTTATAAAGTATTTGCGTAATAATTTCAAAGCCAAACGGAATGAAAATGCATGTATGTATGTAATGCAAAGAATATCTCTAACACAACATGAAACATAATTTTCTTTCAATTAATTGCGTTTTGCTCTTTTTTACTTTGGTTAATTACTCGCTGTAATGTAAAATAGTTCTATTATGCATATGTAACAATTCCCATGAAAATAACAATCTGTTTAAATTGTACATCCGCTTCTCCATACACGAGTGGCAAAGCCACAAAGTGGCTAGCGCATAGTGCCCAATCAGGGGCTGGCGAGTGAAGCGAGCAGGGGGCAGAGCCCCCAAGTATATATATATATAAATAAAATATATGTATATATATATACTGTATATATATATATATACACTTATTTATATCTATCTATCTATCTATATATATATATATATATATATATATATATATATATATATATAGTGGAATATGGCCGGCCATTCATCCCGGCCAATACCCTCAGGCCACCAGGTGGAGCCCTCCCTGCAGCATGGAGGTGCCCCGAATGCCAGCAGGGAATTATGGACATTGGAGTTTTCCTTTACAGCCCTGCTGGATACCATAGGGGCCACTAGGAGATGCTGCAGGGAGGAACGATGTTTATTTGCCATACGCCCCAGAAGTACGTCCGAGTCACATGGACAAGGGGAATGACGTGCTTCCGGGGTGAAGAAAAGGACTTTTAATCTGACCCAGAAGTGATAGGAGTCACATGGACTGGGGATTGGAACACTTCCGGGTCAGGGAATATAAAAGGACTGTGGGAGCTCCCAGACGGGGAGCTGAGCTGGGTGGCAACGTGTCTGAGAGTGGAGGATTGTTTATTGTATTGTGATTATTGATTGGTTTAATGAGTATTGTGGAGAGGAGGGTGCTTTGTGCACTGTGCAGAATAAATATAGTCTACTTTTGGACTTTTATCTGGTGTCTGGCATCTTGGACAAGGGTTCAAGGGAGCGATAGCGCCCCCAATCTGTCACAATATATATATTGTGGAATTTGGCCAGCCATTCATCCCGGCCAATACCCCCAGGCCGCCAGGTGGAGCTCTCCCTGTGGCATGGAGGTGCCCTGAATACCAGCAGGGAATTATGGACAATGGAGTTTTCATCCACAGCCCTGCTGGATACCACAGGGGCCGCTAGAAGTTGCTGCAGGAAGGAGTAACAAGTATTTTGCATATAACCTGGAAGTGCGTCCTAGTCACATGGACAAGAGGAATGATGTGCTTCCGGGGTGAAGAAATTGACTTTTTTATCTGACCCAGAAGTGATAGGAGATCACATGCACTGGGGATTGGAAACACTTCCAGGTCAGGGAATATAAAAGGACTATGGGAAATCCCAGACGTCGAGCCGAGTTGGGTGGAAGGGTGGCAACGCGTCTGGAAGTGGAGGATTATTGATTATTGTATTTTGTAGTGTTCATGAGTATTGTGGAGAGGAGGGTGCTTTGTGCACTGTTGATTAATAAAAAGTCATATATTTGGACTTTTACCTGGTCTGGAGTCAAGTCTGAGGATTCATGGGAGCGATAGCGTCCCCCATCTGTCACAATATATATATCTATACTAATAAACGGCAAAGCCCTCACTCACTCACTCACTCACTCACTCACTCACTCACTCACTCACTCACTCATCACTA
>JANRMT010062856.1:18141654-18160948 GCA_026402145.1 Polypterus bichir lapradei | reverse complement strand
GAATAAGAAATCAGGAAGGGGGCAAATAGTTTTTCACACCACTGTATATGCTGAGTCTAGAAAACATGATCAGCAAGTCTTTGATAGGCTGTAACAAAATGACAAAAGAACAGGCGCATTTCTTCAGACAAGCGGAGCAGGACCTTTTAGTCGAAGGATATGAAGAATTTCAAGATTTAATATTCACAGGGGGTAACACTGCAAAAGCAGCCCAAACCAGAAAAGACGGCTGGCAAAAAGTGGCAGACAAATTAAACGCGTAAGTAGTGTGCATTGTACTTACTGAATGCAGTGTTTAATTTCCTATGTGTCAGATTAATTATTATTTAATATGTCATAATTCCAGATCAAACGTGAGCACAAGGAGAACATGGGAACAGGTTAAGTGAAGTACAAGAAAAACTGGTAAATATTGGTATATAACTATTTAAAGAATTGTTGACATAAAGAATCATATACAATGTAAAAAACATTAATTTTAAAGCTAATAAGAAGGCAGACAAGCAAAAAACAGGTGGAGGTCCACACGGTCCAGACCTAACCCCTGCGGAAGAGTTGGCTCTCCAGCAAAATGCCCATCGCCCTGTTTCTGAGGGCATTCCAGGGGGAAGATCCTCCTCAGAACCAGTGGCAGGATGCAGTGGTCACTTCATTTCAGGTAAAGGATGGTCATTGCATATATTTGTCCTCAATGTGTGCCATAGGTATGTTCCATATAGCCCTCTTTTTTTTGTTGGGTCAGTTGCAGTGAATGTCATATCCCTAGAACTTGTGTCTGACCAATGAGATATTGATGAAGGTCAAATATTTGATGAAGACACTGTGTCTGATTATTCATCAGGAGGAGAGGTACATTTTCCAAATAATGTTTGATCAAACACCACTCTGATCAGTCCCGTGTGCCCCAATCACATTTGGAAATCCTGGGTAATGAGAATGTTTGGCTGATTGTGAGATTCTTCATGGAACTGTGGGTGTTTTTGCCTGTGTACCTGCAATGACATGAAACGTTTATTGCCTGCACACGTAGGTGTCCAGGAAACACTATGCAAACCCGAAGGAAATATTTCAGAGCCAAACAGACTTTACGAATTGCCTGGCAATCTGCACTTTTAGATAGATTTTCCGCATCGCTTACAGTATATAAAATAGTGCCGCTTGCAAGAAACCTCAAAGCAATGCATACTGTCTGTGTGGTTGTGAGAGCCTGACTTCACCTAGTATGACTTCCAATATAAGGTGCTAATAAATCTTTGAGGTACAATATTCCCCCTCGGCTAAAGCAGTATCTTTCAAAAAGAATTTCATCCGGGAGCAATAAAGGATCTTGGCGATTGTGCAAAACCCTCTCTATATGAAATTCTCTTCTTATAATTTGGGCACCGATATCAATTGGTTACTCATTCATGCATGGTGAAGCCATGACTGGATGAATTCCATGAACGGACACTGATTAAGTGTGTGAGCTAATCCTTGTTTGCATAGAACAAAACTGCTCCGAGCAGGTTTGAGGATTTGGATGTGCTGCTATGACAACACATCCAGCAAGAGTTTCGAAAAACCAACAGATCCAGGATCATGCCAAATCGTCAACAATTACATCCGGCTAAGCGAGTAATCCACGTACAAAAAATACCCCCCTGTTCTGGCTGGTGGTGTTTGGTGTCCACTCACCATTTTAACCATTTTGTGCTTCAGCTTCACTACATCTGAGATGTCATTTAATAAAGGCTAAGAGTTATCTACTATATAATAAAATGCTACAGACTTTGTGTGTGCATGTCCAGTCTCTACGAGCAATCTGATTGGTCAGTTTGGCTTTGGTGACATGATCGACAGAGGAAGACAGGTTGAGACACGCGAGGAATATTCAAGGTGTAGGAGGCACACTGAGAGTCACCTTCAAAGATGGGAAGTATTATGAAGAATATAAATGACGTTTTTACAGCTGGTTATGGAGGCCTGTCTATCTTTGATGGTAATCAAAAATCTGGCAGGAGGCAAGCACGGTGCCTTGAATTGACAGAGTCTGAGAAGGAGGCTTTATGTGAATATGATCGAGAGAAGAAGTGCCTGGCAAGAGAGGTTCAGACACGTGCAAATATGATAAGAAAGCTGTAGGAGTAATGCTGAAGGTACATGTAGGGCAAGAGATTTTAAATATTTTAAAATTTATTGCCTGTCTTCTAGTAATTTGTAAAAGGAAAAAGAAAATATATAATTTGTAGATTGCAGAGAGTAAAAGATTATTGTGATGACACAGGGAATATAAAAGTTCAGTGTCTGGCCTAAGGTTAAGGCAGTTAAGTCTGTCTCTACAGGATTCTCTAATTGTGCATCATAAAGCTAAGAATACACCTACTCTCAAAGGGAGGACAGATTTTCTGCCTCTGCCTTTTATTCTTCTCAGTCATTATGGTATCTGATCAGGACAAGGAGGAACCTCTCTGTGAAGAGTGTTGCACTGCAAGATTTACTGGTTAGTGCTTCCAAAGTACTGCTGAATTGAAATAAACGTAGACCCCCTTTCATGTTACAGTAAGATCACATTTCACAGGCTTTGCACATCTATGGTTTGCTGAACTGGAAAACACCTTGTAGAACAAATGACAAAAATAATAACTTACCATCAGCCGAGAACTGGCGCGCACACACTCATGCAATAAATCTGGACAGATGGATTCACAATCGGGAGTATATATCACACATTTTTTTCCCAAGGATGTTTTAAAAAAAATACAGCAACGTGCATTCACAAGCTGAGTAATTAGATAGTGCCAAATGAGAATATAGGATCAATCTCCCATATCATTAAACAGGCAATAGAGTCAAAAAATGAAAAAATCGTTAGTACAATTGAAAGCTTAATGCGAAATATCTACCTAATGTAAGACCTTAGCATCATTTTTATGACTTAATTATACAAAATATCACTGTGAACTTACAAAAGCAAAAGATATTAATAGCAAAGATGCATGGAGCAAGATTTCCAAAGAAAATTGCCCATAAAATAATGTAGTTAAATATACACTGAAAAGTCTGCAAAAATGGCATTAAAATGTCAACGAAAGGATTGATCTTAGCGGCGTCTGGGCAGTGCTTCCATTTTTGTTCCACGTATGCTGTTGTTACATCTACCAAGAAGTGCAGATCTAAATCTCCATACACAGTTCTTTATGTAGTTTGATTGTTCTTATTTGTGATCATGCACTCCATTTGTGCATAAATTTCAGCATGTATTCGTTATTTCAAAGAGTTCTAGCATTTAAAATGAAAAGTGCAGGAGTCCTCTAATAAGGTCCTGAGTATTAGGCAGAATAGCCAACACATTAAAGGACCATAAAGGTTCATGGCAAAGTTTCAAGCTTTGAACCCATGTTCTTTTTGGTTTATTAAAAAAAAAGGTTAACAGAATGGAATTGGTCCAAAGACCTGACACATCCAATATGTGGGGGGATAAGGGGCATTGGGCTGACACAAAAGAGGGGGCAGGCCTAGCAGGTCCCAGATTACAAAAGGGGGATGCCACATTACAAAATGGGAAGATTATTCCACCAGACAGCATCGATGGCCAGATGGTTCTATATAACAACAACAATTTATTTCTTGTATAGGCCAAACTCATGTAAGAAATTCCTTAATGGGCTTTAACAGGCCCTGTTTTTGACATTCCCCCAGCCTTGACTCTCTAAAAAAGACAAGAAAAACTCTCAAAACAACCCTTGTAAGGAAATTTAATTGAAGAAATTTTGGGAAAGGCATCTCAGAGAAAGACCCTCTTTTAGGTAGGTTTGGTGTGCAGTGGGTGTCAAAAAATGGGATAAATTCAACACACAAAACATAACTTAAGTAATTCTCTTCACAGAGATGGATGGCCAATCTATCATGGCCACCTCAGCACTCTGCTCACCCCTTGGGGGTAAACGTTAACATTATACAAAGTTATTGTCTGTTTTACCTGCATTTTTATCACTCTTTAATTTAATATTGTTCTTTATCAGTATGCTGCTGCTGGAGTATGTGAATTTCCCCTTGGGATTATCTATCTATCTATCTATCTATCTATCTATCTATCTATCTATCTATCTATCTATCTATCTATCTACAACAGTACAAACTACTTTGTTCTTACCTAATGCTCCTCACCAGAACACCACGCAGACCACTGCGGCTAATCCAAGAATATATTATACCACTCACTAAACACAGAACTGTCACATATGAGGATACAGATTTGTTCAAGCACATCAAAAACAAAGTAGAAACTAGCATAAATGAAAAACAGCAGTATCTGATCATCAGCTAATTGTCGAGCCACAGCCAGATTGTAAAAAAGGAGTCAGATAAGCTGAACAGTCCGAGTCCTGGAGACCTCGGCCAACAAGCTGTCTACCCCCTATTGGACATTCTACAGATGAGTCAGTTCTGGGTCTGGCCAATCAGATGAAATGATCCTTCTACCTGATGATTCCAGCGCTCATTTATCTGAGATGATGTTTCTGTATTTAGGCAAAGAACTTGGCAGTAGAACTGTGGCACCAGGTGGTACATGAGGATGCCAAGAAAAGAGACAGAATAGGGGAGGGTTAATAAGTTTACAAATATTGTACTACTTATATTTTAGTACTAATGACTAACAACAGAGATACAGTATGCACAGCCAATCAGCAGCTCTACTCAGGGTATGCTAAACTGAAGTAGTGAGTCTTCAGCTGGGATTTAAAAGATGAGACTGAAGGGACAGCTCTTATATTAGCAGGCAGGTCATTTCACAGCTTTGGGGCAGTGTAACTAAAAGTTCAACTTCCCACTGTTAATTTATTAATCCTCGGAATCATAAGCAGACTGGCATCTTGGAATATTAATGTGCATTCAGGTTTGTTAGTAATGGTAAGTTCAGATAAGTAAGCAGGGAATTGACCATTTAAGGCTTTATATGTTAAAAGGAGGATTTTAAATCTGGGGTTGAACTGAATGTAGTTTTGTTAAGTTTCACTTGAATGCATGGGATATCACATTTTTAATAAATTCAATAAAAGATAAAAAAAAAATACTAATAAAAAAATAAAATCTGCCCTAAACTTAACTGAGAGCCAGTGTAATGACTTCAGAACTGGAGTTATGAGTTTGTATTTTCTTGTTCTTGTAATAATTCTTGCAGCAGCATTTTTAGTTAGTTGAAAGATGTATAAAGAACAATTTGAACAGCCAGTGAACGCCCCATTGCAGTACTCAGTCCTACTGGGAAATAAATGCATGAATTAACTTCTCAGTATCCTGCATATTTAGAAACACCTTAATTTTCTAAAAAGTTTAAAAAGGAATGTAGTTTTGTAATGTGCACTTTAAATGACATGCTAGTGTGAAAGATAGCGCCTAGATTGACGACTGATTCAATAAAACTAATGGTGATTTCCTGAGTTATATAATGACAAAATATTGTTGCGATCAGCAGCGTTTCCTCCAATAATTAATATTTCTCTTTTATTTGTGATCAAAGACAAGTACGTAGTTATCATCAATCCACTCCATTTAACTCATTAACACATCTAATTAAGGGCAACATCGGAGAAACGGCATTTGGTCAAAAAGAAAGGTATAACTGGGTGTCACCTGTGTACAAGTGAAAATGAATGTTTGTTTTCTAATGATAGTTCCCAGTGGAAGCATGTAATTAGATTAGATTAAATAAACTTTATTAATCCCAAGGGGAAATTTAAATTCAAACAGCAGCAGAAACATGAACAACAAGAATACAGACTCAGAGGACAGATAATACAGCCATTCAATCAATCAGTCAATAAAAACCAGCTTGATGAGTACATCGGATGGAAACATTGAATTACCTGATAGCAGTGGGCAGAAAAGACCCCCAGAGGTGCTTCTTTGCACACTGTGGTGGAATGAGCTTGTAGCTGACAGAGCTCCAAAGAGAGAGAGCCTCCTGGAGAGGATGGCTGGGATTTTTCAGGATGGCATCCAACTTTGCTATCATCCTCTTTTCTGGTTTCCTGGGTTCTCACTGTAATGGAGCAGGCTTTCTTGATAAGTTTGTTCAGGCATTGTTCTATCTTTTAGATCAAGTTGCCCCCCTGGAACACCACACTGGCTACTATGAACTGATTAAACATTTCCAGCAGTTTGCTGCACACATCAATAGACTCGAGTCTCCTTAGCAAGTGCTGTCTACTCTGGCTCTTCTTGTACAGTGCCACTGTGTTGTCGATCAGTCCAATATGGTGTTTATGTGGACCCCCAGCTACTTGTAGCTCTACACACCATCCATGTCCTCCCCCTAAATTGTGACCTGTCTCAGAAGCGACTTGGCATGTCAGAAGTTCACCACCCGTTCTTATGTCTTGCTGATGTTGAGCTGCAGGTTGTTGTCCCTGCACCACAAGACAAAGTCCTCCACAACCTTCCTGTACTCTGACTCATCTCCATGCAGCCTATGATGGACGAGTCTTTAGAAACATTTTGGAGATGGTAAGCACTGGTATTGTGCTGGAAGTCTGTTGTGTAGAAGGTGAACAGGAAGGGAGACAGAACAGTTCCCTAAGGTGCTCCTGTAACTGTAATACTACACCAGACCAGGGGGTGGCAGAGTGTGCTGACTATCTCTGTTAGTTTCTTGCAGACCATCTCACCAGGTTCTGGCACCTCTGATGATGTCACTTCTGGTGCCGGCACCTCTGATGACATCATTTCCTTCCCCAGCCCTTAAAACAGCCATCTTACCTCCAAAGAGTCAGTTCTGTTGTGGACTCAGTCTTGTGAACATCTCTGTTCCAATATTTCAAAAACTTTTGCAGCTGGAATATAATATACGGGTGGCTGCCCCAAACCTTTGTGATGTCTGGAGTTTCATTCTTATTACACAGCGTATTTGTGTATATACTGGAATCATTTTGAAAAATAAGAACTAAACCAGTCCGGCACGGTGGCGCAGTGGGTAGCGCTGCTGCCTCGCAGTTAGGAGACCTGGGTTCTCCCTGTGTGGAGTTTGCATGTTCTCCCTGTGTCTGCGTGGGTTTCCTCCAGGTGCTCTGGTTTCCTCCCACAGTCCAAAGACATGCAGGTTAGGTGCATTGGTGATCCTAAATTGTCCCTTGTGTGGGCTTGGTGTGTGTGTGTGCATCGCCTGCGGTGGGCTGGCGCCCTGTCCGGGGTTTGTTTCCTGCCTTGCGCCCTGTGTTGGCTGGGATTGGCTCAAGCAGACCCCCATGACCCTGTAGTTAGGATATAGCGGGCTGGATAATGGATGGATGGAAGAACTAAACCAGGCACCCACAATACCCACAAGCCCAATGGTCATTTTCCAGCCTGCATAGTAAATCAATAAATCAGAGTGCCAAACTCTGCTCTTAAAACCCTATGTACCCTAAAACAGTACCCTAAAGTAGCTACAGATAGGACAAAAAGACAGAGGACACATCATGAGACCAGGAGAGCATCAAGAGTTTATTAGAGAGGGAGTTCTTAAGAGGACCAGTAGCATGGTTGCCCCAAGGGTGCCTGACCCATTAAACAGAAATTAAGACTCAGGAGTTGCATGGACACTTTGGCTGTCAGAGAGATGTCTGAGAAGTTGAATCCAGGGATCTCACAGGGTATGTGGTAGAAGTAACCCTTTGATGTGGTTTGTAGGCCACTTGCTGTCAGGGGCTGCTTCAGCAGCACAGACAGAGCCGTGAGATTGGGAGGTGGGTGGAAGAATGTTTTGGGCCTGAGGTGTGAGACAGTGTTTGATTAATCATAGTCATTGTTTCTTATTTGACACCCTTTTTATTCTTCCTGTGACAATTTATCCTTGATTTTAAATACAAAAACCTTCAAACAAGGCTTAACATTATCATAGCAGTACCAGGCCCATGGAACCCTTAGAAGACACATCTGTCCATTATTAGAAATTCTAATTCCATTGATCAAGATGGCGCCGACTGGTGTGGCTGGCCGTCTGCTCGTCTCTCTAGTCTATGTTTTAACTTTGTTTTTATGTTTTATTTCATCCCAACGATCACTGTCCTATGATCGGGAGTCTTTATTTAACATATTTTCTGGCCTACTTTCCTCTCAATTTTCATCTTCTGATTGGATTTTTTGTGAACCTCCACCTTTGCTTTATTCATCTCCTGACTTCTTCACCTGGACGCCGGTGTTCACCTGTATCAGTCAGTTGAATGCTCCTCGGAGACGCAAACGCACTTGCCGCCGTCGTGGGAAAATTGCTGTTAAACAACGACGTCTCAAGTCCCAGAGCTTTGTTTCCTGATGCCTGCGAGTTGTCTATGACCCATCTTCTCCTGCTCAGGAATCCATCACTGATTCATGGGCTCTGGACACCGGATTTAATTTGTCCATTTCAAGACAGCATCACTTTTCCTCGGTGTGCAATCGGCAGTAAACGCTGCTAATCTTCGCAATCTCACCCGTGCTCATCCTGCAACGAGCTCTTCTACTTCTGTCAAGGCTGCTCTCCTGAACGTGAGATCAGTGTCTAATAAAACTTTTATTCTGCAAGACTTTATTACATCAAATAATCTGGATTTCTTCTTCATCACTGAGACTTGGATTTTAAATGGTGACTCTTCATGTTTTATTGACTTGGTTCCATCAGGTTATTCATTTTTAAACTCTCCTCGTTTGACTCGTCGTGGGGGAGGGGCATTGCCACTCTTTTTAAAAGTATGTTCTTGTGTCGGAGCCTTACAAGGGGTCCGTTTAGCAGCTTTGAACTTCAACTTTTCGAAGTGTGCAGCTCCCCTTCTCTACTGTTTGCCGTGGTTTATAGACCTCCTGTAATTAATGATACTTTCATTTATGAATTCTCTGATCTCCTGGCTGATATCACCCTCTCCCATGACAAAATATTTATTGTTGGTGATTTCAACATTCATGTTTGTTGTCAATCGAAACCTTTGGTCGAAGACTTTTTATCACTATTGGACTCATTTGATTTTATACAGCATATTAATACGCCAACTCACTCTCTCGGTCACACCCTTGATCTTGTTCTTACTCGTGATATTTCAGTGAATAGTATTGATTTATGTGATGTTTCTTTCACTGATCACTTTTCTGTAATGATGGATCTGCATATTACTGTTGATCTCCCGACTAATAGCCGTCCACCACACTGCTCGCGCTTTTTAAATTCTTCCATTATATCTGATTTTAAAACCATTTTCTCTAGTCTTTATATGCATGACCAAAATAATGATATCAATGACTCTGTCGTACAATTTAATTCCTCCTGTAAAACGGTTTTAGACGCAATTGCTCCTCCCATGATACGCAGTAATAAGGTAAGACCTGCTCCCTGGCTAAATGAAACTATGCGATCACTGCGCCGCGCCTGTCAAACTGCTGAACGGCGTTGGAAAAAAGATGGACTGACAGTCTCTAAACAGATTTTCAGGACTTCTCTTTTGCCAACATTTTCCAGGCTGAAGTTAAGAAATCGAAACATGACTTCTTTGCCAATTTAGTATCCCGCCATTCAAACAATCCTAGGGTTTTATTTAATTCAATTAATGCGGCCATTCACCCTCATTCTATGATGGGATTAAATAGCACTGTTCATTCATGTGAACAGTTTCTATCATTCTTTGTCAGCAAAATTGATACTATCCGCCGTGGCATTGTTCAAACTGGCTATGAACTTCCTATTGTTAATCATGACATTGTTCTAGATTCCTTTGATCAAGTCTCAATTTCAATGCTAAAAAGAACTATTGACACCCTTAAACCAGCTTCCAGCCCCCTCGATATTGTGCCACCACGTCTCTTAGTGGAAGCCTTTGATGTGTTGGGCCCATCTTTACTAGCCATTATAAATGATTCTATTAGTTCAGGGGTTGTGCCCTCATTTTTTGTAAACATGCTGCAGTCCGTCCCCATCTAAAAAAGGCAGGATTAGATCCTGGAGTTTTAACCAACTTTCGTCCGATTTCCCAGCTCCCATTTCTGGCTAAAATTCTAGAAAAAATTATTTATAATCAATTGGTCGATCACCTTAACTCCAATAATTTATTTCAGACCTTCCAATCTGGTTTTAGGCGTTATCATGGTGTTGAAACGGCCCTCCTGAAAGTGTTCAACGACATCTCTCTTATTACTGACTCAGGTGATGCAGCAGTCCTTGTCCTCCTTGACCTGTCCGCTGCCTTTGACACCATTGACCATGAAATATTGCTGATGCGGCTTGAACATCTTGTTGGGATTAAAGGGGCTGCTCATAACTGGTTCAGGTCATATTTAACTGGTAGACACTTTTCAGTGACTTTAAATTTCTCTGTTTCTTCTACTGCTCCTCTTAAATATGGTGTTCCTCAGGGATCCATTTTGGGTCCTATTTTATTCTTTATATACCTTCACCCTATTGGAGCTATTTTTAGGAAATTTAACATTTCTTTTCACTGCTATGCTGATGATACTCAGGTTTATATTCCTGTCTGCAACTCTGCAACAAATCAACTCCACAACTGTCTGTCTGAACTAAAATCCTGGATGGCCAATAATTTTCTTGATCTAAATCAAAATAAAACGGAGCTGCTTATAGTGGGTCCATCAGCTAAAGCCCAAATTGGTCTTGGACTTCTCGGCTCTTTCTCTCCCTTTTCCAAACCTCAAGTCCGCAATCTTGGTGTTACCTTTGATAGTAACCTTTCTTTTGAGAAACAAGTAAATTCTGTAGTCAAGAGTTGCTTTTTCCAACTTCGTCTATTAGGTAAGATCAAGTCTTTTTTATCTTCTAAAGATCTTGAGTAAGCTACTCATGCTTTTATTTTTTCTCGCCTCGATTATTGCAATTCGCTGTATTCTGGGATTAGCAAATCTCTGATACACAGGTTACAGCTGGTCCAAAATGCTGCCGCTCGCTTTCTGGTTGGGGCAAGGAAGTATGACTCTGTTTCTCCTATTTTAGCTTCTTTATCTGGCTGCCTGTCAGTTTTCGAATTGATTTTAAAATCTTGCTGCTAGTTTTTAAATCGTTACATGGGTTTGCTCCTGCCTATTTATCTGAATTGTGTATGTTACACCAGCCATCCAGAGTGCTTAGATCTTCTAGTCAGTTGTCTCTTGTTGTCCCTCGTACCAAATGTAAAACCAAGGGGGACAGGGCCTTTGCAGCTGCTGCCCCTCGCCTGTGGAACTCTTTACCTCATCATATAAAGGAGTCGTCTACAATTGAACTGTTCAAAACGAGATTAAAAACTCACTTCTTTTCACTTGCATTCAGTGACCTTCAGTAATACTGATGGTTTTCCTCTTTGTGATCATATAACATTATTTCTAGTTATTATCTATCTTATTTTATGTTCATATATTTTATTACTATTTATGTTTTATTGTTTATTGTTTTTTATTTTTATTTTATTCTATTATTGTAAAGCACTTTGGCCGCAGCATTACTATGTTGTTTTAAATGTGCTATATAAATAAATTGACATAATTCACTTAACAACTTTAAAATTTGGCATTGTAAATCATGTTGGGAGACTGCAGGAGAAAAACAGAGCCCATAAGAAATCTTAATGTGAACGTGAAAAAAAAACAAAAAAGCAAATCCCTCAACATCCCATTAAAGGGCCAGGGCAGCCATCATGGGCTGTCATGCCACGTCAGAGGCCTCTGCTGCCTCCTATTGCACTAGTGAAGTTCTCCTGGTTTGTCATCAGTACTCCATGACTCCTTCTCATGTCGATACTCCTTCCAGGGCTCCAATTAAATATGCAGGGCATACCTCAAGAACTCAACCTAGATGTAAAAGTTTGAGGGGACAACGCATCACACAATGCACCTCTTCAGAAAGTTAAAAAAAAGAAATCAAGTCAAACACTTCAGCACATGAATGGCACTCCTTTAATTCATTAAGCCTACAAAAGAAACACATTTCAATGGCCAAGCAATCAAGGGCTGAAATTAGAGTGTTCTGTACTCTGGGATAGAAACACAATTAATATTAGAAACTAAAAAAGAATTCACAGTGTAAAGTAGGACAGGTACTTGCTCAAAAAGGTAATCATGTCTACCCCTTCTATGTGATGAGGTGTACACTGTTCATTTTTATTCTACAACTAGCTGAAATACCCAGCATTGCCTGGGAGGAAAATAAAGTGTTTTTTTTTAATTGTTTGAGAAAAATATAATTAAAAAAACCACACCTTCCGAAATAAAAATAAATTAACAAATAAGGAAGACTCAATAATGTGCTTGTCTTGCAGTCTTGTGTGTATGTTATCATCCAGTTGTCGCTCGGAACCGGCTGACTCTATTTCATTTCAAAAGCAACACGGCCGTGCGGTGGTGCACAAACATAAAGAATGCTGCCAGTCACCTCCAGTACGCCCTCTGGTGGTCGTTCCGAGTGTCGACTGGATGATAACATGCATACAAGACTGCAAGATCAACCCAGAACGGGGGTGGGTTAGGGCTGATTTCACTCTACAGTATTTTTAGTCGACCAATGAGGAACATGTGTACCAAGTTTCATGAAAATCGCTCCTGCCGTTCGGAAGCGATGCTGGAACATACATACATACACGCACACATGTACATAACTATTCACAGTCTTTGCCATGAAGCTCAAAATTGAGCTCAGGTGCATCCTGTTTCCCCTGATCATCCTTGAGATGTTTCTGCAGCTTAATTGGAGTCCACCTGTGGTAAATTCAGTTGATTGGACATGATTTGGAAAGGCGCACACCTGTCTATATAAGGTCCCACAGTTGACAGTTCTTGTCAAAGCACAAACCAAGCATGAAGTCAAAGGAATTGTCTGTAGACCTCCGAGACAGGATTGTCTCGAGGCACAAATCTGGGGAAGGTTACAGAAAAAGTTCTGCTGCTTTGAGGGTCCCAGTGAGCACAGTGGCCTCCATCATCTGTAAGTGGAAAAAGTTCGAAAGCACCAGGACTCTTCCTAGAGCTGGCCGGCCATCTAAACTGAGCGATCGGGGGAGAAGGGCCTTAGTCAGGGAGGTGACCAAGAACCCGATGGTCACTCTGTCAGAGCTCCAGAGGTCCTCTGTGGAGAGAGGAGAAGCTTCCAGAAGGACAACCATCTCTGCAGCAATCCACCAATCAGGCCTGTATGGTAGAGTGGCCAGACGGAAGCCACTCCTTAGTAAAAGGCACATGGCAGCCCGCCTGGAATTTGCCAAAAGGCACCTGAAGGACTCTCATACCATGAGAAACAAAATTCTCTGGTCTGATGAGACAAAGATTGAACTCTTTGGTGTGAATGCCAGGCGTTTGGAGGAAACCAGGCACCGCTCATCACCAGGCCAATACCATCCCTACAGTGAAGCATGGTGGTGGCAGCATCATGCTGTGGGGATGTTTTTCAGCGGCATGAACTGGGAGACTAGTCAGGATAAAGAGAAAGATGACTGCAGCAATGTACAGAGACATCCTGGATGAAGACCTGCTCCAGAGCACTCTTGACCTCAGACTGGGGCAACGGTTCATCTTTCAGCAGAACAATGACCCTAAGCACACAGCCAAGATATCAAAGGAGTGACTTCAGGACAACTCTGTGAATGTCCTTGAGTGGCCAAGCCAGAGCACAGACTTGAATTCGACTGAACATCGCTGGAGAGATCTTAAAATGGCTGTGCACCGCCGCTTCCCATCCAACCTGATGGAGCTTGAGAGGTGCTGCAAAGAGGAATGGGCAAAACTGGCCAAGGATAGGTGTGCCAAGCTTGTGGCATCATATTCAAAAAGACTTGAGGCTGTAATTGCTGCCAAAGGTGCACAGACAAAGTATTGAGCAAAGGCTGTGAATGCTTATGTACATGTGATTTCTCAGTTTTTTTATTTTTAATAAATTTGCAAAAACCTCAAGTAAACTTTTTTCACGTTGTCATTATGGGGAGTTGTGTGTAGAATTCTGAGGAAAAAAATGAATTTAATCCATTTTGGAATAAGGCTGTAACATAACAAAATGTGAAAAAAAGTGATGCGCTGTGAATACTTTCCGGATGCACTGTATATACAGTATACTAGCAAAATACCCGTACTTCACAGCAGAGACGTAGTGTGTTAAAGAAGTTAGGAAAAAGAAAAGAAAACATTTTAAAAATAACGTAACATGATTGTCAATGTAATTGTTGTAGGCTTATTTTAGTATTGAGAGTGAATTTGATGATTTTAAAGAGTTTCATTTATGATTGTAAATGTTGTGTATGAGAAATGCACATTTTTAGGATGTAAGGATCTCTTTGTAAACGACGCCCTCGGGCTGTAAAATGACCAAGCTGTCTGCTGAGCTTACTCCTGAGCATGCAACGTACATTTGGCCATGTGAGAAGCCATCTCGTGTCAAGTCAATGCCGACCTGTTTTAGAGTCTGGCCTTGTGACTTATTTATTATCATAGCGAAGCAGACCCTTACTGGAAATTGGAGGCGTTTGGATTGGAATGGGAGGTCAGAGGGTATGAGAGGGATGTGAGGAATAAATCCAGTCTCCCCTGAGCCAGTTCCAGTGAAGACAGTTGCCTCAATGAGGATCTTGTGCAGAGATTTCATCTGAAACCTGGTGCCATTACAAAGTTTTGGTGGTAGTAACATAATTGGCGCGACGACCTTCAAAAGTAGAGTATGCGGAGGCCTGCACGGAGGATTAAGAGTGTGAAGAAACTAAATGAAAAGGCAGGAAGATGTGAAGCAAGGCGAACAATAACAGGCTTGAAGTGGTGGAGTAAAGATGAAGGGAGCAGGGAGCACGACGAACAGCTGAGGAAAATAAGGAAGCGAGTGAGGAGGCACATGAGCGGGGACGTCGTTAATGTGTATAGGCAGGGAGCCAACCACGTGGTACGTGTGCGGACAGCGGCCGTGCAGAACAAGGAAGGAGGACTGGGGAAGGATGTTGTGCATCTCTGCCGTGAAATAAATCTTCTGTTAGCAGAAATTAGGAATGAAACCGCCAAAAGGAGAGGTCTGTTCAAAATGTTCTTTACGGCATAATGGTGAGAACCGTCAAAACGACGTTATTTTCTAAAGTTCGTTACGGGGCACGGCGCGAAATGAAACATACTTAATGTTTGTAAGTACAGTGAAAAGGATGAGCATGGTAAATTTGGGTTTTCTACATATATTGAAAGTCACAGAAATAGTGAGGAGGGGTTTCCCATGTCTATATATACAGTTTAGGGGTACACCCATTCCCCCCCTTTGGGTGTTGCAATAGGACATGAAACATATCTAACACTGCAAGGAATGAGCACGTAAAATTTCAGCTTCCCACCGATATGGAAAGTGGAAGAATTAGTGATGAGTCAGTGAGGGCTTTGCCTTTTATATGTATAGATTAACACAGGTGGCTGGGAGGGGCGACCCAGCCAGGATGCCCCAGAGGACCGGAGGAGGGCTTACACCTCCCCAAGACCACCTGGTGGCTATGGGGACCACGGGTGCAGAGCTTTGAAGCCCAACCCTGTAGAGGCCCATGGTCACCGCCAGGGGGCGCCCCAATGCCTTGGGACCTCAGCCCTTCCGCCACACCTGGAAGTGCTGGAGAAAAAAGGATCGGGGACACCCGGAGTGCTCAGCCGACACTTCCGCCACACTGGGGAGTGCCGGAGGAAGATTGTCAGGAGGCACCTGGAGCACATCCGGGTGATTATAAAAGGGGCTGCCTCCCTCTGTTCGTTGGCTTGAATCGGGAGCGGAGAAGGACGGAGCTCGGGAGGAGAGGTAAGGAGGCGGCCTGAAGAGAAACAGGCATTGTTGTGAGGCCTGAACTTTTGGGGGACTTTGGGTTTGTGGTGAACTTCTGTACATATTAGAATGTATAATAAATGTGTTGTGGGTGACATAAACGTGTCCACCTGTCTGTGTCCGGGCCGGGTTTCACAAGATATATAGCAAGTTTTTTATCATTAGACTTGGAAATAAACTTTTTTTTCCTTCATGAAGTCAGTGCATCACAACTACTAAGATCTTTCTGACAATTTAAACATGAGATAAAAAGCGGTGAGTAGCAAAGGTATGCTTTCTTAGTGCACATAAAAGGCAAACAATGGTGTCTTTGGGGAATCAACTTAAAGACACTAGAAAATAAAGGACTTCAGTCTAGAACCCAAAGTATTCCTTAGATTGAAATAAAATGGCTTAAGAGGACATTTCATTGTTCAGGCTCAGGCAAATAAAGACAAGCTTTCATTTATTTATAACAAACTTCAGACAATCTTGCAATGTGCTGCTTGACCTCACATAAGATGGCCATCATGTTGTAAGATGTCTTGTCACGCACCCGTGCCCACCATTAACAACGGCGTTGCATTGCAGTGACGACCACAAAGAACGTGCAGACTAGGGCAGCCATGGACTGTAAATGATTAATCTATCAAATAATTTATCAATGGATCAATTAATCTAATGATGAATTTTGACCCCAAAATTCAAGTAGGCATATGAATGTGTGCTGTATTTAAATGTTAATGGGATAGGATATGAAAACAAACTCAATTAAAATAACCCCAACAAAAAGTCAAATAAAGTCAAATAAAACAACATTGTTAATCATTAAATATTTATGTCAAAAACGCCTTAAATTAAAAAAAAATATATTTAGATTAAAATAATGGACTTATTAACATAGCTCGATGTCAACAATGAAACAAGACCAAATAATTAGACTTTTGGGTTCTTTTAGACTTCATTGCAATGGATTCATTCTACTACTCATTTTTCATGTCCATCTTTATAAAAGGTAAAGTGTTTGTGGGTCTGTCAGCGTGTTCATCCGGTTGCTAAGTTTCTTTCATTCCAACAGATGGTGCATCACAAACATTTTTAGTAATAAAATCCATTGCATTTGTCATTCCACTAGATGCAGCATCTCAGACATTTTACTAATGAGAGGATACGTGTCTGTGAGTCTTTTTGGTTGCTGTGTCTTTGTCATTTCAACAGATGGTGCCTCACAAAATATGTAATAATGAAATGCATTGTGTTTGTCATTCCAACAGATGGCACATTACAAAAATCAGCACTGCTTTCACACATGACACACTGCAAACGCTGAAGTCAACGTTGATTACTTTGATTTTTTTAGATCTCAACACAAATAGGTGCTATTCATAGACATCAGGCATATTTGGCATAAATAAGCTTAACTATTTTTGAAAAGTATAAACCATACAAACTGAAATCATATTGCAGGAGACTGGCAACTCATAACTCTTGAAGTTAAAACCAATATTCTGCATTCAATGATTATATGTGAAAGTTTTCAGTGATTGTCACTTTTTGGATTGCTGCCTTTGGTACAGCTTTGTGCTTTGTTCTGTAGGTGCAATGTCTGTACAACAAGCATTTTTTAGATTCCTGTTGATTGTTAATGCCATCATCATGAACATTACTTATATAAAACATTGTCACAAGAACGACAAAGAGTCATTGGAAAGATTTTGGGCAGCCACCAATTATAATATTTCCCGGCTGCAAAATTGATCAAAAAGACATGTTCACACAACTGAGTCCAAAACAGAACTGACATGCTGCCTTAAAATGGCGGCCTTTAAATGCAAGTAGAGGAAGTGATGAAATCAGGGCCGGAACCGGAAGTGACGCAGTCAGCAGCACCTGAACTGGAAGTAACGTCATTGACTGATCCGGAACCGGGCGGGATTTCCTGAGAATGATCTGTAAGGGATTGAGAAAGAGAATCAGTGCACTTTGCTACCCCCTGGTCAGGCATGGAATTACTTTTATTCAGGCCCTTAAGTTGTGTCTCCTAATCACGTGTGTGTGACAACATATATAAAACATTACTCATATAAAAATGGGCTGACAATAGGTACACAAATCCATTCATTCATTTAAAATTCTTGATGTTGTTTAGCAATTTTTAAATTTTTCAAAAGTAACCTACTAGCTATCGTCATCAGCTTGTTACCCTATACAGTAAGTATGCAGAAAAAATCTTAGTGTAACACACAAAGGAGTTCTCTCATAACAGTTCTTCTGCTAAAAAATACTCTTTGTAATTGTTAAAGAAAACCTGTTAAAGTAAACCTGTAATCTGAAGGACACTTTATGCCATAACTCTTCCAGGATGCTCCTATCCAGTGTGATGAAAGTGGTGGGACATTCATCAGACTGTCTTCACTGATTTAAGAGGGAATGTGGGAAGAGTCCAGAACCATTATACTTAAGACATAGACTCTCTTTTTAAAGTTAAAACTAGGATTTTGATAAGCTGCAGGGTGTGCTTTTGCCAATTTAAACTGCATTAGAAAATGTGTTTATTTTTTTTTCTTAACGCCAACTTCCCAGAAGCGGCTCCACTGTGGGTTTTGTTGCAAACTCTGTTTCAGTTTGGATCAACTGCATCAGTTGCGCTGGATTAAAAAAATACACCTTACTGAATCAGCCTGATCACTTATTGAATGTGATTTATTTACAACTAGCTAACATGGCTGAAATACCCAGCATTGCCCAGGAAGAAAATAAAATGTTTTTTTTGTTTAATTGTTTGAGAAAAATATAATTAAATAAAATCACAACTTTAAGAATAAAAGTAAATTAACAAAAAATGAAGACTCACTAATGTGCTTGTCTTACAGTCTTGTATGTATGTTATCATCCAGTTGACACTTGGAACTGGCCAATTCTATTTAATTTGAAAAGCAACAGGGGCGCGGTGGGGCTCAAACATAAAGAATGCAGGTCGTCACCTCCAGTATGCCCTCTGGTGGTCGTTCATAGTGTCAACTGGATGATAACATGCATACAAGACTGCAAGATCACCTCCACCCTACCCAGAAGGAGGTGGGTTAGGGGTGATTTCACCCTACAGTATTTTTAGTCGACTAATGAGAAACATGTATACCAAGTTTTGTGAAAATTGCTCCAGCCGTTCGGACGTGATGCTGGAACATACATACATACACACACACATACATTGACTTTTATATATATAGATTTAATGATTGGAATAAATACCCAAAAATACTGCATAAAGCTGGTTTACAGGTACGTTTATATAGAAGTCTATCACTGCTCAACTTTGACCATCATTGAAAAGTAGTTTTCTTTCAAGTCCACAAGGTGACAGTTATAAATTACCAGCACTAAATATCAGTTAAAGGTTAGAAATGCAACTATACCTGAAATAAAACTAGCAAGTGCGTTTAACATGCTATCATATTTACCTGTTCTGTCCGAAAGGCTTTAACTTTCATCTGTTACAGTTTCCTTCTTTCTCTTCTTCTTCTACTACTACTTTGAATATTATTATTATTATTATTATTATTATTATTATTATTATTATTATTA
>JANRMT010062856.1:18099004-18124385 GCA_026402145.1 Polypterus bichir lapradei | reverse complement strand
TTTCTCAGTTTTTTTATTTTTAATAAATTTGCAAAAACTTCAAGTAAACTTTTTTCACGTTGTCATTATGGGATGTTGTGTGTAGAATTCTGGGGAAAAAAATGAATTTAATCCATTTTGGAATAAGGCTGTAACATAACAAAATGTGGAAAAAGCGATGCGCTGTGAATACTTTCCGGATGCACTGTACTTTGTATAGGAAAAGGAAAACATCATCCACCATTCAGATGTTTTGAATGAAACTGGTGTTAGTGCTATTCGATATTTTGCCATTTTCCAACAGAGCAGATGCCAGCTATCGTCTCTATGTCACACTAACAAATAATGCATGACTTCTTACCTGCTGTCTGTCACAGCATGAACAGTGCGCAGTGAAAGTTCATAGCTCCTTATAAATGCTTCAAAAATGTGTTTTTCCCAGATTTTCAGGTAGGTGCTCCTTTTTAGATGATTAGTATAATAAAAGTGGGGAACTGTTCATCTTGACTCTGACAGTTTTAATTAAAAGGGGTGGGGGGGACGATTATAAACAGAAAAAATAAGTTCATAGATAAACAACATATACATGCTATTCAAGCTGAAGCTACAGTATGGTATATAACAGGGCTGGCCAGGGTGGTCCTGGTGAACCACAGATGGTGCAGCTTTTCATTTGCCATTTAGAACTATGACCCTTTAAATCAGGACTAAGCAATGTCAGTTCTGGAGGGCCACAGTGGCATCAGGGGAAATCATTCATTGCTGATGAAGCACTAATTTCTCAAGTGACATTTTTCTGGTTTATTTTCGTTATCTTGCTTTTTAAAGGATAGATAGATAGATAGATAGATAGATAGATAGATAGATGCTCAGCCTGGACACAGACAAGCAGACATGGTTTTAAATCACCCAAAACACGTTTAATTACAATATATTACTATTTACAAGGTGCACACACAACTCCCCCAAAGTCCAGGCCTTTCTCACACTGCCTTCTTCACCACCTCCACTCCTCTCCATCAAGCTCTGTCCTTCTCCTCTCCCGACTCCAGCCATTGAATGGAGGGAGGCGGCCCCTTTTATCGTCACCCGGACGTGCTCCAGGTGCCTCCTGATGAGCTTCCACCGCCCCTTCCTAGGGTACCAACTGCGCACCAGAAAGCACTCCAGGTGTCCCTGGTCTCCTTCCCTCCAGCACTTCCAGGTGTGACAGAAGTGCTGAGGGCCAGGGCTCCATAGGCATTGGGGCGCCCCCTGGTGGTGCTCACGGGCCCCTATAGGGTTGAGCTTCTAAGCTCTATTCCCATAGTCCTCAAAGTCACCAGGGTGGTCGCCCCCTCGTGGTCTGGAGGAGGAGGTCCTCCTGGGCATCCCGGCTGGGTACCACCCCCAGCCACTCGCCACAATAGATAGATAGATAGAAATGCACTATATTATTGATAGATAGATAGATAGTGTAACCACCAGGGGGCATTACAGCATCCCAAACTCTAACAATAACCTCACAGATACAAGTCCCAATAAGAGTAAAAGGGTTATTTTTATGAATACTTTGTACAAAGGCTTAAACAAGGCATAAACAAGCCACAACACAACTGTTTTCTTTCCTTTCTCTCTTCTTTCACCTCCCAGATTAGCTTTGTCCTCCTTCCGCCTGAGTCCGACTCGCCTGGATGAGGTTGAGTGGTCTCTTTTATCTTGGATCCAGGAGTACTTTGGGTCAATCAGAAGTAGTGATTGTTAATTCCTTTATCTCCTCCAACAAGGCTGCCCCATGGGACTACAGGCTCCTGCATGCCCTGTGGGCATCCACGTGGCAATCCTGACCCAAGGAGGCTGCCAACTAACAAAATACTGGGGAAGAAAATGTCCAGGAATTAATTAAATAATTAATCTTCCTTGGACGGTCCGTTATACTGACCTCCCGACTGGGCAAGAATCCCTGCTCAGTCCTGGTTGGGATGCCAGTCTCTGTAACCCATCCATTACAATAGATAGATTGACAGATAAAAATGAAACACACACCATTTGGTATGAAGATCCACTTTGTTTCAGCAAATACGGTCAGCTGAATTGTACATTTTTGGATACCTCTAGGGTCAGCTACAGACCGGTCGTAGAAAACATTAAAGCCATGTCTACATGTAGTGAAATATTTAGGAGAGCTCATTACTCCTTTACCAAGAGCCACTTTGCTTGACAGCATTCAGCTGACAGTGGCAGGCGTCACCAGTAATGATACTGTCATCAGGCTGTTGCGACTGCAAAGGCCACTGAACATTTTATTCACAGAGCTGCCTCTTCATTATTTTCAACTGCATGTGCATTCACTGAAAGCTTTTCTTAGAAAACCCCCTACTGCTTCATGGCGGTGCAATGGGAATACTGAATTGAACGCTGAGTTCTAGGTACAGTATCACACCTTAGAATTGATGTTGCATGGCTAATAACATCAGGCAAACTCTAAGCAAAAAACAGGGCTGAACATTAAAAACCTTAAATAAAACACAGCTGGATTCTGCCATTTTCAAAAGCAGGCCACCAAGCCACTGCAATGTTTCTGCTTTAAATGAATAAATAAATAAAAACTTTGTACAAGAAGCATTCAGTTTCCATCAGTGCTTGTCCTCTCTCATTGTGTGTTTCGGACATGGTGTCCTGCAATGGATGCACCTTCCAAAAGTGTTGCCATTTAATTAATCAGATTCAGTTATTCAGGTTACGTGGGCTTTGTTGTAGTTCTTTATGATTCTGTTTAGACTGCATGAAACATTAGAAATTTAAAATGTACTATGAGGCCCAATTAGCTGTTTCCTTGAAGCAACTCTAGCTTCAAATTAAGCAGACTCAGATGAAAGTAACCCATTAATCCAAAGGACCAATTGTAATGTTATCTAAAACCTGTTTCACTTTTTTATATGCCTGTTCTTCCTCCTGAGCACCATGCCACTATGTCATGCATGCTATACTGTATTCCAGTACTTCCATCCATCCATTATCCAACCCACTATATCCTAACTACAGGGTCACAGGGGTCTGCTAGAGCCAATCCCAGCCAACACAGGGCGCAAGGCAGGCAACAAACCCCGGGCAGGGTGCCAGCCCACCACAGGGCACACACACACCCACACACCAAGCACACACTAGGGCCAATTCAGATTCCCCAATGCACTTAACCTGCATGTCTTTGGACTGTGGGAGGAAACCAGAGTACCCTGAGGAAACCCACACAGACACGGGGAGAACATGCAAACTCCACACAGGGAGGACCCGGGAAGGGAACCCAGGTCTCCTAACTACGAGGCAGAAGCACTACCACTTCGCCACTCTGCCGCCCCTATTCCAGTACTTTCTAATAATAAAGCTTTTGAAATATAGTGTTTCATTTCTGACCATGCCTTTTTGTGCAACAAACAGCTGCTTTTTCCGCTCCTCTAAATGTCCTTCACAAATGCTAAACCTCTGCCCTGCAAATCAAGCCAAGCAAGGTACACCCAGTTGCTTTCCATCGAATATTTGGATCACCAAATCCAGTTTCTTTGTACTTTCACATCTCGTTCACTTTAGGACTTATAGGGTTAACTAAGTACTTCTGGTGACCAGTACACTGCAGCAAAGCTTCATCCACTTGGTCAAAAGGGACTTAGCAAAACACCACGTTATGACCTGCCACATCTCTGCTGGGGTATTAGTTTTGAAAAGATCACTATGTGTGGTATTTTAAACCAAAAAGGGCAATGGGTAGCAAGTCAACCATAGCATGACATGAGAGATGCTGGTAATGGTAGTGAGACTGACATACTCACCACATTGTCTAATAAATGTACGTTATAAGAAACAGTAAATGCTGATAAGTCTGGTTTACAGACCACCAGTAGTCCATAAGCATGTGCCAGATGTTCAGCAAGCCGAGTCAATCTCATGGGCGGTCTCATGGTCTGGAACCCCTGCAGATTTTATTTTTTTCTCCAGCCATCTGGAGTTTTTTTTTTTTTGTTTTTCCTGTCCTCCCTGGCCATCGGACCTTACTCTTATTATATGTTAATTAATGTTGACTTATTTTATTTTCTTACTGTGTCTTATTTTTCTATTCTCCATTTTTTGTATGAAAATGTGCTATATAAATAAATGTTGTTGTTGATCATCTGTTCTGCTGACTGGCCACATGGAACAAATCTAAGATACAGTAACCACCTCCGAACACAATGTCTGTCTTTCCTGTGGACCATAACATCTTTTCCAGCTACTCTAATTCTTCCCCCTGCATTAGTGTGCATGCAGCGATTTTTCCCTCTCCTTCTCTCTTTTGGTGCTTCTTCAGGCACACAGTTTTCTTTCTTATCCAACCAAACTCCATCACTACAGTATATGGGCTTCTTTTTTAAATCACTTTGATGTTGACCTGAAGAAGTTTCCCTCAGTAATGGTAAACCTTCTGAAATCTGACACTTTGTAACATGCTATGTCTACTATGTCTTCTACTTTGACATTTACTGATTGAAGATCTTCTTAGAATGTCACACATCGTGTCTTTGTTGGTCTGCCTGCTTTCCGCCTGCCTTTGTGTGGTGTCATTGCATTGTTTGGTACAGCAGGGACATACAGAATGTGCTTGTCCAATGCATTCGGTAATGAGATTCGATAACTTCTTGAGCCACTCCATTGCAGGATCTCTTCAGTCGTAACATGATCCGAGAAGGAAATGCAAAATGTCTGGTGAAAAAAGCACTGGGGCAAGGCGTTCAGCTTCTGGACAACCCGTTTGGTAATGTTCCACTTTTTCACTGGCAAAGATGGTCATCAGGACAACAATTGTGGTGTAGAGCCACATCTTTATGGTTGTGCTGATCAAAGGTGAGAACCAAATCGAGTGAAGTTGCTAAAAAACTGCAGATACCTTGCTAGTTCTGCTATTCACATCTTTCTTGGTACCCCAGTCACAAACCACAACACTGTCGACAAAGGTAAACTCCTCAATGTCCTCGATTACTTGTTGACGTGCAGATCTAATCTGTAGCTTAGTCTTGCAATTGACTCCCATGGCCTTGGCCTCACTGGGGAAATTAATGAATTCTAGGCCAGTAAAGGTGAGAATGGATACCATCAACAGATAATCGGTGCATAGTGTAGTCTTGGGTGAAACAGCAGTGCATAAAGCATAATCTATCTATCTATCTATCTAGCCTACTATACTAAAATTATCTATCTATCTATCTATCTATCTATCTATCTCTTAAAACAGGGGTTGCCAGCTCCGGTCCTGGAGGACCACTGTGGCTGCAGGTTTTTTAATGAGTGATCTTTTCTACTGCTAATTAACTTCTTTTGAACTAATTTGAATTGACTTGCTCTTGAAGACTCAGACCCCTTAATTGTTTCTTTTTCCTTAATTAGCAGCCAAACAATAATGAGATACAAAATGAGCCAAAACAACTGGTGTCCATTATACAATATCTGAAAACTAAAGAAAGATGAAGGTCTCAGGAATGTCGATCTGCTCAGGCCCCCAAAACATCAGTGCTCTTAGACAGACAAAATCAACAATTTCAGAAATGTCTGCTAATGCACCACGACAGCAGCAACCGAATTAAAGAACTGGTTTAATTAACGACAAGAATTAGAACCTCATTAAGCAGCAGGTTGGAGTGAAATTGGTTGGAGTTTGAGGCCCTGACTTAGTTGATCTTCTGTTGGCTCCCTCGCTTCACATTTCATTTCTGTTTGGGTGCCATTTAAGGAAAGAAATGAAGCAACTCAGAGGAGCAATGAAGAAATCCAGGCGAACAAATCTTAAAAAAGCAATTCAATTAAAATGAATTTACAAGAAGTTAATTAGCAGCACAAACAGGGCACTCAATTAAAAAGGTTAGAATGAAAACCTGCAGTCCTCCAGGACTGGAGTTGGCGACCCTTGTCTTGAAAAGCAAGACAACAAAAATAAACCAGAAAAATGTCACTTGAGTAATCAGTGCTTCATCAGCAATGAATGATTTCCCATGAAGCATTTGGGTTGGAAAAAAACCTGAAGCCACTGATTTAAAGGGTCAGAGTCTTAAATAGCAAATGAATTAAATGAAGTTAATCAGTAGCAAAAACTAGTCCCTAATTAAGAAAATGGCCTCTGTGGCTTTATCTATACAGTAGGCAAGGATGTGCTTAGTGACTGAAGCACCAATTATGTTACACTTATGAGTTTGATACACAGAAACTTGAACACACAATTGAAGGCACTGTATAACACCGTACCATGGAGTGCAAGTTTAGGATAAGTGTGAAAAGCAAGCTATTTTCCAAGATATTACATCATTGTACTGTATTGTCAGCATGGAGTCTGCACATTCTTCCTATGTCCCCATGAATTTTCATTAGCTTCTCCCACATCCTAGACTCCCACATGTTAGGATGAATGGCCGGTTTGAGTGAGGGTGCCCTGTCTGCGGACTTGCCCCTAAAGCTCCTCTAAAAATGGATTGAGCAGCCTCAGACCATTGATGGACAGGGGAACCAAATATCCTTAAGTGGACGTGTCTTACATGAGATAAGTAGGAATTATTGTCAAATGTCTAAGTTGAGGTGAAATTACTTGCCTGTCTGACCAACAGAAAACACACTGCAACTCTCAGGTGCTATGATAAACTAAAGTGTATTAAAATACAGAAATCCTTTTTATGTAATTTAAATATATATATATATATATATATATATATATATATATATATATATATATATATATATATATATATATATATATATATATATTTATATATATATATAATATTTTATATATATATTTTTTTTATTTGATCTTTTTCTTAATTTTGGGAAAAAAGACATAAAAAAACACCATTATATTTTACTTAAACTATTATAAATTATGTACATGGCGCTTTACCATTTGGTAGACACTTTACAGAGATGTCACTGGCACCTTTTCAGGGCTACTTCCTTGGGTGCTTCATGTATTAGTGAGCCACCCAGAACCCTGAACTGGTTTAAGCAGGTTTGAAAATGTTATTTCATCTTTTTGGGGTGGCATGGAGATGCAGTTGTGATCATTTGTGCCTTATAGTTCCAGGCAGCAGCGCTCAATTATAATGTGTGCCGCTATCTGTGTGGAGTTTACATGTTCAGCATGCGCGTTATTCTCTAGAAGAGAGGATTGATTGACTTAGAGCAACCATAATAAAGCTCATTCCACTTTTGGTTATATTAAGATGATCAGGCAGAAAAGACTCTGGACTAAATATTCAATATGTCAGATCTAATGGGCTGTGCTGGAAATGTCAGGGCTCAGAATATAAAAACATGGAGAGACACTGCAGAGAGGGAGAGAGCAACGCACGGAGTCTGACTCAAATGAAAATCAGCGAATTCTTAATTAGCCCAGCGTTACACAGAAAGGCACTAATTAGAATGATTAATTAGTATGTGATATTACAGCTTTGTACAAAAACGAGCAAAGTCCTCTTTAGCAGCAAGCTGCGCTTTATTAATTTTGTTTGTGCCTCATTACCAGCTGGGCGAAAGTCAAGTCCTTGTATTACATTGTTGACCCTGTGGATCAAATGTATGGTTTTCAAAGTAATGAGCTGAGCAAAAATATATAATTAGTTTTACTGAAGTATAACATTACTTACACCGTTGATTTCATCATTAATTTAAAGCAATGTTATGGAAAAGGGTTATGGATGCAATCAGCAACATTTATAAAATAAACACATTTAATTTATCGGGGCACAAACAATTACGGTATTAAATGAGCATGACACATACACTACAATTTAGGTTAAATTGCTTTTTCAAATGTTCCTTTCTTTCGTGCTTTCTTAGAAAACCGAAGCATGACTTTTCAGCTTGTAAAGATTTTTAGGATGCTAACAGACCAAAAGCAAAGGCAGCAAGGCTTACAGTTTTATTAAACAAAATCCCCTGGCCTTGGCTGGTCCTGCCCTTAGTGCAGTGCTACTGGAATACGCTCAGCCCCCTCTCGATCCTGAACTAAATTTAGACGGATTGCAAGTGGATAACCTGCTTTGCTCATAAACATGGGGTTTGTGCCCCTTCTTTGTTTTTAAATGAGTTTTACTGTTTCATAATTTGCCATGGGAGAGTAAAAATTGTAATGTTATTATTGACCAAAGCTGTGCCACCTTTAGGTCACCTCTGCTCACACTCCACTAATGGCATCCCATGGTGCTGCTTCAAGAATGCTACTGAGATGAAGAGAAGGCTATGCATGTCGTTCTGTGGTAATATAAAAAACATCCACATAATACAGCAGAGCAAATTGAAAAATAAAAACAAAAAACTCATAATATAAAGCATATAAGTCATTTTCTATGCATCAAGGGACTATCTGGCCTCTAATAGACCCCTTAAGGACAGGCAGCAGCTACCTGTAGGTTATGCCGCACTGCACAAAATAAACACACAAAGAGAGTTAAAGGGAAAAAAAGACAAAACACAACAACAGTTACAGAAACTTAAAGAAATTCTGGACAGTAAACTGTGACTGTCGTGCCACAAATTGAAGCCAGAATGGCAGTAGCCCCACTACACCTCTAAGAAGGTACAAGTAGGGTAACCAAATACTTCTAAAGCAGCCCCCAGTAGGCAGATAGCTCAGAAGACGTATAGTGGATTCAGAAAGTATTCAGACCCCTTCATTTTCTTCACACTTTATTGTGTTGTAGATTTAATTTTAAATGTATAAATTTGCCATTTTTGCCCATCAATCTACAATCAATAACCTATAATCATGAAATAAAAACATGTTTTCAGAAAGGTATACACATTTATTAACTGAAATCTCTCAATCATGGAAGTATTCAGACTCTTATTACAGTACTTTGTAGAAGCCCCTTTGTCAGCAGCTACAGCTTCACTTCTTCTTGGGTAAGCCTCTCTAAGCTTTGCACACCTGGATTTGGTCAGTTTATCCCATTTTTCCTGGCAGGTTCTCTCAAGCTTCATTAGACGAGATGGGAGGCGTCTGTAAAATTGCATCATCACGTGGTCTGTGGTGTTTCACTCTGGTCTTTGCCCCATCCACTCAAGGACATTCAGATACTTGTCCTGAAACCAGTCCTGCCTTGTCTTGACTGTATGCTTCAGATGATTGTTGGACTGGAAGGTAAAGGGTCTCCCCAATCTGTGGTCGCAAGCACTCTGGAGCAGCTGTTATTTAAGGACCCCTCTGTATTTGGCTTTATTCCACATTCATCCTTTCCCTCAATTCTGACCACTCTCCCTGTCCCTGCTGCTGAGAAGCACCCCAATAACATGATGCTGTCACCACCATGCTTCACTTTTTATTAGGCCAGTGCTTAGAGTTCTGCCCAAAGAGTTACATTTTTGTCTCATCAGACCAGAGAATCTTTTCCTCATACTGCCAGAGTCCAAGCAGGTTGTCATATGTCTTTTACTCAAGAATGAATTCAGTGTAACTGCTCTACCATAAACACCTGATTGGCCGGTTCTGCCATTTTAACAGAGGACTTGTGAAGATCTGAGTGGCAATTGAGTTCTTGGTCATCTCCCTGACTGAGGCTCTTCTTACCCAGTTACTTAGTTACACAGTATGGCCAACTGTAGGAAAAGTCCTGGAGTCTCATTTATAAAACTTTGCATGAATTAGATCTTAAAAGTATGTGCACGGCAAAAAAATAAGGAAATGCATATGCCTAAAAAAAAAAAAAAACAAAAACCAGATTTATAAAACCTGACTGTATTATTGTTGTATTTCCCTCTACTTACCCTTTACCTGTTTCCCTCAAGGGTAAGTGTACTCGTCAAGTTTGTTATTAGGTTGGTCTACTGTTGCATTTTAAGATGAACACACACATACACAGCTATACGCATACACACAGACCCTAACCACAACAGTGCCCCATCAATGACACACACACACTGATTAACCTTTAGCCCTTTAAACCACACAAGTGCTTTAGGAATAATGCAGTCTGTCACTCAGCACTTCAAGAGACTTACTTATTATCGGCACGAACAACATACAATGTTTTAATGATATCTCAGACCTAAATATTACTCTTGGTCTACAAGAATACATTTAAACATACAAGGACTCAGCATTCTTGACTATAGGCCATTTATCAGCCAAGAATACCTTCTTTACGTACTGTCCCTAACTATTGAGGACGCCCTCACTCTCAGCCTTATAAACCTCGCAGCACAGATATAATGGCAAAAAAATCTGGCTACACTAGGTGCTTAAAGAAACTTATTAATTCAATCACTCTAGACATTAAGACAAAGCATAAAAAGTTAAAAGCAGCATGGTATTTATTACAAGAATAATAATAATACCACTGGAACAAAGAATAATAGAAAATAGGTACTGATAGGAAAGTCTGAATATATATAGTCTTTAGAAAAAGCTTACAAAAAAAAGTAGAGATGACAAGGATGAATGTCCCAGGGAGGTGTTTGATTTAGCAATCGATGTTCATGATGTTTTTCTGACGACCATTGACGTCTTCATCCGTCATCACTGTTTCTCTTCTTCTTCTTCTGAGGTTGCTTTCAAAATGAGGCATATTTATTATGAAATGTCATGCCTTGGTTTCACAACACATGCACCTGATTGGCTGGCTGTCAATATGATTGATAGATTTTGCTCAAACTCTTTAATCTATCTTTTCCCAGATAATAACGTTTTTTGATGTTGCCTAAAATATCGCCATGTCCGTCTTTCCCAGGCTGTAAACCAAATTGCTGTCCCAGATGTCCATCCATAAAGTAATCAATAGCCTAAAGTATTGGCTCAGCGTTCCTTCCCAGGCTGTAAAACCATTTTAGCACTATGCTATGAACAACTGTTATAAAAGTGAGGTGTAAGGGAAGAGGATATGCCTTGATTTGTCCTGAATGTAGTTCATCTGTTGTCTTGTCTTGAACAAAATATAATGGAAAATTAAACCAAAATGTACAGATTTTATACACCATAACACTGGCGTATGCAAATTTCTACACGACTTAACCTTTATAAATCACAATCAGCTTGTAAATATGGACTAACGTCTTTCTTGTCCTTTGCCTTGGTTGCAATCACTTTGCCTTTTTGCCACACAATTATCAAGTATATCTGGGTGGTTCTGTCATACAGTGCTGGATACATCAGTTTCACTATCCATGTCAGTGTCTGATGACCAAATCACATAGTCATCGCTGTTGCTGGTTTTCAGCAATGGTTCAGTTCTAAAACAGTCTTTATGGCTTTTCATTTGCGATTGTTGTTTTGGTTGCTCCACTCATGAATATTGATGAGTTACCATAAAATGTCAGAACGCATAGAAATATTTATGATTTTTGTGAAGTATGATGTCATTTCATTCACTATATGGTATCAGAATATTATTCCGTGAGTTATTTGGGCTAAACACTGTAAAGCAGATGATTACACATCACAGCAAGTCTGACTCGGTTTTAACCATACTTGCCTGGAATTCCAAACCCGAGTCACGCTTGAGATTAACATCAAGGAGGTTAAACAACATTTATTCACACACATGAGAATAGGAGACAGCTAAAGGGCTTGACTAGTGATAATGCAATATCAGACAAGGGGGTGGCAGGGTGTGCTGTCTGTCTTTCTTAGTTCCTTGCAGACCGTCCCCAAGAAATTCCACCAGGTTCCGATGCCTTGGATGATGTCACTTCCAGTTCTGGCACACTGGATGTCATCACTTCCAGTTCCGGCCATGATGATGTCACTTCCTCTCCAGTCCTTTAAAACCGCCCTCTTACCTCCAGTCTGGCAGTTCTGTTTTGGACTCAGTCTTGTGAATATCTCTGTGCTATTATTTTCAAACTTTTGCAGACATGATATAATATACAGGTGGCTGCCCCAAACCTTTATAATGTCTGAAGAGTATTTCTTGTCACAACTAGCAGTGTGGCTATTCACCTGCTGCTCACCTTCTAATGGAAAGACATATTCATTCTAGCCTGTGGTCTTATTAAGATGTAGGACGTTAGACAGATTTACTTTGACAGAAGACCAAGATATTTCCCAGAATTGTTCAAAGGGGTTATAGTTAGAGTCACGGACCTGGACACTGACAGTGCTGTCATAAAAAAAGTGCAGTCAAAATAACATAAAACAGAAACAAAAGAAGGTACATGCTGTGCAGAAACTGTCAGCATGTTCTGGAGGAAATAATTAACCATTAGCAGGATAATTCTGATAGCAAACAGGAGAACGTGATTGAAGAAAAATCAAGATTCTGCACAGCATTATAGTGTCTCTCCACTGTGTTCTGGAGGTCCGGGAAAGGTGTATGTTGCAAATGTCTGAGCAGGCAGTTGCTGTTGTCTGACACATGCATAATGACACAATTGCTGAAACAGTGAATAGTATAGAACATATGAAAAACGCAACTGCGGTGGGCTGGCGCCTTGCCCGGGGTTTGTTTTCTGCCTTGAGCCCTGTGTTGGCTAGGATTGGCTCCAGCAGACCCCCGTGATCCTGTAGTTAGGATATAGCGGGTTGGATAATAGATGGATGGATATGAAAAACTGAGGTCTGTCAAAGCTAGTGTGCCTCAAAATACATGAATCGTGGGTTGATTGAGGCCACAGAGTGATGTTTGTCAGCTTTACCTTAGAACCGCGTATGGCTTGTGCATTAACATGTCACAGCTTACAGTTAGTAAAAGAAGCTTCGTTCTTGCTAGATGTACTTTGCCTTTTAATGTTGGCAAAGACATTAAGTTTTATGTATTTACACCCACACCACATCAAAACTGGATGTAGTGCCTCCCAGCCAGCAGGCATGATGGAGTAAAGCTTGGCTGAAATATTCCTGACCTATCAGCCAGTTTTCTGAGAAGTTACAGGAGGTATAAATTGATGAAACACTAAAAAAAGTTTGTCAGTGAAAATGTGCAGCATTGGCCATCTTAAAAGGGACCTGAAATACAATCTATGCATCATAATCTACACTTTTAAGGTTTAATATATTTGTCACATAAGCACACATTACAGTAACAGATCGGTAATATGAATTATTTAATCTCGGAAGGAAGCGCACTGGAAATATCCACACTGAAAAGAGCACACAGTCATCTATGTGCATGAGAAATAACTGCACACAGTAAAATGCGCGCATTGAAAAAAACGCATGTGGAAGAATACGCATATTATAAAGTGCGCACGCGGAAAAAAGCACACGGCGGCGACATATTACAAATATAACTATTACAAATATAAAATAAACACCACCTATACTGCTAGACGTTTTTTATTATAATAAAATATAAATGATTAACACACCTTAATTAACAGTATTATTGTAAATTAGCTATTCTCCTCAAGTAAGACAATTTGTCCTCAGTTTCATTATATTTTTCTACAGAGCTGGCAACAAGCGAATAAAGTTGCCTGTATTTCCTTTTGGTAGGCTCCAGTCTGTTAGCTTGGGTGTTCACTAAAGTGAGTTTATGGCATGCTAAATCCCTCCGCAATCCGTCGAAAAGCATCCATATGCTCAGATAACTGCAATGAAATAGGGAGTTTAAGGCATTGTGGAACCCTTCGCAACAATTAGTACTTCTTGGCGATTTCGTCAAGACTGGCATCATAATGGTTCCATGTTCTTGGAGGGAATTGAGGACATCTTCCTGCAGCACTTTTCGTATAGGTGGAAAAAAAAAAATTTTTTCCTGTGCGCTTCTTTCCGGTCACTGAATTATTATACTGATCCGCTAATATAATATATTATATTATAATTATCTTATATATAAACGTCTACGTGTAGAAGTGTGTGTGTCTCTCCGGCCCGGAAGTGCAAGGCTACAGCATGAAGCTCAAAGAGCCGGCAAGGCGGCCCCAAGATAACAAGTCAGAAGAAGAAACAAGTGCGAGGCTACAGCATAAAGCTGAAAGAAAGCGACTCCATCGCCAAAGTGAAACCACTGAGGAGAGACAAACTCACTTAGCTGCTAATGCACAACGGGGACAAGCACGTCCGCAAAACGAAACCGCCGACTCTGCATTTCAATTTTTGTTCTGATGATTTCAATAGTTTCTAGGAGCCCAGGCTTACACAGCTGTTGTAACTTAGCTGGTGTAAAATAAACACAAAGAGCGCAGATAAAGGTTTGTGGTAGCTGCCCCGTATACTTGGCAAGCTAGTTGAAAAAAAAACTATCTTTACAGACTGAGTTCAAAACAGAACTGAATACAATAAACAAGATGGTGGCTATATGGTGAGTTGGCAGTAAGGGGTGGGTCCAGAGTCACAGGAACTGGAAGTGATGTCAGTAGAACTGGAAGTGACATCAGAAGACTCAGGTTCAGTCTGCTGGTCTACAGCAGGAAATAGAGAAAGAGGATTAGTGGACAGCGCCAACCCCTGGTTCGGTGGGTAAGTACAATTATTCAAGTCCATAAGCTGTCTCCCATGTGCACGTGTGTGACACTGGCTTGGCTGCATTTCCCTACTTTATCAAGGGTGTCATCATTTCCCAGTTCTTCCAAAATGTTGGGTACACATGGGCCACAGCTGTCGTAAAATATACAGACATTCTTCTGTCAAGTTTTCTTTTGTAAATCCCAACATTTTCCTGGGTAGTTGTAATGCACATTTTGAGCCTCTTTTTGTGCGTACACAAGCTTTATAAATTGTCCCAAACTTCTACCTTTTCACAATTATTGAGGCCACTGTATTCCTGGGACACTCAGAGCTTTAGAAATGGATTGATCCCCTTGATCTGATCCATATGGCTCCATAATTTGATTGTGGAGGTCTACAGCAAGTTCCTTGGACTTCATGGCTTGGTTTTTGTGTGGACACACTGTGTGAATTGTGGGACCTCATCTGCACAGGTGTGTACTTTTCTAAATAATGTCCAATCAACTCAGTTTGCCCCAGGTGAACTCCAATCAAGTTCCAGGCACATTCCAAGGAGGATTGAAGCAAACAGGATGCACCTGACTACAATTTGAAGAGCTACAGCGAAAGGCCTGCATTCTTACTGTTCATTAATGAGAGATTTCAGTTTTTGTTTTTTAATACTTTTACAAACCTTTTTATTGCAAATATATCCATTTAAACTTAAATCTACAACACCATAAAGTGTGCAGAAGTCGGTGGGGTCTGAATACTTTCTGAATTTGCTGTACATGGGAAGATACAGTAGTTCAGATCTTTCCTAATGACTTTATTAATGGACGTTATACCACTGAGCTGACCCAAACCAAGACCCCACATACCAGACATTGAGTCAAGAGCTCAAAGGATCAATTACATTAGAACAACAATGACTTATGGAGCTATAGGTTTTCACAAATGCAAAAGAAAGTGCATGCTTATAGACTGAAATGTAGTATGAAAATGAATGTAGTTATGCAGCCATAAACACGCACATCTGCATCAGCATTTATCTTCACCACAATTGAGACAATCTGGTCGCAATTTGCTATACCGTATGCCCCATTATCTTGGCAGGTCCAATATAGTGTATGTACAGCGGAGTGTGAGGTTGGCAGCAAAGAGGAATTTGGCATCATTTTTCTTATGTCAGGATGTCTTATGTTAACCCCTCTCAAAAACAAGGAAGTCATTTTTGCACAAGCTGTTCTGCTGGGGAATTAAATCAATTACAAGCCGAGTTCAAACAGCGGTTGTATTTCCTGATTACAGAGCTTTAGGCCATGAGTCATGTTGAGCTATGCTAATTGATTAATGGTTATTGATACAGTAATAAATTACTAACCCAGATGACCTCGACGCTGAGGCAAAACGTGTATAAAAGCAGAGAGTATGTGATCAATTCAGTGTAAAACTGAGACTAGAAATCTTTGTAATAAGATCAGATCCGGCAAGTGTACGGCAGACACCTTGCCTTTGTTATGATCTGCTGGGCCACATTCTATAATATCCTGTATAGTTAAGCTAACATTACTTAAAGCCAAATGCCTAACCAAATTTTCAATTAACTGACAGCCTCTTTTACATGAAATTTATTTCAATTGGGTGTTTGAGGTGTTGCAAGTCAATGATTTCACTGCAACCTACTGGCATTCACGCCTTTCATATGCCTTGTGAGTCACTGTCCTCCACATGCTGCGCTGTCTTCCACCATTGCAGACATATTGTACGAGGGGCGTTCAATTATAAACAGGATTTTTCATGATCTGTTCTTATAAAGAGTGCAAGGTAGATCTGACAAACACATGCACGAAGTTGAAGCTGTCGTTAGTAGTGCTAGTTGCTCTTTCCCCCTTCCTGTCAGTTGTCATCAATATGTCGGAGCAGGAGGTACAAAGTAGTGTTGCACAGCGGATTATTGTTAAACTTTTGACAAATGAAGGAGTCATTCTATCTCAGATTTATTTCAGACTTAAAAATCAGTTTGGGGATGAATGTCTGTCTCAGTCTACAGTGTATGATTGGTGCAGGTCATTCAGAGAGGGACTATCATGTCATGGGTCCACTTAAGGAATTTTTAGGAGGAATGAAATTCAAGTCGAATGAGAAGGTTATTGACGTTGTGCAAGAATGGGTCAACATGCAGTCAAAAGATTTCTACTCTTCTGGGATTTAGGAGCTTCCAGAGCACTGGAACAAGTGGACTATATATTTGTATTTCCTTGGTTTACTGTGGTTTCGTGAATAGATGTTTAATTCCATGTTAATCATCATGGCTTTTTGAATATCTGAATCATTGATGCGGCCTGTAAGCTAAAACTACCTTTTTGTTGTTCCATCTATGAAGCCCTTCTTCCTGTAACTCTTTAAACTCTGTATGTAAACTTGGGTTCACTGTAACATGCATACATGCAAAATTTCATGAACATCCACTCAGCTATTTTGAAGTAACGTATGACTTTTAATGGTTGGTCCTCCCATTGCAACTTTCCAATGAAGTTCTTGAAACTCCATGAAGTCGATATTTTAAATTGCATGAACAGTAATTAATATACAAAACTTTCATGAATTTAGACATAGTCGCCTTTGAGTGATATGCAATTTTTATGTTGGTTCCCCATCACTCCACCCCCACTCCATCCCATCATTAATGTGCTGATGTGTAATGTAGCCTTCACTGTCAGTTGGGCCAAACAGTACACCGCATTCATTACCATAGACTTAACACTAGAATTACCAGAGCCTATTTAAAAACTCATAGATCCGTCCCACCTTAAAACGCTTTGCACCTCTCCATCAGCGTCTTTTGTCCTTTAAATGTGTTGATAAGCAGCAAGCAGTCTGCTATCACATCCCCCACCAGCGCACGGCCCAGCTCAAGTCTGTTTACCTGCGTATCAGTTGCTTGGAGTTGTATAGAGTGAGAAGCCAAGCAGATCACATAAAGACGCGCTATAGCTCGAATGTTATTTATTTAGAGATCCAAATAAATAACATTCGAGCTATAGCATGTCTCCAAATAAATAACATTAGTGCTATAGTTTTTCTTTATGTGATCCAAATAAATAACATGCGAGCTATAGCGCGTCTTTATGTGATCCAAATAAATAACATGCGAGCTATAGCGCATCTTTATGTGATTCAAATAAATAACATTCGAGCTATAGCGCGTCTCCAAATAAATAAAATTCGAGCTATAGCGCGTCTCCAAATAAATAACATTCAAGCTATAGCACGTCTTTATGTGAACTTGTTCTGTTATATTTGTACCTTTTGTGAAAGTGTTTCTTTGATATTTGGAAATCAGGCTTAACACATTATACACTTCATGTCTACATTTTCTCAATTATTACTAAAACATGAAAAACGTTTCTTTTTAACGATGTGTTTACTGTACATAGATTGTTGTAGACACAGAACACACATGAAATGCATGTGTTCCAAATAACGATATAGTATTTATAAAAGGTGTCATTTTGCTTGACTTCTCACTCTATACAACTCTAAGCAACTGACATGCAGGTAAACAGACTTGAGCTCAGAAAACTGTGCGCCGGTGGGGGATCTGATAGCAGACTGCTTGCTGCTTGCTGTTTATCAACACATTTAAAGACAAAAGACGCTGACGGAGAGGTGAGAAGCGATTTAAGGTGGGATGGATCTACAAGTTTTTTCGTAGGATCTGGTAATTCTAGTGTTAAACGTCCAGGTGTGATAATGTGCTTTTGTGCCCCGTCCCTCCATTACAACCCTTTTTCTCGAAGTAACTTTTGAAGGGCCTTAAAGACTAAATTTTAAGATGAATCAATATGCAATTATGCTTGCAAATATTCATGAACTTCGACTCAGCAGTTTTGGAGTGATGTTTTTTTTGCCAACCCTCACTCATTAAAACCATCCTTCCCAAGAAAGATTTTAAAATGCCATGTAGCTTTCATTTTAAATTGGTTTATATTTATTACACCTGAAAAATTTCAGTGACATGAACATGCCAATTTTGTGAAAATCGGTTCAGCCGTTTTTTTCTGGATTTTTCAGGATGCAATCTGTGTTATGTATTAACATGTGTGTCTTATTGTTTCTGAATAATTATTTTACATTTTTTTTATTTAATTGTTATGTTTGTCTGTGATTTAGTAATTGTGTAACTTTTAATGTTCTGATATCTGGCTGTTTAATTCAGCTGAAAAGGCTCAGCAGTAGGGGATCATTGCATTTGGCTGAAGCATTTGTAAGCATTGATATTTTTTGTTGGATTCTCTTGTTTTTGATTACTTTCTACTCTTGTTCTTGGGTTTTGTTTTCAGATTTTGTTTTTTGGGATTTACTTAGGATTGCCTTTTGTCAGCTCTGTTTTTGCTCTTTTAAGCGTTTTGTAGCATTTTTCTAGTTTGATAAACAGATGTTGTCCTTATAATTATTCTTTGTTTACCCTTTTGTGCGCAAGGCAGGGGTTTACAGTCACCCTCCTCCTTTGAGGATTTTTTTTTTAATGTTATTAAGCCAGTTTTCCCCACTTTGGGCCTTGTCAGCATCAGGACTTTAAGGACGTTCAGAACTTTACTTGATTTATTTTGGACAATCTGTGTGAATAGGATGAATGAGCGTATGGAACTGAATGTGTACTGACTTTTTTGAGAGGTAAGAAAAATTTATGAGAAAAGACCAGAGGAAAGCTAAGGAAATGGTCAAAACTGGACATCATAACTAGAAATGCTATATCTGAAATCAAAGTGTAACTTCAGAGCCAAAGTCAATCCAAAAATGCACACAATAAAGCACATAGTTCACAAAGAATGAATCTAATCTTAGATTTGACCTTTAAGCAGTCGCGTTGATTATCTCACCATTGAGTAAACCCAATGCATTGTGGGAAGAATTCCCATGACAATGGGTGACGCTCTAAATTCAATATAGCAGGGCTCGGAAAAAGAACAAAGATACTGTAGTTGTAAGGAATCAAGGCTTTCAAATAAGTAAGTCCACTTTTAAGAGAATTGTCAAGAGGAGCCCATCCCTGCAGTGCTGGACATAAGCTGAGAATCAGCCTTGAATGATACACAGTAATACTAACAGTAACCACCCTTAAAGGATGAATTTGGCTTAGAGACATTAGCTAATGAACCATGGTTGAAAATGCAATAAAGCTTGATAGCCAGATGTCTCAAAGATAAAACACATTCAAAGCAGCCCTTGAAAAGGGGATTGAAAGTTAAAGATCCAGAGCCAGGTAGATTCGATAAAATCAAGAACACAATTGCAGTCAGGATACCAAAGCAGTCAGTCAATCACTGTCAAACCCACTATATTCTAACACAGGGTCATGGGGGCTGCTGGAGCCAATCCCAGCCAGCACAGGGTGCAAGGCAGGAACAAAACCTAGGCAGGGCACCAGCCCACCGCTGGTCACACACACACACACACTAGGGACAATTCTAACCTGCATGTCTTTGGACTGTGGGAGGAAACCCACACAGACACGGGGAAAACATGCAAACTCCACGCAGGGAGGACCCGGGAAGCGTACCCAGGTCTCCTTACTGTGAGGCAGCAGCACTACCTCTGCGCCACTGTGCCGCCCGGATATCAAAGCAGGGCTTCAAAAAAATCACAGAAAATGGTACAGAAGCAATGAGATGGAAGGCACTAAGACTGAAGCAGCCCTCATCTGTGGCCTGTTTAACTGCACACGGCACAAACATCACAGGATTATGAAATTCTGAGGCTGCTGAAAAGAGAGTTTTGACCAAAGGGAAATGAAGGGGTTTGCAAAATCAAGTCCCACATACTGTAGTTATAGGCAAATAAATGCTCATAGCCAGGAGCATAAACACATAGTAATAAGAACTGGTGAAGGTGCTAAAATTTGATGGAGTCAGTCAGAGCAGTTTATGAAAATTAAGGGTCACACATTTGGGACAGCACACACTCTGTAAAGTCCACCATTTGTATTACTGAAGCACTAACCACCTCCCCCCCCCCAAAAAAAAGAACAGGTCGTCTACTAATACTGACTACAATGAGGGGCGCCGTCCATCCACACCACCTAGGGCTCCAAATGGGCTTTGAGAGCACTGGAGACAATAACAGCACCTCTTTTTGATCCTTCCGTCAATTGCCAAACACTTTAAATGCACTCTAGGTCACGGGGCGTCTGCCAGCTTGGATTAGTTGTTAGGCAATAGTGACAAATAAAACGCAAGCCCATGACAGGCCTACATTTGTACACTTAGCTACATTCACTCAAACCAGGTCATTTGAAAACCTTCGGTTAACCTAACCCACACATCTTTATTATAAGACAAGACAGAATCTTCAGACATCTGCTCATTTGGGTCCAGCACTGCAGGGGGCTTCAGTCAGCCCTGCCAACCTTAATGACTAAAAGAAACAGGAATACTCAAAGTCTGCATCGTAACAAACCCATATAGTGTCTCCTATTAGCAAAACAATAGCTCTTCGAGCAAAAACTGTCAGAGACCCTTCTGATTAGCTGAAATAATCTTACAACAGTAAAAATGTTTACAAATTCTCATCTACCAAGGCCAGTTGTACTTTATTAGCCAGATCTTTTAATAGGAAATATACATGAAATATGGAGTATTATGGAGCTGCAAGGTAATGCAATGCTGTCAAAAGGAAATGAAAAATTATAACAAGCAACAAGATTTAAGTACATTAAAAGGAAAAAGTAATTAAAAGTAAACAGATAAATAATGACTTATCACAGGCACAGCGTAGTGATTGTCATTATAGCAGCGTTGATCTGCATACGAATGGAAAGAAAACCAAGTTGATAAAACTTTGTGGAAACTGAACTGCAGGAAAGTGTGGCAGGCTTATGGCGCAGGGGTCATACAATTATAAACTCTTCTGCGGCAGAATTATTTTTTAAAAATCCCTTGATAATTTCAGAATCAGATGGTATCAGCAGAGAATATACCCCTTAGCACAAGTGGCACGCAGGTGGTGCAGCATTGTCTGAGTTCAAACCCCAACAATGGTCTCTTCAGGGTTTCTGTTTTATCCTCATTTCCAAGAATGCAGATGATCTTTCATTACAGGGAAAGGAAAGGCAATTATCTGCAAAGGATGGCTGCCAGCACTGGCAACATTTCACAAACTCTGCTGCTGAAGAAAGTGTGAATTTCATTGCAAGAGAAAGTGAGCCGCCAAAAGGAAGTCACATAACCAGCTGAGCCACTTGCCAGGGTGACCTGATTTCCTTCTGCAGTTTGCGAGTCACAGCTCTGATCAGAAGCTGACAGTGTCAAAAAATTGTGTATTAAAGCATTGAAGAAAGAAAATGGTTTTCATTAATGCACTTTTTTTGCAAATGAGTTATAGTTGGGCTAAAGTTCAACCAAAGTAGAACAGCCATACCACGTGCCCTTCAGAACAGATAATCCACCTGAAGCTAAGACTGTTTGGGCCCGGCCAGTACTTGGATGGAAGACTGTCTAGGAAAAGCTTAGGTTTTTGTTGGAAGAGATGTTGGTGATGCCAGCAGGGGGCGCTTACCTTGTGGTCTGAATGTGGATCTCAATGCCCCAGTGTAGTAACAGGGGACGCTATACTGTAAAAATGGCACCATCTTCCAGAAGTCCTGACTCTCTGTAGTCATTAAAGATCTCAGGGCGTTTTTTGTGAAGAGTAGGGTGTTTCCTCATATCCTGACTAAATTGCCCATCATGGCCTGGTCATTCTGGCCTTCTAATCATCCCCACATTTGTGAATGGCTAACTCTCTCTCCTACCTCTTCATTCCCTAATAGCTAATGTGTGGTCAAAATGGCTGCCGTTGCAAGATCCAGATGAAGGCTGCACATGACTGGTGGCTGAAGTGGCTCCCCATCTCTATATAAAGCACTTTGAGTGTCTTGAAAACAATTCTATAAATGCAATATTATCTTCTTCTTCTTCTTTCTTGAAGCTTAGATCAGGGTCTGTGTTTAAAAGCAACAACCTTTTCTATCAATAGGAGCACCCTGCAAATATTTCCTAAACTTTTTGAGAGGAAACTTCTCAGGTAATCAATTCAGACCCTTATGGCATTAATTCCATCATATGTAAATGGAAAGCAACTGTCAAATATAATAAAAGTATTAATATACAAAGAACTTGCTGCTGAGTCCCCAAGGAATTTTAGGAGTGACAGGTGTAGAAAAATAAAAACAGCATGTGAAGCAGAAGTTCTAGCAAACACATCCCTATGTTTTCATTTTGATTTGTCTGTAATACTGTGCAGATTTGTGTAGCATGTTCTTTGTGTCTGTTTGTGTGTTTTGGAATTTGGATAATTCATACTTAGAATAGAGGGCATTAGAGCCCAGTCCTTTAAGTCAGTGGTTCCCAAAATCGGTCCTGGGGACCCCCTGTGGCTGCAGGTGTTTGTTCATGTCCTTTGTGGTGCAATAGCAGCCATGTTTTTTTTTTTAACTATTTTTAGCTCATGTCTCAGGATTTTTACAATAATAGAAGGAAAAATAGAAAAGAAAAGTTCCTTGTGTCATATCTGGATAAATCTGTCCATTTAATAAAAACAATCTATCACAGTAATTTTTTTGTAGTGAGCAGAGGAGATTTTAATAAATGTTAGGCAGAAACAGAGGACATGCATAGGTCAGAACAGTAAAGTCAAGAATCCTTTATTGTAAATGAAAGGACAAAACTGAACTCAAAGTCGAGTACCTAAAATTTACAGATTGCGTCAGAGAAAACCAGCAATGACATATTTCATTTTTCAAAGTTCATATTCTGGTTGGGATGTTAATCTTTATATTAATAAATGGCATAGATGATAATAGCAATAATAACTTTATTTATATAGCACCTTGTCATACATTTCCATGCAGCTTAAGGTGCTTTCCACAGATGAATCAACAAAAACAAAGATATACCACATGTAGATGGATTATTATCAATAATTAATTCTAAGATCATTTCTAATAAATGTCAGTATACTAAATACAAAATCAACCAGGTATTGTCAAGCAAAATCTAACCAAAAAGGTTTTCTAATTAAATATTTACACATTAAGGTTGACAATAAAACAACAAGATCTAATTAATATATATATAGTGTATATATATACTCAGCAAAAAAAGAAACGTCCTCTGACTTTCAACTGTTTTTACTTTCAGTAGACTTAATGTGTAAATATTTGTATGAACACTAAAAGAGTCAACACCATAAGACATAAACTAAAAATGTTTCACAATGTGTCCCTGAATGAAGGGAGGCTCAAAATCAAAAGTACCAGTCAGTATCTGGTGTGGCCACCAGCTGCTTGAAGTACTGCAGTGCATCTCCTCCTCATGGACTGGACCAGATTTGTCAGTTCTTGCTGTGAGATGTTACCCCACTCTTCCACCAAGGCACCTGCAAGTTCCTGGACATTTCTGGGGGGAATGGCCCTAGCCCTCAACCTGCGATCCAACAGGTCCCAGACGTGCTCAATGGGATTGAGATCTGGGCTCTTCGCTGGCCATGGCAGAACACTGACATTGCTGTCATGCAGAAACTCACACACTTTTTGTCACTCCTGTCTGGTCCAGCGAAGGTGGGTTTGTGCCCATAGGCGGCGTTGTTGCTGGTGATGTCTGGTAAGGACCTGCCTTACAACAGGCCTGCAAGCCCTCAGTCCAGCCTCTCTCAGCCTATTGCGGACAGTCTGAGCACTGATGGAGGGATTGTGTGTTCCTGGTGTGACTCGGGCAGTTGTTGTGGCCATCCTGTACCTGTCACGCAGGTGTGATATTCGGATGTACCGATCCTGTGCAGGTGTTGTTACACGTGGTCTTCCACTGCGAGGATGATCAGCTGTCCTTCCTGTCTCCCTGTAGCGCTGTCTTAGGCGTCTCACAGTGTGGACATGGCAATTTATTGCCCTAGCCACATCAGCAGTCCTCATGCCTCCCTGCAGCATGCCTAATGCACGTTCACGCAGATGAGCAGGGACCCTGGGCATCTTTCTTTGGGTGTTTTTCACAGTCGGTAGACAAGTCTCTTTAGTGTCCTGCGTTTTTAGAACTGTGACCTTAAATGCCTACTTTCTGTAAGCTGTTAAGGTCTTAACGACCATTCCACAGGTGCATGTTAATTAATTGATTATGGTTAATTGAACATGCATGGAAAACATTGTTTAAACAATTTACAATGAAGATCTGTAAAGTTATTTGGATTTTTAAAACATTATTGTTGAAATACACAGTCCTGAAAAAGGGACGTTTCTTTTTTTGCTGAGTATATATATATATACATACACACAAATAAATACATACACTAATAGGGAGCTCTGCCCCCTGCTCGCCAACCCCCATGCGGACCCTACACGCTAGTCATTTCCTGGATCTGCCACTTGTGACGAATCGTGCTGTGCTTTGGATAAACATGAATATCAACTCTGTCTTTGATATCTCTGTCTTTCGAAACTCTTATCGCTGACAATTCATCACATGTTGGTTTATTATACTGTACCGTATATGCGAGTGTATATCAGCTTCATATAGAAATCCAAGAAAACTTCTTTTTCCATGTTTTTCAGATACATTTTGTGTAAAGTGTGATATTTTTGGACATATGGATTTGTATCCATTATTGGCTGTAGAATTTCTAATACATTCGATCGTTTAACTCTTTCGATTCTATGTTGCATCGCTTCTCTGTGATCATAAATATAAACCTGACCGAATTGTGGCTTCTTTGAAATTAAACTTGTAGTAGCTTTAATTGTTGCGGGACCACAGATTCTCATAGCGTATGGTCATGAATCGTGTACAGCTATGTCTACCTGCTCTGCATGTGTATTGCACCAATGTTTTTGAACCTCTTTACAATGTTCTACTTTGTCTTCTACTCTTTGTCTTTTCTTCTTCTACTCTTTGTCTTTTATTTCTGCATTTATCTCTCTGAAAAGGTCTTGTCTTGTCCAAAGATTTTTTATAGATAGATAGATAGATAGATAGATAGATAGATAGATAGATAGATAGATAGATAGATAGATAGATA
>JANRMT010062856.1:18087009-18098994 GCA_026402145.1 Polypterus bichir lapradei | reverse complement strand
ATAGATAGATAGATAGATAGATAGATAGATAGATAGATAGATAGATACTTTATTAATCCCAAGGGGAAATTCACATAATCCAGCAGCAGTATTCTGATACAAAAACAAAACAAACAATATTAAATTAAATAGTAATAAAAATGCATGTAAAAGCAGACAACAGCTTTATAACTTTGAGTAATAAAGCAGACAATAACTTTGAGTAATGTTAGCATTTACTCCCTCGGGTGGAATTAAAGAGTCGCATAGTTTGGGGGAGAAACGATCTCCTCAGTCTGTCAGTGGAGCAGGACAGTGACAAAAGTCTGTCACTGAAGCTACTTCTCTGTCTGGAGATAACACTGTCCAGTGGATGCAGTGGATTATTCATGATTGACAGGAGTTTGCTTAATGCCCGTCGCTCTGCCACAGATGTTAAACTGTCCAACTTTACTCCTACAATAGAGGCTGCCTTCTTAACAAGTTTGTCCAGGTGTGAGGCGTCTTTCATCTTTATGCTGCCTCCCCAGCAAACCACCGCATAGAAGAGGGCACTCGCCACAACCGTCTGGTAGAACATCTGCAGCATCTTATTGCAGATCTTGAAGGACGCCAATCTTCTAAGAAAGTATAGTCGGCTCTGACCTTTCTTACACAGTGCATCAGTATTGGCAGTCCAGTCCAATTTATCATCTAGATGCACTCCCAGATATTTATAGGTCTGCACCCTCTGCACACAGTCACCTCTGATGATCACAGGGTCCATGAGGGGCCTGGGCCTCCTAAAATCCACCACCAGCTCCTTGGTCTTGCTGGTGTTAAGGTGTAAGTGGTTTGAGTCGCACCATTTAACAAAGTCTTTGATTAGCTTCCTGTACTCCTCCTCCTGCCCACTCCTGATACAGCCCACAATAGCAGTGTCATCAGCAAACTTTTGCACATGGCAGGACTCCGAGTCGTATTGGAAGTCTGATGTATATAGGCTGAACAGGACCGGAGAAAGTACAGTCACCTGCGGTGCTCCTGTGTTGCTGACCACAATGTCATATAATAGAGAGATATATCTACATTTTACCTAGGCAATTGTACATATCACACACAATCATTATCATACACAACCCAATGAGTAGAAACAGTTTGATGTCATTAAAGTTAATGAAATGATACAAAAGCAAATGAAACAGTCCATAGCAGTTTCCTTTGATTTAGGATGTGGATGCAGTTTTTGATTGTTTGACCAGCTGACATGGAGGAGAGGAAAACAGAAAACTCCTACGGTGGGCCATAAGAGAAAAATAAATGTCTGGATGATCACGGTCATGTTAGTGTGTACACTTGTGCCCTGAAACAACACAGCAGATAGACCACTGCAGTAAGCTTGTGACTTCATAGTATTTTTGAGTTTTCTGTACCACTTTCACTGTGTCTGGGACTCCGGATCCTCTCCGGGAGGAGAGGAGAGCAAAACCCTCCAGCTGGCTGGATGCTGGAGAGGAGTTTCAATGCCAAAAAACTGTCCAGTCCCTTCTGGGCATCCCATAGTTCATAAATGTGTCACCGTTATGTGGTTACTCTTGTGGAACTTTCTTAATCTTCCAGGCATCGCAGGTGGCTGCAGTGTGCAACATCACAAATAGTGCCACCACCAAGCAGTGCCAGTCAAGTCCATTTGGAGCTCTAGGCAGGGTAGACATTGTCAATAGTGAGTAGTCTGCCATGGTGTCTGCACCCCTTTAGTAGCACAAACGGTGTTCCCTTATGTATATATCGTGTGTCCTTGGTGTCCGAAGTGTGCACACTTTTACTTTCATAAGCGGTGCCTAGCAGGTGTAGCATTAGAGTTTGATGACTGGGAAGGTCTCTCTTCATGTCCTGAATGCACACCTCTTAATTTTCATAAATAGTGCCCCTCAGATGATGGCACCCTAGGATTGACTGACTCACCAAGTACTGGAATAAAAGAAAAACGCACAAAAGTAGCGATTAGTGGCCAGTATATGAAACCGAAGAAATTAAAAGAAATAATCATTTTATGGTGAGAGCCAATCACCAACCCCCCCTCTGTAAGGGAATGCAAAACTTGCTAGTAATTTCTTAAGAGGTCAATAAAAAGGTGGATTAAATAGATGGATTTTAAGTAATTTTATGAATTGCTCGGTAAAGTATTACAGAATGTTCGGTGCATAAAAACTAAATGTCATCTCACCATTTCCTTTATGGTTCACTTTATATACTGTAATGGGTAGACTGGTGTCCCAGCTAAGATGGACCCCATTCCCTTACTTGGCTAGGAAGTGATCAGGAAGGGAGGTGAGACATTCCCTGTCCCATGCAGGAGGCTGACGTGATTAGGCATAATGACAGCTGTTATACTCGGACTGGCAGCCCAGTATCGATGGATGGAAATCCATTACCTAATTGGTAAACAATGGATGGACAATTGGAATGGAGAGGCACCCTGACTGAGATGGTCTGCAGTCCCTCTCTCAGTCAGGAGGCCAGAAGAACCATGGCTGAGGGTGGGAGAAGTGCCTGCCATGCTCACGCTGTCATCCCCATACACTGAGTGACAGCATTCCTTGTGGTGAGCCCATGTATGAACACCCACATGGCAGCATTTGAGTTGTGGTTCCATAGAGCTGCCCTGTTGGGTTCTGTGGGTGCCTCCAATGGGACCCGTAAGGTGATGAATGCTCTGATTCTGGGATGGGTCAGCCTGACCCAGAAGTGCTTCAGAGAGAGAATGGTTTTGGCATCTGAAGTAATCCTGGGTCGGGTTTAAAATGGAGCCCTCCACTTTGTGCAGGGAGAAGAAGTTAGGAGAGGAGGGCAGACACATTTCACCTGGGAGGAATGGAGGGAAGAGAAAGATTGCTTTGAGAATTGTGCGGATAAAATGAGAAACAAAAACCCACACAAAGGTATTTTGTAAATAAAATAAGTGACTTTGAACCAACTGTCTTCTGGGGTTTGGGGCTCACTGATGCCCCCAAGTGGCCACAACACTAAGCAAGCTGGTGTTACAGGATTGAAGATTACAATTAGGATTGTATGAGGACAGACACTGCAAAATATAAGAAGGCGCTAGATTGTTCAACATCTTATAAATTACTGTGTCAAAAGCTGAAAACAGGCTGAGAAGGCTAAGGACAGAGGAGAGAGAAGCATCTTGAGCAGACTCATGAGCGTTTGTGGCTGAGAATGTATATAAATCACTAATATTAAGAACTTGGAGGAAAAGTCTAAACAACATAATACAACATAAGCAGAAAATTCTGCACAGTTAAAAGAATGTGAGGCACATTTTGCTGAAACATCATTTTGCATTTTTCAAGTTTTATGACCTTTACAAAGATTCCTGTGCTGCACAAAGCCTAAGAGATTTGCTGTGCTGTTAGGAGTTCAGCCAACTTCAGTCTGAAAGCACTTTCTTTTCATGTGACCTGGATGTCCACTTAATATCCTGAAAAATCCAAAATCTAACTGCTTGTGATTGACCCCCGAATAATTTTCTATTACTCTGAAACCTTAATGGATGCATGATAAGTGATGAACGCCTTTAATGAACTTTCTGTGGAGATTACTTCTAGTCCTGAGGTACAAAGAAAAGGACTCTGGCAGGACTTTCAGGATGACTGCCCATCAAGATGCAGTTCAAACTTGGCTCTACGTGCGATGCTCTTCTATTTCACTTCCTATTTCAAGTTTGCTGGCAGTAAAGCACATGGAGAAAACAAAAAGGCACTTAATAGCATTTCATTATTGGCAACTGAGCCACATGGGAATTTATGTGAAATTCAGGGAACTAACCAAAAGTGAAACAAATAAACACAAGCTCATAAATATATCTAATGTAATCCTATTAAAATGTTTTCTGCCTTAATTGCCTGCTTTACTTTGGGAAAATGGTGAAATTACTGTATTACGGCTGAGTGTCCCTCTGATTCTCAAATCTGTAACAAGAAATGAAATTCCAGTAATAATCTTTACTGCTGTTTTAATGGGCTACGCTCTGAGCATATCAAAGCATAATTGCCTTTTACTGCCGTAATTGGGAAAACACTGGCACGGTCTGGATTGGCACATGGGCAGGACATAGAAGCCCTGCACCAGGACAATGTGTTTGTTTGCTTAAAGTAATGTATACTATGAAAAAAATTGAGTACATATCATTCCTGAGCCTTACAATTCTAATGCAAGATGGCATAATAAGTTTTAAACAATTGTTCAGTCTAGGCAGGGAGCCATTGTGTTCTTTGGACACTTGTTAACTACTGTATAATGTCAGGCTAAGCAGAAAAATTACCATAAGACAGACAGATAGATAGATAGATAGATAGATAGATAGATAGATAGATAGATAGATAGATAGATAGATAGATAGATAGATAGATAGATAGATAGATAGATAAAATAACTGATCAGAGACACAGATAAACAGTTGTGGAAACTTCCACGTAAGATGTTGTGGACGCGGCCAGGACACAGACATGCGGACATGTTGTTCAATACCACCGCACCTGTTTATTTACAACTATTTACAATTAAATGTCACAAAGACTCAGTTCATTAGTGCACAAACCCCAACTCTCAGTCCTGGCCACTCAAATGCCTTTCTTCGGGCCGCCTCCACTCTCCTCTCTTGCCTCGTCCTCTTCCACCCGACTCTAGCCTCGAATGAAGGGAGACGGCCCCTTTTATACATGACCCGGATGAGCCCCAGGTGCTTCCGACACTCCCCCGTCGGCCACGCCCCAGCGTGGCGGAAGTGCCGGCTGTTCTCCCGGCAGCTCTCCGGGTATCCTCCTTATTCTTCCCGCCAGCACTTCCTGGTGTGGCAGAAGTGCTGAGGTAACAGGTCCCCAAGGCACCCCTACAGGGTGGGGCTTCCATGCCCTCAACCTGTGGCCCCCAGAGCAACCAAGAAGGTGGCCCCCACGTGATCCAGGGTGGGCCTTGACCCTCTTCCGGTCCCTCACGGCGTCCCGGCCGGGTCGTTGCCCCTGGCATCCCTGACAATGTCTTGTGAGCAAAGTTGTCAAAATACAGATTTGGTGGTCAAAAAATACAAAAAACATTTGACCAAACAGAGAAACAATCGGGTCTATTTAAATAATGGAGGCAGGAAGGAAGTTCAGGACAGAACGGAATTGACAACTTCATGAGTGGTTGGAAGTGGAGTCGTCAATAGTGGACCAGAAGTGACGTCATCATGGTTGGCCTAAAGTGACGTCATCAGCAGGGAGTCGGAAGTGGCGTTTTTATGAGAAGCCGGATGAGATGGTAACCACTGGGACTGGGTTGGAAAACAAGATTGAATCCTCTGTTGGTCTTTGTCACAAAAACGACCATAAGACGCTGAGAAGGTTTGGGGCAGCCACCCGTATAAGTTTTCCTGGCTGCAAAATTGAGTCCAAAGAACAGAAATGTTCACACAACAGAGTCCAAAACAGAACTAATTCATTATACACAAGATGGCAGCTTTAAAGACTAGTAGAGGAAGTGATGTCATCAGGGCCAGAATCGGAAGTGACGTCATTGGCTGCCCCAGAGCCGGGTGGGATTTCCCTAGAATGGTCTGCAAAAGATTGAGAGGGAGAATTAGTGCACTTCGCCACCCCCTGGTCCTGCGTGGAATTACATGTACTCAATCCCTTTAGTTGTCTCCTAAACATGTGTGTGTCACATCTGCTAAAAGAGAAAGAAAGGCATTAGTGCTCCATTCCAATCTTCTATCTTTTATTCTTTCACACTCACTTGGACCCTTTGGCTGCCCGCTAAGCACATGTGTGTGACGATAGATAGATAGATAGATAGATAGATAGATAGATAGATAGATAGATAGATAGATAGATAGATAGATAGATAGATGTGTATGAGGATGTGAGATGCAAAAAATACAAAACACAGTAAATGTCGCTTCAGAATAGTTCGGGTGTTACCGTGTGGTCACGTTGGCACAATACATAGAAACAACAGGCAGTGTGCTCTGTGATTACTCTCTCAGGTGGTGTTAGCATATCTTAATCTCTTGGACCAATAGTGTGAGTTTTCCCCATTCGACTCATATGACCGACATTATAAAATACCACAAATTATACAGTAAAATCAGACCCCGACTTATCCGCAGGTATATACGGTATTTAAGAAACTGACAAATATGTAATGATTTGGACAAATATTGAAGTTTAGGATTTTCGTATGTTATCACTAGTATTTTTAAACCCTCCTAGTTAAATGAAGTCTTGTTTCTGGCGATGAGTTTTTTTTTAGCCCTTTTAATTTCATTAGTACTTCTCTTCCTATATTCTTTAAATCATTTTGAGTTGTATTAGTCTACCTGCTAGCTGCTAGGAGATTTCTGACTTCTTTACAGATGAAAACTTCACAAATACGAACTCACTGCTTTTGCATTTTCCTTCTCCATACATGCTATATCCCACTTAGTGTCTTTCACCAGTAAGAGATTCACATGGGCCTGTGACCTGCAGGGGGCGTTGCAGCACCCAAATCCCAAACACAGCCACACTACAGAAGTCCAGGGTTCAAATAAAACAGATTTATTAACCAAAGTACCTTACAACAAGGTTTTTACATGTTGGGTACCAACAAATATTCTCTTCTCCTCTCGCTTATTCCTCCTATCCTTCCAGGCGAGTGTTGTCCAGTGAGTTTGACTCACCTGGATGAGGCTGAGTGAGTTTCTTTATCTTTGGCCTGGGAGTACTTCCAGTATTAGGGTATAGCCCGGTGGAAGCCCCTTCTGGGTCGAGCAGAAGACTCTGAGAGTAGGAATCACAAACCCTCACAGCAACCACCCCCAGACCCCAACAAGGTTTCCCCAAGGGACTACAGTTTCCGGCATGCCTTGTGGGTGTCCATACAGGTACTGCCACCCAGTGATGCTGCCACCTTACGTATTGGGGGATCATGTAGCCCATTTCTTCTATCACACAGACCTCATAGCCAGGTATTGTTCCATGATCAAACCCTGCCAGGATGCCAGCATATCCAGTTCCAAACTGGCATCTTCTACCATCTTCCTGGCTATGGCAGGGAACACCCTGTCTTTCTTCTTGAGCATCCGTAGGGCTGGCATTTCATCCTGCTAAAGAACCTTGCCCCATTCTGCCCAGGTGTGCCATCCTTTGCAGTCCTAACTTGGTGCTACTGGTTGAGCTAGTGACCAGTCAGGCTTATGACTGTGAGGGTGCCATCTTTTCTGACGGAACTCTTTCCATTTTATCTTCACTACAGTGTTATTAATACACATCGCCTCCTAATGCACCACTCTTTTACTGCTAAATCAGAAGCTTTCATGGTTGACTTTTTGATTTCTGCCAGTATTTCCTTTTAGATATTTATAATTGCCTTTTTAAATATTACTCTCACAAGCTTGCAAGCTTTGCAGTTAGTCTGAATTTATTTGACAGTTGCTCTTTCTTTTGTAATTTCTTTCTTGACTCCTTTATCTTCCGCTGAGGAACTTGTAATTGCCTTATTTATTGACTTTTCTCCGTGTATATTCAGCAGATCGAAGCCCCCCCACCCCCAATAATATAACATTCTACAGTAGTCTCAACTAACATTATTGATATTGTTATAAAGTTGTCTGCAGTGGGATGTCTGTAACATGCGGCATTCTCAGCATCATTGCTATATTCTTGCAGTTTTCTGTTTGAACCAAAATCTTCCCACTAAGATGTTTCTCATCTTAAATTTGAAGAACACTTCTATTTAAAGTGTAAAATAAAATTGAAATGCCCCTCCGCCTTCCTGACATTGCTATCTTTTCTAAATAATGTGTACCCTTTCATATTACACTCATCCCCATTAGCTATTTTTCTCTGCTACAGCGGCATATTTTTTGTGCAGCTTCCCATAAATTAAATTCATGTGTTTTATTTTTAATACTTCTAGCCTTAGGACAAGTAATTTTAGCATATTACTGATGCTGTGCCTGCCTGTCCCCTGCTAACTAGTAATTTCAAAGTTATATTTTATTGCATTGTCAGGTTTGTGTTTTCAGTGTATTTATCAGCATTACTGACTGATACCTTATGTGAACTTTTTAACCTGACCCCTTCTAAATAATTTGCCTCTCCATTCTTAAGGCTGAATAGACCTGACCATCTTGGGATTATATATGTCAAATACATCAATGTTCCCCACATTTAAATATAAACTGTCCCGGTGATACTGCCTCAAAAAGGTACCCCTTTGCCCATTTCAGATGTTGTGCAAAATAAGTTATATGCTCTCTTCTGTAATTTAACTTATTTTTATAATGTTTACAAAAACCTACAACTTTGTCTTCTTAAACATTTTTTTCCAATTTTCTAGTAGTAGTAGTACAGTAATCCCTCGCTATATCGCGCTTCGACTTTCACGGCTTTACTCATAAGCATATCTAAATATATATCACGGATTTTTCGCTGGTTCGCGGATTTCTGCGGACAATGGGTCTTTTAATTTATGGTACATGCTTCCTCAGTTTGTTTGCCCAGTTGATTTCATACAAGGGACGCTATTGGCGGATGGCTTAGAAGCTACCCAATCACAGCATGTATTACATATTAACTAAAACTCCTCAATGATATAAGATATGCTTCCCGCGGTGCTTGATTGTTTGCTTTTCTCTCTCTCTCACCCTCTGACATTCTCCGAGCCTGACGGGGGGTGTGAGCAGAGGGGCTGTTTGCACAGAGACTGTTTGCCTAGAGCAAGAGTTCCCAAACTTTTTTCGGCCGCCGACCCCTTTACCAAAAACTTTTAAAACCGTCGACCCCCTAGTCATTTACTTTACTTACTCAAATTAATACATTTGTACAGTACTCAATATTAAATATTTCACTAGATATCAGATTTTAATCACTTGTAATTATGATTTAAAAAGATAAAATGGCTACGGAATATGGCATTATCTTGTGCAACATTTAATATCGAAACCTGCACTAATGAAAATTTAAGCAAAAAAATACGAGCAGAGTTTTTTTTTTTTTTACATTTTTGACATTTATGAAATAAATATGTAAATTCAAAATAAGTACAAATAGTCCAAGCTGTACTGTCTGCATTTCTTTTTTGGTTCAGTCATATTATTATCTGAAGAAATACAAACTTTTATTAACAAACAATTTCGACAGCCCCTGTCATTAAAAAAAAAAAAAACAATAAAGTATGTACTTACTTGAAACAGAAGATTTTTGTTCTTACTCGAATAAATAAACTGTGTCCTCCAATTTTCTTTTTCGTAGTACTGCTCCTCAATAAATAATTATATTCAAAGTTCAAATCACAAATAAGTACATGTCACATCAAACGAACCAATTTATAGTGTTTTATGAAAGCATGACCGTACAAGACTGATAGATTCTGCTAATATAGAATATCCGTCGTCTCGTCCCACCACAAGCAAGAGCGGACATGCAACGGTTTTTCATGTCCGCACTTGCTTTGATACGTTCGATAAGACAATGCACAGATACTGTATGTTTGTGTTACATGTATTTTCATGCATTCTTACGTGTGACTCTTTTAATGACACATTTTACCTTTTTGTTCGCAAGTTTGGTATGTAATGTGTTTTTATCAAAAAAGTGTTTTTTTGAATTATTTTACTTCTTAATTAGGTACCTATTGGAATCATAGATATTTTGAAGTAACAAACAAATATCAGTAGTAAGAGGGTCTATTTTTGCTGTCGTTGACCCCCCAATTTTTTTATTGAAACTATCGACCCCTAGAAAGTTCAAATCGACCCCAGGGGGGTCGATATCGACCACTTTGGGAACCCTTGGCCTAGAGGATACGGACACTCCTCTACAAAATGCCGCTTTATCGCGGTGCTTCGGCATACTTAAAAGCACGTATTGATTTTTGATTGTTTGCTTTTCTCTCTCTCTGACATTCTCTGCTCCTGACACGCACTCCTTTGAAGAGAAGATATGTTTACATTCTTTTAATTGTGAGAAAGAACTGTCATCTCTGTCTTGTCATGGAGCACAGTTTAAACTTATGACTAAAGGGTTTTATTTCATATCTAGAGGGCTCTAATAATGTTAACAGTGTGGGAGAGTTTATAGGGGCTTAAAATATATAAAAATAACCATACAAACATATGGTTTCTACTTCGCGGATTTTCATCTATCGCGGGGGGTTCTGGAACGTAACCCCCGCGATCGAGAAGTGATTACTGTAGTAGTAATTTATTTCTATAGCACCCTTCACAGACAAAAGGTCACAGAGCGCTGAACAGCAAATACAGAACAAATACAAACAGTTGAAACAAAAACATAAGCAAAACCAATAAAAAAAATAAATAAACAAACTGGAACTATTCAGCACTGATTAAAAGCTTGCTTAAAAAGAAATGTTTTTAGTTGTTTTTTAAAAGAATCAACAGACTCGACTCCACGCAGACCACAAGGCAGGCTATTCCATAGTTTTGGTGCCACAGACTGAAAGGCACAATCCCCACGGACTTTTAGCCGAGTGCGTGGGACAACGAGAAGACCCTGTTGCCCAGATCTTAGAGTCCGGCAAGCTGTATGGCATTGGAGCAGGCTGGATAGGTACTCAGGAGCTTGTCCATGCAAAGCTCTGAAAGTAAGCACCAAAACTTTAAAATGAATTCTATAAAACACTGGGAGCCAGTGCAGTGTGTACAGAATGGGAGTGATATGATCATTCCGGCTAGCACGAGTTAGGAGCCTGGCAGCTGCATCTTGAACTAACTGAAGGCGTGAGAGAGAGGACTTGCTCAAACCTGTAAAGAGGACATTACAGTAATCAAGCCGTGAGGAAATAACAGAATAAACAAGCATCTCCAATTCTGATTTTGAAACAACATTTCTTAGTTTTGAAAGATTTCTTAAATGAAAGAAACATGAGCGGCTGACTGACCTTACATATTCATCAAGTGTCTGGGACTGGTCAAAAATAACCCCAAGGTTATGCAGACTTGACATAATAACAGGAGAGACAGAAGATAATTTTAAACTGATCTCAGAATGAAGAAAAGGAGAAGCAACAATTAGTACCTCAGTTTTTCCTGAATTCAACTGCAGGTAATTACAACTGAGCCAGTCATTAACCTGAGACAGACAATCAACCAAAGTGACCAAAGTATTAATTTGGTTAATTAATTAAATGAAAAATAAAGCTGTATATCATCTGCATATAGATGATACGAGATGTCCTTGAAAGAGTTAAGAATCTGTGATAGGGGAAGAATATATAAATAGAAGAGTACAAGTCCAAGAACCGATCCCTGTGGCACTCCACATGTCAAAGGAGCAGAGTCAGATGAAAAGCCAGCCACACTGACTGAGAAACTCCTATTTGACAAATAAGAGGAGAACCAGTCCAAAGCAGAGCCAGAGACACCTAACAGCTCTAATCTATTAATTAAGATTATTCTATCACATGTTTAATGTAATTCATTACATCTGGCTTCTTGTAGTGTGCTGATGCCAGGTAGCCTGTTTGACTATGACCAATTGGCTCTGCAGTGTTCTTTAGACCCTTAAGCGCATGTGTTAATGTGCAATATAAATGTTCCAGTTTACGGATGGGTCTTACAGGTCATCACCCATATTAAGACATTAACTGCCTGTTTGTTGTTGTTTTTTAATCACAAATTTGCACTTTTGGTTGAAGCTTTTTGAAATTGAGGCATCACACACCAGAAAATTGGTATGAAACATCCAGTACCATTTGCTCCCATAAAGGTACACTGTAAAAAGTATAACCTCCATTCAACTTAACATAATTAAGGTAATGATTCACACTTAATATTTTCAATCTGAACCAATATAATTCTTTTTATCTTATTGAACCCACAATTTTTAAGTTGAGGCAAATCATTTAGAGTGATTGGGTGTAATCCACTTGCTTTATACTGAAGTAAATCTATTTTTTTAAGTTGTTACAATTTTAAATGGTTTATTGGTCATAACCTGTTTTTATGCTATTAGAAATATTATGAACATAACACATTCCAAT
>JANRMT010062856.1:18065077-18082009 GCA_026402145.1 Polypterus bichir lapradei | reverse complement strand
TAAAAAAAAAAAAAAAAAAAAAAAAATTTGTCTTACAGAATGTGACAGTGACACAAGGGCAGCAGAAAGACAACAAACGTCTTGTCACTGATTCAGATCTATGCGCTTATTCCACAAATGATTGGGTCTTTTATTATTAAAAATTAACTCTTTCTGGAGATTGAATGCTTGGTCACACCCATGATGTCCAGTTTTTATAGTTTTTCAAATCATTTCTCAAGTCATCAACAGAGCAGTACGCAAGTCATTGTGGAAAGAGCACTTTGGAGCAGACATACGAGGTCTGTGTATTAAATAACGAGGCTGATGCAATAACTCCCTTTTATCTATATAACAATTCTAACGCTTGCCCCCCATTCGCAGTTCGAAGGTCGAAGGCGTGGAGCAGACCAGTTTCTGTCAGCTGTTTCAAGACCTCAAATGTTTTCTTCTTTACTTCTTTACTGCATCCATTGATTCAGAAGGTGTCTCTTTACACACTGATTTCAATTTAGGAGAAACACACACGTGCACGAGACATGCAGTCTTCCCCGTAAACCTCAGTAAGCATTTGAAAAGATTCGATTGGTGTTTTGCTCGATTTTACTAAAAATTTCAAATGGACACATTGCTCCACTTTTAAACTTAGCAGGATTCCGGCACACAAGGGGAAACACAACTGCATGAAACAGTGACTGACCACCAACTAAACGGCAGAGAGTGCTGTCGCTTGTTGTGCGGGTTTGGACAGGTTTAAACCTGAATGGCAAGTGCTCAGAATCGGTTCTCACTGCTTTGTTTAAGAGATAGAAACACAGTCTCATTATTTAATAGACAGACCTTGTACTTCAGTGCATTAAATATCACCAATCAGAGTAAATCTAAATAGGCAATATCAGACCAATCAGATACTCTGTATTTATAAAGGCTAGCTTTAGCCATGTGTTTAATCCATCAACATGATAATACTCTTGTGCTCAATGAATGAAGATCTTCTGAGAGAATTTTAATTTCTGAAGAGAAATGTACTTGGTTCCAAGAATGGAATCAAATGGAAATGCTAGACATGTGGAGGTAAGATGTTCTGTTTTCCATGGAGGATGCAGACATATCACTCAGCATATCATAGGGGGACGAGTGATGAGGCAGGGCGAGTCCAAAAATCGTTGGGGTGCCAGCCAAACAAACTCTTTGAAGAAAACGACACCCAATGGTGTCACAATAAACTGTTGGCTTGTTGCCTTCTAAGCCACTTGGGCGTTTGTCTGGAGTTGTCCCTGCTATTTGAAGTGCCTAAAGAAGGTCATCATACCCTTTTGAAATAGTTACTTTATTTGTCATACAGCCTGAAATCAAAAATCCATGCTCAAAAGTACTGTTACCAGCTTTATTTACAAATGTGGCTTTGCAACATCTAAGATCTGACCAGCTCAGAAAATGAATTAAAAAATGAAAAACAAGAAAGATGGGGTTGGAAAAATCATCAGTCCCTTGAATTAAAACTTAGTAGAGCCGTAATTACAGCCATCAGTCTGTTTGGATATGCCTCTACTAGCTTTTGCACACCTAGATTGGGGAATGTTTGCTCATTGTTCCTTGAAGAATAGAGTTCAGTCAAATTCCATGGTGAGCTACAATGGACTGCTCTCTTCAAGTCCATCCATTTCTATTGGATTTAAGTCAGGGTTCTGACTTGGCCACTCAAGGACATGACATTCACCTTCCTATCTTTAAGCTACTGTGTTGTTCTTTTGGAGGTATGTTCAGGATCGTTGTCATGTCAGAAGGTGAATGACCCACCCATCTTCAGCTGTCTAGCAGGGGGTGGCAGGGTTTCTTCAAGAATTTGGGTGTACTTGGCAGCATCCATTTTGCCTTCAATTCTGACTAATCACCCAGTCCGTGCTGAAGAGAAACACCCCCACAACATAATGCTGCCACCACCAGGCTTCACAGTTGGTATGGTGTGTTCGGGATAGTGTGCTGTGTTTGCTTTTCGCCAAACCTAGCACTTGGAGTTCAATCCATAAAGGTCAAATTTTGTCCCATCTCAGCACAGCACCTTTTTGCACATGACAGCAGAACCTCCCAGGTGTGTTTTTGAATGGAGCAAACAAGATGGTTTCTTTGTAGCCACCCTGCCAAACAGGCCGGCTTTATGTAAAGCTTAAGAGATTGTTATCACATACACAGACTGACCAGTCCCAGCCATGAAGTCCTTTAAAGTTGCCTTCTGATCAATGCCCTTCCAGCTCGGTCCTCAGTTTGGATGGACGGTCTGATCTAAGCAACATTTTGGTGGTGCCAGACACCTTCCACTTTTCTTAATGATGCTCAGAACATTACTCAGAGGGATAGCTAAAGCCTTTGAAATCTCTTTATAGCCTTCTCCTAATCCTGGATGCCTTTTGACAGCACTTTTCCCAACCACGTTGGTTTCTTTTTCAGAACCTTGCACTACTAGTAGTGACAACTTGGTTTATTCTGAGGTAATCAACAGCACTTGATGTTAGGTGGGGCAATGAGCCTAATCTGGCAGCTGATTGGTTGCGTCTGATTAGGTTTAGAATGGCACATTCTAAGGGTATGATCACTTTACCAAACCACATATTTCACTAATTGATTCTTGATAATTGTTCAAAATATTTTTATATTGACAAAGACGGTCATAATGCTGGTCATACAGCTAAAAAAGAACTGGACTTAATTTATTTAATTATGCAGGTTGTAATGTGACAAAAGGTATAGATTTTCACAGGGTATAATGATCAGAAACCACTTTCTGGGAACATCTCCCTTTTATACTGGACACACCAGGGCTTATCTGCCCCCTCAACTGGCAGGAAAAAAGGAGACAAAACTGTTAGAGAGACAGCGCCCCCTCTTTTTCTGGGGTGATACGATATACTTTAGTTAAGCCTGGAAGGCAACCCTCTGGCCTGCATGTGTGACAATATTATTACTAAAAAACAAAGATTAATTGTGCCAAGAAGGTCAGGACTTGAAGCAGTCTGCATATCATTCAGCAGCATAAATAAAATACAATCTGAGAGGCTGTATGGGGATTTTCTAAGTTATCATACGTGCAAGTAGCGTCAAAGTGGGTACGGATAGCGTTGAACAATGCAATGTGGCCCCAGCAAGCGCATAAGGTGTTGTTTAAAATACACAAGAAATAAAGTACCTTATTATGCCTTTGAAGGTTGGATTTGTTTGACTTTGTTCTTTTAGAGTTGTCATGTGAATTAGCAGTGTAAACGTGTTTGTAAAACTACGATACCCCCAGTCGCCATTCCCCAGTAACAACAACTACAACAACAACTTATTTCTTGTATGGCCCAAAAAAATCACACAATGGGCCTTAACAAGTCCTGTTTATGACAGACTCCCAGCTTTGACACTCTAAGACAGGGGTGTCGAACTCCAGACCTGGAGTGCCGCAGTGGCTACAGGTTTTCATTCTAACCCTTTTCCTAATCAGTGACCAGTTTTCACTGCTAATTAACTTCTTTTTCCCTTCATTTTAATATCTCTGTTTTTAAGGATTTAGTTCTCTCAATTGATTCTTTTCTTCATTAAATGACAGCCAAACAGACATGACATATGAAACGAGCCAACAGATGAGCAGCTAAATTGGGGCTGCAAACTCAACCTATTTCACTCCAATCACTTTCTTAATGAGATGCCGATACTTGCTGTTAATTACACTCATTATTTAATTCCATGGCTTGTTGTTGCTCTCATTCTGCCACAGGACCGTCAAAATGTTTTGGTGACTTGAGAGATTAGCCTTACTGAGACCTTCACCTTTGTTTATTTTCAGATATTGTGTGATGGGCACAGGTGAGCAGGGGGGTATTTTCCGTACATCGCTTAAATCATCTGAGATCAGATACCTCATCTTGGATGAGTTAATGCTGGTGAAACTCATCCAGGATAAGTCGGTTTTTCAAACGCAGCTGTATAATAGATTAGTTTAGCTGGATCTAATCATCTGAGATGAATGCGCGTGGCCGCTCTGATTGAAAAGCCCATATATATTGAGTCTAGAAAACATGATCAGCAAGTCTTTGATAGGCTGTAACAAAATGACAAAAGAACGGGCGCATTTCTTCACACAAGCGGAGCAGGACCTTTCAGTCGAAGGATATGAAGAATTTCAAGATTTAATATGCACAAGGGGTAACACTGCAAAAGCAGCCCAAACCACAAAAGACACCTGGCAAAAAGTGGCTGATAAATTAAACGCGTAAGTAGTGTGCATTGTACTTACTGAATGCAATGTTTCATATCCTATGTGTCAGATTAATTATTATTTAATGTGTTATAATTCCAGATCATCCGTGAGCACAAGGAGAACATGGGAACAGGTTAAAGAGAAGTACAGGAATATACATCAAACTGGTAAATATTGGTATATAACTTTTTAAAGAATTGTTGACATAAAGAATCATATATAATATGAAAAACTTTCATTTTAAAGCTAATAAGAAGGCTGACAAGCAAAAAACAGGTGGAGGTCCACACGGTCCAGACCTAACCCCTGCAGAAGAGTTGGCTCCAGGCAAAATGCCCATCGCCCTGTTTCTGAGGGCATTCCGGGGGAAGCTCCTCCTTAGAACCATTGGCAGGATGCAGTGGTCACTTCATTTCAGGTAAAGGATGGTCATTGCATATATTTTTCCTCAATGTGTGCCATAGGTATGTTCCATATTGCCCTCTTTTTTTGTTGCAGAGAATGTCATATCCCTAGAACTTGTGTCTGACCAACAAGATATTGACAAAGGTCAAATATTTGATGAAGACACTGTGTCTGATTATTCTTCAGGAGGAGAGGTACATTTTCCAAATAATGTTTGATCAAACACCACTCTGATCAGTCCCATGTGCCCCAATCACATTTGGAAATCCTGTGAAATGAGAATGTTAGGCTGATTGTGAGATTCTTTATGGAACTGTGGATGTTTTTGCCTGTGTACCTGCAATGGCATGAAACGCCTTTTTTATTGTGTGCACACGTAGGTGTCCAGGAAACACTATGAAAACCCGAAGGAAATATTTCAGAGCCAAACAGACTTTACGAATTGCCTGGCAAACTGCACTTATAGATAGATTTTCCGCATCGCCTACAGTATATAAAAAAAAAAAAGTGCTGCTTGCAAAAATCCTCAAAGCAATGCATACTGTCTGTGTGGTTGTGAGAGCCCGACTTCGCCTAGTTTGACTTCGAATATAAGGTGCTAATAAATGTTTGAGGTGCACTATTCCCACCCAACATCCCCCATCCCCCGATTAAAGCGGTTTGTTTGGAAAAGTATTTCCTCAGGGAGCAATGAAGGATCTTGACGATCACGCAAAACCCGCTCTATATGAAATTCTCTTCTTATAATTTACACACCAATATCAATTGGTCGCTCATTCATGAACGGTGAAGCCATGACTGAATGAATTCCATGCACGGACACTGATTAAGTGTTTGAGCTAATCCTTGTTTACATAGAACAAACCTGCTCCGAGCAGGTTTGAGGATTTGGATTTGCTGCTATGACAACACATCCAGACAAGAGTTTCGAAAAACCGACAGATCAAGGATCATGGCAAATCGTCAACAATTACATCCGGCTGAACGAGTAATCCACGTACGAAAAATACCCCCCAGGTCATGTGGCGACTTGTTTTGTGTCTCACTATTACTTTGTTGCTAATTAAGGAAAAAAGAAACAACAAAGGGGCCGAGTCAAGTTAATTAAAATGAAGGCAAAAGAAGTTAATTAACAGCAAAAACTGGTCACTAATGAAGAAGATGGTTAGAATGAAAACCTGCAGCCACTGGACAATTCAGAGAAAGAGAGAGAGATGTCAAGTAAAGTCATAAATACAATACAAAAAAACAGAACACAGAGGGCCCATCCTATATTCTTTCGGAGAGAATTGGGTTGTATTAGTGCACAGATTAGTAGGGTACGGTTTTAAGAATATTTTGCGATATCATGTATTTAAAAAACCAAGCCCAAGTAGGCTTGTGGTGGCTGGATGGACCCTGGAAACAATCTCTAATGGTCTAAAAATTGTAATGACTGATGCACTATTTTTAGTTTGTTGGTTCTGGAGAGCTGGCCAATTATAATTCATATTTCTTAAACACAATATTTTTAAAAGAAGTACCTGAGAGAAAGCTAAAACATATGTTGTTAGTTACTTGTGTGCAACTGGACTGGCGTTTCAATAACTGGTGGCTATCGGATGTATAAAAGAGGAAAGAACACCAGTTGATGTTACCTCACTCAAGGTAAATGTAAAAGTGCAATTGAATTACAGCGAAGTTCACAATGTTACCTCTGTTTTAAGAAAGACAGTCTCAAAAATGCAGATGTGCTTTAAAAATGAGAGTTTGTGAATTTTCCAAATTTTGTATACTCTATTAGAAAAAAAAATGCTAATTTGTTCCCAGGGGGATATTTGGCTTTTTACCGAAGCTCAATAAATAAATTTGCTCTCTATATATAAAAACCTAAGCCTAAAAGTCCAACGATTTTGGGTAACAATTTTATGTGACGTTTCTATGTCACTTTTTTGTCATGCTTTAAATCGGACTTATTTTAAAACCTATATATATACTGTATGTTTGGTGTCATTCTTTTTCAGAAGTTATCGAATTTTAATGTGATGTTGTTAGATTTTCAGATTCTTATTCCATTTTCAAATTATAAACTAAAAATTATCAAGAACTCACGTCCCGCGAAATGAGACTTTGTGCCAAAAGATTTAACCACGCCTGGGGTCGGAAATAAAACACAAAGAGTAGGACAGCTGCTGTACAGGCTTTATAAGTTAAATGTTCAAAGCCTCACTCAGCATTGAAGCAGCAGCAAGCCAGCAGCTGATCGAGCAAAGAGGAGGTAAAAAAAAACTGTATTTGTTTCCCATTGTGTCACCGTGGGAAGAGTTGGTTTAGGAGAAGCAACTGCGTCTCCTTGGGGTGCGTTCAGCCCCCCTCTTCACAACGCGAGTGACAGAGACGTGAAATGGCTGGCACATAGAACAGGCTGGGGGCGTTGGCAAGCGAAGCGAGCAGGGGGGAACCCCTAGTAAATAATAAAAAAATTATTATGACAAACAACTAACCCCTCTCAAATATACACCAGAATGACTATAAAGCAAGAAAATTCAAAATAATTAAACTTCTCACTTAGCTGTCCCTGTCCCACTCAGGCATTATGCAAGTGTGTTGTTGTTGGTATCAAGAATCCCCCTGTTGTATTTCTTGACGCATTTCAGCTGAATAAGTCATTGGCTGAAAGTCCTCAAAGAGAGGATGTGCAGCATTGTTCATAATGGCACTCAGTTTTGTTCTCATTCTACTAACATTATTACTTGACTGACACCTTTATCCAAGGCAGATCTGAGGTACATTTGGTTACATTGTGTTTTTTTTGTTTGGTTTTCCAAGTGGAGCACAGGCAGGTACAATGACTTGCTCATGGTCATGCAGTGGCAGTAGCGGGATCTGAACCCACAATCTCAGGATCTGAAATTCTAGGTTCAAAGCCTTAACCATTACACCACACTGCCTGCCAAAATACAAATGTCTGTAGTAATTACCGCTCTGCCTCACATCCCATTAAAACCCATGATTTATACATCTGTACTACATATTGTGTGAAAAAACTGCTCACATACTTTCCATATAATCCTGTTGTAGGTTCAAAAACAGCATCATCATGTAACATAAGGACTATCAGCCACCTCAGTTCCAAAATATGACACTTTTCTTCACAATATTCCATCTACAGGATTCTTATTTGTGAAGTCAGAGCCCTGATCTTTCTGTCCTCTCCACATTATCTTATATCTCTGAAAGAATATTTGGACATTGTGACCACCGGGGCACATACAGCTGCCCTAACCCGACACAGACAGGCAGAGACACGAGTTTGCCACACAACGCACGTTTTATTTGCAGTCGGGGAGCATTTTTCTCTCGCTCCCCACAACACAATACAGTCCAAAGCACCAATATATAGCACAGTCCTTTTCCTTTCCTTCTTCTTCCTCCGCCTCTACTCCTCTCCCGAATGGAGTGAGACAGCTCCCTTTATTCAGCACCTGGGAGTGCTCCAGGTGGTTTATCAGGATTACCAGGAATCCCTCCAAGGTGTGGTGGAAATCCATTGAATGGCTCTGCAGCACCTCCTGGTGGCCCCCACAGAACCCAACAGGGGTGCACCAAACTCCAGCTCCCAGCATGCCCTGTGGGAATCCTTGGTACCACAGCCACTCAGGAGGGCTGTCCTCTAGTGTCCTAGGGGAGGTATTGCCTCAGAGATGCTCTCTCCCCTGGTCCTGCCATTCCATTGGCTTCCTGGCCGGGTAACGGCTGAGGCCGCCCATCACAACATCTTTTCAGAAGCTTGCTGGCCTTCTTTGGTAGTAGATGATCTCCTTCTCCTTTTTTTTTCTGTTCAAGATCAGCCTTCCTCTTTGCCTCTTCCAGGGCTGTACATAGGAAGATGGATTGCTCCTAATTGGCACAGGCAGCATTTGCATCCAACAATCCATCATCAACGACATTTCTACAGTACATGCAGCTTCTCCATGGCAGGGCTGTTTCTTGGCCAAACTGTGGAGCAGAAGGTGTTTGTTAGGCTTCAACACTGGCTTTTTGTTTTCTCTTTTTCCACTACCTCCATTTAGTCTAGAGTTTGACCCATAACTGAGCATATCCTTTCAGTTAGTTAATTCGGTGGGCCTCTCCTGAAGTGATGTTACCAACCCAACACAACTAAGAAAATCACACTGGCTACCGCCAGACTTATACTTTAACCCAACAAAAAATAATATTCCCTTAAGCATCTCCTTCAAGAACACATTTACTCAATTTCAATTAAATTTACCTTCTAGGACTTTTCTATGGGTGCTGACAGACAGGCATGACAACAGCAATCGGTGCTTTCACATTTTATGTAAACTGTTTAAAAAAAAAGAAGAGAAGATCTGCCAGTCCCATTAAGCACACTTGGTGAATGCAGCTCTCCTGTCTTGGAATGGACTCAACTTTACTCCTTTGTTCTATTTCAATTCAAAATGCTCTGAACTTCATTGTATTTGAACCGTTTCCATTAGGTAATGAAAACTAATCCTGTGATTCATGTCTGTACCTTACACACAAAAATAATTTTCAGTTTATAATAGAAAATGATCTTTCAATGCTGTTCTCTTTCTCCCCGGTTTAATTTTTCTTGTCTTTGGATTTTGCATTTGTCTCGTATCTCTACAGGATGCTGACCAATGCAAACCTGGTTATTAAAACAAATGCTTAAAGAAAACAGATACAAGGGTATTATTTCTTCTTTTTTAAGAAATATGTCTAACAGATGCACACAAACTAGACTGAGAATAGTGAAACTGCATGGTGGGCCTAATAATATTAGAAAAGAGACTTGCATAGCTCATTACAAACTCACACACATCCTTCTACTTGTGTGTTCATGCCTTTGAATTTCATCATAATTGTGTTTAACATTTAATGTAAAACTGAGTAGCATCTTTAAATCACACTCCACTATAATTAAAACCGATCTCTGCTTCAGAAGTAGTAGAATTGAGTTTTCAATTATTTCCTTATCAGTTATTACTGAATTTTCACATACTAAAACTGACTTAGCTGCAGGTTTTACTTTCTTATCAATTCAGACACACTGAGTACTCAACAGTTGCTGAGTTTGCTCACTTGACCACCACCTTCAATTACCATTAAATGACATTTTTTACTAATGTCCACGTTTCCAGCATATCTCTCAATTTACTATCAAAACCACTTAATTCAGATCGGAGACAAAGGAGTACAAGCTTAGCCCAGTAACATTGCAAGGCACACTCATGCATAATGGCCAATTTAGAATTTCCAGTTAACCTAACGTATGGGGCTTTTTGAGGAGCAACAGTACCCTAGCAAAACCCCAAGCTAGCGAAAGAAGAAACACTAGACACAGTGACCAAGATGAGCCTTTTAGTGTTCTTCAGTTAAAACTTCATTAAAAATTCAATGACAGTAGTTTAGATTTCTAGAAGCTTATTTATACCCCATGAATCTCCTACTTAACAAACAACCCATCAGTTTGTACCACCCCTCACTACTATATGAGGCACCAGCACTGACCACTTTGCCATGATGTCATCCATGTTTGTAATGCAAGGTTAAATGTTTTAATGGAGAGCGTTTGCCCGTGATGTTATTCAAATGAGAGTCATTGAGTGCTCAGTTCATGGCAAGTCCTACACTGTTTGGATTCAGTCAAAAATAATAAAGGAAATAAAGTTCCTTTCATTAGAAACATTCAGAAACTTTTGTAGTGAATAGACCATTCAGCCTAACAAATCTTGATAATCCTATCTACCTAGTGTCACAATAACGAGACATACTCTGATAAAGATTTGGGGCAGCCACCCGTATATTCTGGTATCCTGGCTGCAAAGTCATTTTTATCAAAATAAACAGCACTGATGTGCATACAAATGAGTCCAAAACAAGACTGAAGACTTAGGGAAAAGGGACAGGCTTTTAAAGGGGAAGAAAGGAAGTGAGGTCATAAGGATCAGGCCCATGTCCTTTAGCCATTGGTTCAAGCCCGGACGTGACATCACAGGGGCCAGAGCCAGTAAGGTCTCCTTCCATTGGCTCGGTCCCGGAAGTGACGTCAAGAGAGCCAGATGGAATCTCCCGGGAATGGTCTACAGGAAAGAAAGAAAAAGAGTCAGTGCACTCTGCCAACTCCCGGCATGCCTCAGAACTGCCGTCACTCAAGCCCTTTAGCTGCCTCCCATGCGCATGTGTGTGACGCTAGTTTCTCCAAAATAATGTAAGAGACGGCCAGGATGCCCAAGAAGTGGAAGGATGGGGGAAGGCAGCTTCTTTAGAGCACTGCTTCCCCCAGAATGCTAGATGGCAACTTCCTACAGGGCACCATGGGACTTGGAGTTCTATATCTCAGCCCTGTTGGGTAGCGTGGGTGCTGCCAGGGGGTGCTGTGAAAGAATCTTGTGGCATGAGGTTTCCGCCTGATCCAGAAGTGCTGGCAGACCATGTGGGAGGAAGAGCAAAAGCATTGCTGGGTTGGACAATATAAATGGACTGGACTGACCTCATAAGGATGAGCCAGAGTTGGGTGGAAGGTGAACAAAGCCTGCTGGGAGAAGCAAAGGAGAAAGAATCATTTGTGTGTTGTGTGACTTATTTACTTGTGGCTGTGGTGGTGGGAGAAGCATTGTGAAGAGTTTCTCTGAATAAACAAGCTCTTGGTGCTTGTGCTACTTTGAGGTATTGAGAGAAGGAATTTGGGTGAATAAACCATCCTTATTTGAACCCGGGACTCTGTGTGTGTTTGTGTTGGGGGGGTTTGGGGCCGCTGACACCCCTAGTTCCCACCGTAATAACAAAAAATCGAGTTTTGGAGGTCCCTAAAGTTCTAATGTCTACCACACTTCTTGGTAATGTATTCCTTGGTGTAAACAAATTTTATAATATGTGAGAAAAAGGAATAAAGGGCATAGCAGAATTCTTGATCTCTATGCCATTAAACAGCACATTAGCAAATGTACACTAATATGTGGTTTTAAAATTCAAGTCCTCACATAGAAAGATGGTTATTCAACTCCAGGTGAGCTGCACAGGAGCAAAGCAAGAATCACACACAAAGACAATGACATTTTAGTTTTTGTGTAGCCCAAAATAACACAAAGAATGTATCAATGGGCTTTAACATGACCTGTTATTTTGACAGCCCCCCAGCCTTGACTTTTTAGAAAGATAAGAAAAAACACCTAACACACTTTGTAGGGAAAAAAATGGAGGACATCTTGGGAAGGGCAATTCAGAGAGAGACAGGCAGGTTGGGTGTTCAGTGAGTGTCAAAACATGGGGTAAATACAACACACAAAACAGAACCAGAAGGTCAACCTATCATTGCCACCTCAGCAACACAATACGATACCTTCTGACACACCTACTGCACTACGTTTTTGGCACCTTCCTGGCACATGCTGGTGGCAGATACAACAATGTGGGGCGCACAAAACTTTCCACTTTTGTCTCAGCTCACAGCATCACAACCTTACAGAGCAATCATCCTGCATTTCCTAACATCACCATTTTCTGCACTCACACACACAAACACACACCTCTTGTGAATTGTTAATGAAATCTTTTCCCATGAACACCTGGTAAAGGCTGTGGTTACAATTTAAAATGCTATGATTTATATCTAATTTTTGGTTCTTTTTTACTCTTTGAGGGCTGAATATTTTTTCCAAAAGACAGTCTCTGAAAAGCAATGGTTTCACACAGAAATCAACATAAAACGTCCGTTGCTGCATGCTGTGGCTACCAGTTTTCCAAGAATGTGCAGCAGGCTTGCTAACAGGCTGTCTTCGTGTGGCTGGGGCGGCAGCAGCAGTGATCACGGTCGCAGTGCATTGTAATCTGGTTTCTACCTCTTATCATTGTTAAGTGGCAGTCCTACCTGACGAACATTGTCAGCACCACCATTAGCGTGGGACCAATCAGCTGAAGCTGGAATCTCACATTCGTTTTCGATCACTTGTATCAAAATCAGAGTCCGACAGGTCATAGTCCAATTTGGAGAGAAGAGGCAATATGTCGTCCACGGAGTATTTTGAATTACATATTTGCTTTGATCTCTCGCCAGATGTCAGTCCCATTTTTGCCGTTGTTTGCGCCTTGCTACTCACACAAACGCAGGAAATCTTGGCCAAACCAATGACGCTAACTTTCATTCTAGCAACAAGTGTCCAACTAAAACAAAACAGTTGGTTTTGTCACTGTTTACAGTTGATTACCATCGTCAACTCCCCCTTTTGACAAAAGTCGACATCAGCCCTGAAAATGTTAAGAGCAGATCACCAATGTGGTGCAAGTGCCTTTCATAAAACTGTTTAGTAATCTTGTGACCCATTTATGGGACGTTTCCCTATCCACAAAAAGGTCTATTTTCACCTTTAAATGAAGGACTGTCTTAATGAAAAGAATATGTTAACTCAGAAAATGACAATACAATTTTATTTATAGTGCACAAAAGTGTTGAATTATGAAACACAAGTTGGTTATGCCAGCTCCTTCGGTATCGGCACCCACTTAGTATCATCAGAGTGTGACGGTCAGGCCTTAAGAAATTTAAAAGGTGCCCCTTTGTATATTATTATCATACTTCTACATCCCCCTCGGTGTCTGGAGCACAGGTTCCTTAACTTTCATAAATGACACCCCTCAGAAAACGGCACCCTACGTGGTCGCCTGTTTCATTTAATGGATTCAATGGCTGTGCTACCAAAAACAAAATAACCACCAAAACTTTAAACTAAAATAAATAACTGTAAAGTCATTTGCCAATGTGCTCCAATGTAAACTATTCTTTATTGCCAGAGTAGATGGGTACATTACACAGTAACTCCACTTTTCATGCACGTCCATATGCTTTGATAAAATATCCTTAAATCAATGAATGAAAGATAATGTAAATGAAGCTTTGCCTGACAATTCAATGCAACATTTTCCATTCACAAGGCCATGCACCCTGTTATATAACTACAATCCCCAGTTGGATGGCCCACGTGCAATAAGATGACAAGTTCCTTTCCAAACGGTGTAATGAATGAAGATGAAAACACAACTGCGGGATGCAGGTCTCCCAAAATGGGTGAGCATCATTTTATACAAGCATGCAGATCAACACCATGTCATACTAAATTATGGTTGATTTAGCACACCTGCTACCTTCAAGTACATAAGCATGCCTTTTTAAGCTTGTGAAACCTACCCATCTGGCAAAAATGCACTTAGATGGTTTCACAGGCTTAAGGATGGGATTATTAAATATCCATATTAATTTAACTTAAATACATATCTTGGTTTTAAATGTCAATGTTGGTATTAGGTGATTACAGCAGCTGTTGTACTAAAACTATATATCAGAAGTGGACTTCTACAAATTTAAATAAACATCTACCCTTGATTATTTAGAAAATATTTAAGAACTGCTTAAAGATTAAATTGGCCATCATGGTGGTACAGTAGTTAGCACTACCGCCTCACAGATTACAGAGACTTGCCTTTTTTTTGGATGTTCCAGTTTTCCTCCCATATGCTAGTCTCGCAGGGCCAGACATGATTCTCAAACGAGAACACATTCTCAGGAAACCAGTCCACCCAAGCCCACTGGTGAGAGCTTAGCCTAAAAAACTGGATATGGCCAGATACGGACTGGAGACGCTCAGAAGCTAAATTAAACAAATTAGTTTGTAAGAATATGATTGACATTTTAGAGCAATTGCAGATTACATGATGGACTGAAAACAAAGAGGACATAATTCTGTGTGGGAATAGTTTTGTTTTTGCAAATAATGTGGTCCTGTTGGCTCCAGTGGGCTATGAACTCCACCACGCATTGGGATACCAATGAGATGAAGATGCAACGAGTGTGAAGAGGTGGAGATCAGAACCTCCAAATCAGAGGCCATGGTCCTCAGTAAGAAAAAGATGATTTGTCCTCTCTGAGTGGAAGGTGAAGGACTGCCTCAATGGAGGACTTCAAATATCTCAGGATCTTGTTCACAAGTGAGGGGAAAGGTAGTGATGAAATTGACAGGCAGATCACAGTTATACAGTTGCAATTCCAATCCATAGTGGTGAAGAAGGAGCTGAGCCAAAAGTCAAAGTTCTCGATTTGCCAGCCAATTTGCGTCCGTACCCTCACCTATGGTTATGAGCTTTGATTTCAAACTGAAAGGACAAAATTATGGGTACAAGAGAACAAAATGAGCTTTCTCTACAGGGTGGCTGTGTTGTCCATTAAAGATGGGTGAGAAGCACAGACATTCGGAAAAAGCTTGAAGTACAGACACTGACCCTCCACAACTGAGGTGGTTCGGGATGTATCACTGTGGAACTTTAACAGGCATGACCAGCTGGGAGGAGACCCCGCGGAAGACACATGGTTTGCTGGGAGGATTATATCTTCCAGATGGCCTGGGAACACCTTGGAATCCCACAGCATGTGTTTGTAAGAGTGGCTGGGTAAAGGGACCTATAGGCCTCACTGGTAAGACTGTTGTCCCTGTGACCCATTTTTAGATAAATGGTGGAAAATGAATGAATGAAAAGGAATCTCAACTTCTGAAAATTTAGGGGTGAAGTTTCACTATTAAAACCTGAACTGATCAATTTTGTAACATCTTGAGGTAAATAGCCAGAAAAATCTGAACTAAGCATCTGGGACAGTATGAGACTGGAGAGAAACTGTATGGCTTGAAATATTTTTAGATTTTAAAACTTAGTGAGGCTGTTTCAATAAAAATAAGTGTGCAGCTTGAGACACATGTAATCAGAAGTAAGTAAATATTAACTATGCACAGACATGACTATTTTAATCATAGGTTTAATGGATTGTCAGCTATAGAAAAGAAATTGTTCATTTCAAGTATTACCTCAATATGGGAAGAGGAAGTCCAGGTTGACAAATAAGTGAAGTAATAAAAGGGAAGGTCCAAACAATTTTTGGCTAATTTTTTTTTATAAAAATTGAATGAAATTTGTAAAATAATCAGATCATCTTGAAGATAGAAAGAAATGCCCAAATCTGTGTCATCAATGCTAAACTGCTGTACAAATATCATTGTTCTATCACTTACATTTTGCAGTTAATCTTTTTAAACTTTGTATTTTGTTTTTGTGCTTTAAACTCTTTTAACATTAATTTGGCTTAGATTCATACAACTTTCTGGTCTCATAGGTTCAGGCACTTGGTGCCCGTTTCAATGAAGGGCTAAGCAGCGTTAGGGATGTTAAGCACAGGCCTGTGAGACGGCAACAGGTAACCAAAACTTGCTAAACATATAGATGCTACATATTAATTAAACAGAAAAAATATTGACAAATAATATTCAATTAGGCAAATAACAAATGAACAGATAATGGAAATGAACAATAATAAATGAACAAATAAAAATAAATAAAAAATGAATAACAATAAAAGGGAACAAAGAACACAAAAATAAGCAATCTTAACATTAGCCATGTGAGGAACCCTGGCTTGACCATAACATTGTCTGCTTATGTTTCTGCGCTTCACCTTATTCTCTTTGTCTCATCTTCTTCTCCTTCTTTCACTGCTCCCATTAGGAGTCACCACAGCGGATCATCTTCTTCCATTTCTTTCTGTCCTCTGCATCTTGTTCTGTCACACCCATCACCTGCATGTCCTCTCTCACCACATCCATAAACCTTCACTTAGGCCTTCCTCTTCTCCTCTTACCTGGCAGCTCTATCCTTAGCGCCCTTCTCTCATTATACTCAGCATCTCTCCCCTGCACATGTCCAAACCAACACAATCTCGCCTCTCTGACTTTATCTCCCAACCGTCTAACTCTTTTCCAGAAATGTGGTGTTTATTTTGTACATTATAGGAGATAGTTTGATGTAAGCAGCTACACCTTTCAAAATAAATGTGCCTAAACAGTTCTTCAGAGCGAAGCCATACAGAACCATTTGTGGTTCCCAAAAGAACCATCCACGTTAAGCAGTGGTTACATGAGGAACCCTACATTCCGTAAAGTGCCATTAAAGAACCAGCATTTGTAAAGAAATACTAGAAGATGAACAGGTTTGGTTTTTTTCCGTTTTCAGCTTGGTTTTTATTTTGGCTCATGTTAGGCCATGTTATTTGTTTCCTTTTTCTACCACTGGCTAATAGAGGTATTAGAGCTCATCAGGAATTTTCAGCACCACATTTTGTTTCTTCTTTTCATTATAGACACTAAGAAATACAGCGCCACATTGTGTGCTTTTTTTATTTTTGATTTGTACCGGCTGAGTCATAGCAATCCCATGCAGAATAATCATTTAAAGGTTTTCATTGATTCTTTCCACTTCATTAATATAAG
>JANRMT010062856.1:18035369-18060077 GCA_026402145.1 Polypterus bichir lapradei | reverse complement strand
CCGCGTCTGTCACAGAGAATCATCTGAATGAAAATCACTTGGTGGCATCGGCAACAAATAAGATGTGTGCAGAAGATGTGTGAATGGAAAATGAGCGAAAGTCAGAGACACCACCTGCCTCATTTAATCACTTCCGGTTAAGGCACTTTGTGTTATATAGCGGGTGGACTTTCAGGAAAAAAAAAACTTTGGGGAGGCACAAAACAGAAGAGAGTTTCAGAGATAGACAGAGAGTGAGACGCCATCTGCGTGAAGCATGACACCAAGGAACACTGATTTTTTGGAAGTTGTGATATGGTGGTACCTTTTGATGTAGATTTGGTCCAATACAAAACATGAACACCACGGAAAATGCTGTCTTTGGAACTGACAGAAGAGTGAGTGAAGTCAGAGCATATACTGCGCATTCGTGATTAAAGAGCATTTGTCGATACAATAAGTAGTATAACTAAAAATAAGAAACCCCAAAATCTGCTAGCACCCGGTTACTGAAGCGTTAATTTTAGTGTTGAGTTCTTTCTTGTTTTTTAATTGATATTTGGCTGTATTTTATTGAGATAAAACAAGTGCTAGATATCATTGCTAAAAATATCTGGGTGTAATGTTAAATTTCATAAGTATTTTTTTTAACAAAAGAGGGTGTTCTAACAGCAAACTTTTGAGTATAACCATAGGTTACGCATAGGGAATCCAAAAGTAACACATGAGTTGAGTTTACACAAAGCTTTTTGAAGACTTATGGTAGCCACAGATTGGATAAGCTGTCTTTTTATCCTGTCGCATTGATTAAGCACGGATCATGACCTCGAAGGACATGCCCATAGAAAGGCAACAGCCGGATTTCAAAATGGTGGTGATTGGGGACCTAAAGTGACAACCAAGATGTTGAAAAACAAAACACAATATCTAAACCATTATGAATTTGAAACAATTAATAAAAGAAGTAGAATCCTTGACTTCAAAGGTCCTCAATGTGATAACTAAATTATCTTTATATATAATACGCTATCGTGGCCGTTCGTTTGTCTGTCCAGAACTTTAAATCACCTGTAGCTCGCAAACCGTATGACCTATTGACCTGAAATTTGGTACACATCTACTACGTGACGTCTACTATCCGCTTTTGGGGCGATGATTGACCTCCAAGGTTATTGCTCTTTTTATTTTTATTTTACTTTATTATAGAATCAACTCTTGGCAGCAGCCAACAGGGTGGCCATACGGCGCGTGCATAAGGGCACCGTTCTCATCCCTACCACCTTCGCCGTCACTTCCCCTATCTCTTCATATCTTAAATCATTCTTGAGGCAGATTAAAGACTTGAGTGCCAGTTTAAGTGAAAAATTAAAGAAAACGTACTAAGAAATTGCAACACAAACACTGACTAAATCAGTTTTAACACAAAAAGATGGCGATGAAAGAAAAGAAGAGCTGCTCAGGAAGCAACAAGCGCATCAACCTCTGAGCAAACTAATGGTAAACATACAGAGAAAGAGGATGAAAACTATGAATGATCCAGTCAAGAGTATTCACTGCACGTTATTGTGCAGTGCGCCGTTACTGGTACTAAATAATCAACATGAACCTAAAACATGGCAGGGTTAGTTGCTCAATTAACCATTGTGTTTTCTTTACTTAAAAGTTATTTTTTGGTTTGTAAAATATTTTTTTAAGAATTGCAAAAGTGGGTTCTTTATTCAGCCAATGAACTAAGTTTTATTTTTCCAAGTTCAGAGGGGGAATGCATTACTAAGGGGAAGGGCTACTTTAGAGTCCAGGATAGTAGGTCAATACCAAAATATTGGTGGGCCTCAACGGAGTATTAAAAAAAAAAAAAAAAACACAAACCACGAGACAAGAAGCAATCAAAGGGCCAAAACCGTAGCGTTAGCTTATTTCATTAAGTACTTATCAGGGAATGAATTGCTCTTGATCTTGGGAGAATCAAAAGAGTGTCTGAAGACAGGAAGGGGTCAAATAACCGGAAACCTGGAAACTGATTATCAAAACACAATACAGTGATCAAAAATCAAAGCCAAATGTCTTAATCTCTTTATCTTTTCTTTCACTGCTCTCTGAAAGATTTTATTTTTAAAGATAATCCAAAGCTTGGAAGTCAGTTTCTGCATGGCACATTTTTTTTAAAAGTAGTCACATATTGAGATGTTTGCAAAACATATGACTGAAAACTGCCATGGTTATCAAATGTGGAAATTGGATTTGAGCCCTGATGTTGGTGTGCTGTTAAAAAGGTAAATCATCGACATTACCTGTTGGGTTTGTGCTGAATCTCCTACTCTTCTGAGCTTATGTTTAAAGGCTAAAAGGTTGAAATAAGCAATACTATGTTACCAGAGATTATTAAATATTTTTGTATTAAACATATTATCTAGGTTTAGTCATCTGCAGCAGAAACAAGCTCAGCTTCAAGATATAACAGAAAGTTAATCTCTTTGTATAGCGTGCTTGCTGTATTAGTTGTGATTAGGCTAATTTCTGCTGATAGGTTCTGCTAAACTGAAAAAGGGAACTTATGGTTAGCTAAGCTACGCAATACAGCTCAGGACTGTGCAGGCATGCAGAAGTAACACGCAGAAGTGCACCTTGTACACACTTAAAGGTCATGAACTTCTGTGTCAATGAAACCGATGGACTGCCAGTAAGCCTAGTGAACCTGGTCAGTTGGTACCATTTAAGGGTTAGGGGTAGGGTTAGGCATTGGGGTTAAGGTATTATCATTCTGCCATATCTTTTTAGCAAATGAATGTAACCAATAATGTTAAAGGCCTTTTGCTTATGTAATGTATTTCTTGGATCTGTGATCTGATTGATAAAGTGTATAAAAGAGCATGGCACCTGTTATTCCTTTGTAGCATTTACTAACTGCCACTCTGGTGTCCGTGCTTCTCTGAGCGTGCTACCTCTTGCAAGAATAAAAGACTGAGCTTCCTCCTGCCTGTTTTACTGACTGATTGGCTTTCTTCAAAAGGGGATTTGAGAGGTGAGACACCCCAACTTCCACATGACAACTTGCCCATTATGGCGCCCATGTAAGATTCCTTAAGAAAACGTCCATCCAATTGGAATATCCATCCATATTCCAAACCCTCTTATCTTGATCAGGGTCGCAGGGAATCTGAGCCTTTTGAAGAAAGCATGAGATGCAAGGCAGAAACATCACATGGACAAGGCACTAGTCCATTTCAGGGTGAACACACACACACTCACACACACGTTGGTCAATTTAACAATGGCACTTCACCTAACCTGCATGCCTATGGACTGTGGGAGGAAACCAGAGCATTCAGAGGAAAATATGCAAGCTCCAGGACAAGAATCCCTGGGTGCCATCATGCCGCCCCTTAAGAAAACAGATGTACAAAATGGTACAGAGATGACATGACAAAAATAACAATAAAAATAAACATAAAAATAACAAGGTCAACCTTGCAAAAATTAGTAATTCAGGAAGCTCTCAAAATTTTTGACAACAGAAAGATGAAGCCATAACACTAGTGGCACATTTCTACTAGCACTGTTTCCACCACCTATTCCCTAATAGGTTCCAGGAGCTAACCAGCTAACTAACTTATGAGATTTTGTGGTTTATTTGGCTCCTGCCTTGTATAATAAACCTGCATGTCACGTTTTAGCCAGGAATATTCCTCTGGCTGCATTTTTCAAACTTCATTGTATGTTTTTTTGTTGATTTTTGATTCCTTTGTTTACATTAATATTGCTCGTGTTTATTTGTATTCTTTGTCTTTGCATCAATGCCTTGGTTTGGTCTCGTCTGTTTTGTGCGTGGACCCCCAGGAGGTGTGGCCAAATTCCAGTCACCGCCAGGAACTGCCCTCTGCCCTATAAATCCCTCATAGTTCATGGCAGTTCATTTCAAATATGCTAAGTAGTGGAGTGTTGAGTTTTATTATAATATAGTCATTGTTTATTTTCCATTTTTGTTTTCATGAAGGTGACATTTTTAAACAGTCACTTTAGCTTTTGCATTGGTTCTGTTTCATGTAAAATGGAATCTTCAGGGGTGGCGCAGTGGTAGCGCTGCTGCCTCGCAGTTAGGAGACCTGGGTTAGCTTCCCGGGTCCTCCCTGCGTGGAGTTTACATGTTCTCCCCATGTCTGCGTGGGTTTCCTCCCACAGTCCAAAGACATGCAGGTTAGGTGGATTGGCGATTCTAAATTGGCCCTAGTGTGTGTTTGTGTGTGTCCTGTGGTGGGTTGGCACCCTGCCCGGGATTGGTTCCTGTGTTGGCTGGGATTGGCTCCAGCAGACCCCCGTGACCCTGTGTTTGGATTCAGTGAGTTGGAAAACGGATGAATGGATGGAATCTTCAGTGCACTGAAGAAGTGAAAGATGGACAAAATGACCTTTATTTTTGGATATTGACAGCGTTCAACATGCTATGGTGGTTTTCATCCGTAATGAGAACAAATAACAGAGAACTACCATAGCACAAATAGGAATAAAAAGAAAGACAAGAATTTAAACTAGCCAGTGTGGAAGTTCAGCCCCCTAACACAGACAGACAGACACCAAATGTCCAAAAACACACAAGTTTAATATTTCTTTTCTGCACACAGCACCTCACAATGTCCAAATTAGACACTGTCACACACGTGCGAGTAGGAGACAGCTGGAGATAGTAATGTTAATACCACACCCGACCAGGGGAGGGCGGGGTGCACTGACTATCTTTCTCAATTCCCTGCAGAACTTTTCCGAGAAATCCTACCAGGTTCTGGTACCTTAGAAAACGTCACTTCTGGGTCCCGTCTCATCGATGACGGAACTTCCGGTCTAGATGATGTCACTTCCGGTTACCGACCCTTTGATGACAGAATTTCCGGTCCAAATGAAATCACTTCCGGGTCACACCCCTTTGATGACGTCACTTCCTGCATGGGCCTTTAAAGCCGCCATTTTACCACCATGGAATCAATTCTGTTCTGGACTCAGTGTTGTTAGTATCTCTGTTCGATTCTACAAACCTTTTGCAGATAGGGATATTATACGGGTGGCTGCCCCAAACCTTTTTATGATGTCTGGTCTGTGTTTATATCACAACACTCAGTCCCTTCTTTCTCCTTCTGTTCTTCTGCCACCTCTACTCCTCTCTTCACATGCTCCGTTCTTTTCCACCTTACTTCTACTTAACTAATGGAGTGAAGCAGCCCTTTTTATAACACCCTGGATGTGCTCCAGGTGCTTTTCAACGATCTTCCAGCAGCACTTCAGAGTGTGGTGGAAGTGCTGCAATCCATGGGCCCCAACCGGGTTGAGCTTCTAAGCTCTGATCCTGTGGCCCCAATGCAGACCAGGGCAGCTGCCCTCTCGTGGTCCCAGGGAGGTATTGTCCCTCTCCCGGTCCTTCAGGCGTCCCGGCTGGGCAGGATCTCCAGCCCTCCGCCACTCTAGTTACAATTGTAATAAATGTAAAAGACGCATCTCTTTAAAAAAGTCACCTGGAAGTGGGAGGTCAGTCTCGTACTGGTAACTGGCTTTGGTGGTGGTCAGGGCTGGCTCTAGCATTTAAGCTACCCAAGACAAAGCTATAAAAGCCAGACCTGAAACTTTTATACATTCATCCATATATTGCACATCATAGTTTTTTAGGTATGGTTACGTGTTTCTGAAATTTAGGAGTGGGTTTTTTGTCATTCAAACATGCTCATATTTGAATACTGGGGGGCTATACATTTTAAATGAATTAGATTGTAATTAGATTGGGATTCCGCCCCACCCACAATGCCCTCAATGCCATCCCCAACTTTTCAAGGTCTCAATGTAGGTCTCCTGCATTTTTATTGTGTTTATGTCAATGCTGTCTTGAAATCTGAACAGTGGGAGTGACAGTTAAGTTTTGGGCAACCTTCATGCTGAAGAGCCACTATGGCACATGTGATGTGCAAAAGTGTTTGACCTCCTTCTGTCTCGCTTTCAATGGGTCTCAGTCACGTTGTTTATGTCCATCTATTACTTTTTGGGTAAAAACTGTTTTTGAGTGTGGTGGTATGAGTTTTAGTACCACTGTCAGATATTACCGGTGTCCAGGGTGACTGTAATTTTATTTAATGGCAAAGGCTTGTTCATTGTAGTATTTAGTGTAGAGCTCTAAAGTTGAAAGAAAGTAACATCCTGGATCCTGGCTGGCCATTCCGTCCCATATGATTGAGTTATAGTAACATACGGTGATGCTAGCTTCCTATTGTGCAGTAAGAAAAATAAGCAACCAATTTTTCATCCCATATTTCCTCAGGCACTTCACAGTGTGAAGGTGCTCTGGGTTGGAATTATCTTTTCCCAATTTTTAACCCAAGGAATACAAAATAAATTCCATTACCAACCTAATATGTTGTGACTCATGGTGCACAGTCCACAACGAGTCCCTTTGACTTTGTGACTTTTAAGCCGATTGTTTTTAAGCAGAGTTTTTCTGTGATGTGGTTTGTATTGTGCACTATGCCACTCTTTATATAATTTGTTGTATGATCTTTGTGAAATGAATTATTCATTTGCAGATGGAAACAGATTTCTAGGTTTCAGACATACATAAAGCAGATGGTTAGATCATGCCCCCCACTGCTTCCACAACCCTCCAATAATTTTGTAAATGTGGAATAATAAATAGGAGAGTGATGCAATACTAAAATAGGAGATGAAGTTATGACAGTGAATTCAGTTGGTTTTAACAAAATTTAACAATGAAGGTCCAAGAAGGAATGCCAAACTGGAGGATATATCTTCTAGAAGCCAGCCAGCCAGCCAGGCAAACAGGGTGGTATAGTGACTAAACCACTGGACTCTTAAACCACCAGTTTGTCAGGTCATTCCACGCCTGTGAGCCTGAGACAGCCACGACAATCTAAATGTAAAGTTAGCTGATCTAAAATGGTAGTTTTAAATGAGAGTTCTGGAGACAAGAAGCTATAAAGTTAATAAAGTGTGCGTTCAGAGTGACACTTTGAAATAAGTCAATATCTAACAGGTAACTAAGGCAGTGAAGACTGACACTGAGTTATTTAGATAGATAGATAGATAGATAGATACGAGGGATATCCAGAAAAAAAGGTTACAACAGCTGTTAGAAATCGAAAAATGAATATATTTGAACCAAATTTACAGGGTATGTTCCAAAATATGTGTTTATTTCTCAACATAATCGCCGTCAACTTCGATGCACTTCTTCAGCCTGGGCACCAGCTTTTTTATACCCTCGTCGAATACGCTCCGCTCCACCTCCGAAAGCCACTTCTTCACTGTCTCCTTCACCTCCTCATCGTTGGAAAAACGTTTCCCACCCAAGAATTCTTTCACAATTCTTCCACAAGCTGACGATGGATCTCGGCCGCGGATTCGCGACGCAAAGTGAGGAACTTGATGACCGAACGAATCTCGCATCGGTGGTAGGTGGAGCAAACGGCCTCAGCAGAGGTTGACGAACTCGCTTGCTGTGATGACATTTCACAACTGACTGATGTGATCCCGGGCTTATTTTGACCGTTAGGACCCCCCTACATGCAGGTATGCCAACCTTCGAAAAAAAAAATTCCCTGCACCCTCCAGGGCATTTGTAACCTTTTTTCTGGATATCCCTCGTAGATAGATAGATAGATAGATAGATAGATAGATAGATAGATAGATAGATAGATAGATAGATAGATACTTTATTAATCCCCAAGGGGAAATTCACAAACTCTAGCAGCAGAATACTGATAAAAACAATATTAATTAAAGAGCAATTAAAGCACAGTGCAAGTTAAAAAATGCAAGGTGGAGAGTGCGAGGCAGGTATAACAGTCTATAATCTTATGTAGTGTTAACGTTTACCCCTCCCCCCCGGGTGGAATTGAAGAGTCGCATAGTGTGGAGGAGGAACGATCTCCTCAGTCTGTCAATGGAGCAGGACGGTGACAGCAGTCTGTCGCTGAAACTGCTCCTCTGTCTAGGGGTGATACTGTTCAGTGGATGAAGTGGATTCTCCATGATTAACAGGAGCCTGCTCAGCGCCCGTCGCTCTGCCACAGATGTCAAACTGTCCAGCTCCGTGCCTACAATAGAGCCTGCCTTCCTCACCAGTTTGTCCAGGCGTGAGGGGTCCCTCTTCTTTATACTGCCTCCCCAGCACACCACCGCGTAGAAGAGGCCACTTGCCACAACCATCTGGTAGAACATCTGCAGCATCTTATTGCAGATTTTGAAGGACGCCAGCCTTCTAAGGAAGTATAGTCGGCTCTGTCCTCTCTTGCACAGAGCATCAGTATTGGCAGTCCAGTCCAATTTATCATCCAGTTGCACTCCCAGGTATTTATAGGTCTGTACCCTCTGCACACAGTCGCCTCTGATGATCATGGGGTCTGGGAGGTGGACCAGCTCCTTGGTTTTGTTGGTGTTCAGGTGTAGGTGGATTGAGTCGCACCATTTAACAAAGTCCTTGATTAGGTTCCTATACTCCTCCTGCCTACTCCTGATGCAGCCCACGATAGCATTGTCATCTGCAAACTTTTGCATGTGGCAGGACTCCGAGTTGTATTGGAAGTCCGATGTATATAGGATGAACAGGACCGGAGAAAGTACAGTCCCCTGCGGCGCTCCTGTGCTGCTGACCACAATGTCAGACCTGCAGTTCGAGAGACGCACATTCTGAGGTCTGCCTGTAAGATAGTCCATGATCGATGCCACCAGGTGTGAATCTACTCCCATCCCTGTCAGCTTGTCCCTAAGGATCAGAGGTTGGATGGTGTTGAAGGCGCTAGAGAAATCCAGAAACATAATTCTTACTGCACCACTGCCTCTGTCCAAGTGGGAGAGGGATTGGTGTAGCATATAGATGATGGCATCCTCCGCTCCCACCTTCTCCTGGTATGCGAACTGCAGTGGGTCGAGGGCATGGTGGACCTGTGGCCTCAGATGGTGAAGCAGCAACCCTCCATGGTATTCATCACATGTGACGTCAGAGTGACAGGCCGGAAGTCATTCAGCTCACCAGGATATGATACCTTTGGGACTGGGGTGATACAAGATGTTATCCAAAGCCTCGGGACTCTCCCCTGTTCCAGGCTCAGGTTGAAGATGCGCTGTAGAGGACTTCCCAGCTCCAACGCACAGGCCTTCAGCAGTCATGGCGATACTCCATCTGGACCCACTGCTTTGCTGGCACGAAGTCTCCTCAGCTCTCTGCTCACCTGCTTATTACTCTGCTTATTTATTCTTTATGTTTGCTTGAAGCAGGAATCATGAAGCTACTTTTTGAACCAGCTTTAATTGGTTAATACAGGGTAGCACAAGTAAAAGCACCTAAGCTTTAGTGACATTGTCTTTAACAGTTTTATTAGTAATTAAAGACTAACAAATGTGTTATTATGTATTGTTGTGTTTGTATTATAAGCACCATAATAGCTGTGCTAAAAATTGGACTCCACTGGCAGCAATGCAAAGTTTTGTGTTGAATTATATTTGTGAAAATTAACCTTAGTCTGTCCCTTGTGATAATAGTCTTTCCCAAAGAATATGGCATGTCTTACAATTTGCTTTAAATTGTTGTTGTTTTTTTTTTATTATTATTATGTATGTAATGTTTTTTTTTTTATTCTCTTCTATAATTAATTTTTAGTTTAGGTTTGCTTTTAAATCATCAAAATTATTTTTCATTTTCCTGCAATGTAATTTTGCTGTATTTCAGAGGACCTCAATCACAGTCCTGGAGAGCTGCAGTGGCTGCAGGTTTTTGTTCTAACCCGGTTGCTTAATTAGAAAGCAATTCTTGCCTATAATTTAATGTCATGGCTTGTTAGTGTTTTAACTCTGCTATGTCAAGTCATTCTCATAGCCTAGATTTTTTTCCCCTTTCTAAGGATATCATCCAAATGATTTAAAGGCTAAAATGGATGAGTAATTCTCAGTCCTTCACTTTTTGCTCTTCACTTTCCTTCCAAGTATTTAATTAAACCCAATAGTACATAATAAATACGCACAGGTGTTAATAGTAATTTTGTCATTTCCATGTTATTGCTAATTAGGAGCAATTCAAACCAAGAATACAGCTCTTTAAGACTAAAATAAGCAATAAGGGTTCAATATCTTAATGAGTGAGTCAACTAAAGCGAAGCAGAAGTGTTACTTGAGCAATACGCTCTTCTTATTATGTAATTGGCTTGGAGCAAAAACCTGCAGCCACTGCGGCCCTCCAGGACCGTGACTGAGGGCCCCTGCTTTGTTTCAACACTTCCATTCTGTAAGCTATTTTCTTTGTTAGGTAGATGTCACTGTAGCAGGAGTATGAAGGTCAGCATCTGCACTTCCTTGTTGTCAAAGATTGTGGACACAACCAAGCTCTCCAAGAATCCATCCATCCATTTTCTAAACCCACTTTTTCTTGAGTGAGGTTGGGGAAAGTTGGACAGTGTGCTTAAGTTGTTCTTGACTCTTGAGCCTTTACTTCTGACTCGTGACTTTGAACTTGCTTATGGTTTTGATTTTGTGAGTAAAAGAGTTTTTGGTTAGAAACTTTAGTCCATTATTGACTATGTCTCCCTCATTCTTACTCACTTCCACATTTCTACTTCCTGCCAGAAAACTCTGCAGCATGCTGTCATGATCTGTCTTCTATGTTTAATTTTTTTTCAATCTGTTCCTTGACCCCTAATAATTGTTTGAGTATAGTTTTCATGGTTTCTGAGGAATCTAGTATTTAATTCATCTTTTGCTTCCTTGCGTTTTTAACATTGTTACAAATGATTCATGTTCTCCAATGGCACCATCTTGTTTTCCTTATGGATAGAGCACAGTTTTGGGCCCAGGGTTGTGTTAAGAGCCTCATAAGCCCCTGTGGAAAGTAGTTTGCTGGGATCCCTGTTTTGATAGAAAAACAGAAACATACATTTGCATCAGAAACATCATAGGCCCCTATGCTCCTGGGTCCCCCGGCCAGTGCCCATTGTGTCCGTATGTTAAGACGGCCTTGCGCACAACATGGTATTACTACTGTGACAATTTAAAAAGCGCATCTTATCATCCAAGATTTAGAATCAGGAAAAAAGAACCTTTGTGTAATTTCCTATTATTAGTTTTTGAATTTGCTCCTTACGACACTTTTTCTGCTCTCTGATTACACCTTTCATCTTGCATTTCTTGGCTCTCGTTATGTCTACCATTTTTGGCTTATGACTTACAGTGTTGTGCATGAACTAGTTGAAAAGAGCACGTTCATTGAACAAGCTCATTTTTCTAAGAATGATGAACTTATCATAACGTATTTGCAAGTGAAGAACTTGAACGTGTGCTTGTTCAGTTTTAGGTGACATTCTGGATCTGGTTTAGGTCCAGATTAAACGTTCTGCCTTACCCTGTTATGTAGGGGTGGAGCTGAATCCGAATACGGTATTCGGATAAGCACATAGAGTGGATATTTACGAATGTTTATTTCATATAAATTTTTTTCCATTTATTTACATACGGAAAAAATAACATAAAATCAAATAGGCACTGTCTGTGTCTTGGACAATTGGACAATTGACTCAAAGGCTATTTCATGGGCAGGTGTGGGCAAGTCCGTCATTATGTCTTATCAATTAAGCAGATAAAAGGCCTGGAGTTGATTTGAGGTGTGGTGCTTGCATGTGGAAGATTTTGCTATGAACAGACAACATGCGGTCAAAGGAGCTCTCCATGCAGGTGAAAGAAGTCATCCTTAAGCTGTGAAAACAGAAAATACCCATCTGAGAAATTGCTACAATATTACGAGTGGCAAAATCTACAGTTTGGTACATCCTGAGAAAGAAAGCAAGCACTGGTGAACTCAGCAACGCAAAAAGACCTAGACGTCCACGGAAGACAACAGTGGTGGTTATCGCAGAATCATTTCCATGGTGAAGAGAAACCCCTTCACGACAGCCAACCAAGTGAACAACACTCTCCAGGGGGTCGGCGTATCGATATCCAAGTCTACCATAAAGAGAAGACTGCATGAAAGTAAATACAGAGGCAACTGAAAGCCGGTGCAGTAAAGGCCTGGCAGAGCATTAAAAAGGAGGAAACCGAGCATCTGGTGATGTCCATGAGTTCAAGACTTCAGGCTGTCATTGCCAGCAAAGGGTTTTCAACCAACTATTAGAAATGAACATTTTATTTCCAGTTATTTAATTTGTCCAATTACTTTTGAGCCCCTGAAATAAAGGGATTGTGCTAAAAAAATGCTTTAGTTGCCTCACATTTTTATGTAATCTTTTTGTTCAACCCACTGAATTAAAGCTGAAAGTCTGCACTTCAACTGCATCTGAGTTGTTTCATTTAAAATCCGTTGTGGTAATGTACAGAACCAAAATTAGAAAAAAGCTGTCTCGGTCCAAATATTTATGGACCTAACTGTATATGTATACTTGCATCCATTTAATTTCTTTTTTGGCCGGGAGGATATTAGCATGAGCGGCACAGTGGTGCAGTGAGTAGCGTTACTGCCTCACAGTTAGGAGACCCGGGTTCGCTTCGAGTTTGCGTGTTCTCCCCGTGTCTGCGTGGGTTTCCTCTGGGTGCTCCGGTTTCCTCCCACAGTCCAAACACATGCAGATTAGGTGGATTGGCGATCCTAAATTGTCCCTAGTGTGTGTGGTTGTGTGTGTGTGTGTGCATGTACCCTGCGGTAGGCTGGCACCCTGCCCGGGGTTTGTTTCCTGCCTTGCGCCCTGTGTTGGCTGGGATTGGCTCCAGCAGACCCCCATGACCCTGTAGTTGGGATATAGTGGGTTGGATAATGGATGGATGGATATTAGCATGTATGGTTATACGTGTTTGTTGCTGGGTATAACTCAATAAAGTGTGTTTAAATAAAGAAGTCTTCATAATTATTGTATTTTATTCAAGAATATTGTAATATAAGGCACGCAAAATTGAAAAAGTAAACTCATGGGTCACTCCTTAAAAAATAAAAAATGAACATGAGCTAGTTCAAAATTGAAATGGTAAACTATGAATGTAAATGAATTCATTTTAATCTGTGTGAACTGAAGTTTGAGCTTGTTCTTGTGAAGTGTGAACTTGCACAACACTGATGACTTACTGCACAATCCATGTCTTGTGCTTTGTCATTTAATTACTGACATTCCAGTTCCATCTTCTGGGTCTGTTTTCTTTCAGAACTGCTGTCGTCCTGTACAAGTAGTACTTAGGCAGAAAGATAACAGAAATAACAAAACTAAACAAAATGTGCCCAAGGCCTTCCTGCCACCATCTCTCTTGCTGCTGTTCAAACCAATGCGGAGCTCCTTAATGTGTTGGCTGTCTGACTATTTTTTTTAATGTGCCACCTGTACACTGTTGTACCCCCTTTACACATATGACTGCACAGCTATACATGACTCTAACACCGCTGTCAAGTTTGCTGGTGACACAGGCTGTCATATCCAACAGCAATGAGGAAGCTTACCTGAATAAAGTGGAAAGTCTGTCACACTGGTGTCAGGCTCACAGTCTTCTTCTGTATGTCAACAAGACAAAGGAGCTGATTGTGGACTTTGAGAGGAAAGAACAGGGGCACTACTGCCCTCTCAGTATTAAGAGCACTCAGGTGGAGAGGTGGACAGTTTCAGACACCTCGGAGTTTACATCACAGAGAATCTGTAGTTTGTAGTTTGATGAGAACGCTGCTACTAAACATCATTATGATTATCTTCTTAACCAGAACAACTGGTGTAGAGCAAACATGTCACTGCTTCTTGATCAGGAGATTCATTCCCACTATCCAGCAGCTACACTACCTGCACTTCAGAATAGGTTATCCACCTGAAGCTAAAGTGTTCAGGCCTGGCCAGTAGATGAATGAGAGATCATCTAAGAAACAGTTGGGTTGCTGTTAGGTGTTATTGAGGCCATCAGGGGGTGCTTACCTTGTGGTCTGTGTGTGAATCCTGTGACGAACACTCACGGCCATTACCTGGCTGGGATGCCAACAGAATGGAAGGTCTGGGGAAGAGAGCATCGATGAGACAACACCTCCCCTGAAGGGTCCAGGAACATTGACACCTTGATGAAGAAGGCATGGCAACATTTGTACCACCACAAATGCCTCAAACATTTCTGGCTACCCTCCCAGATACTAAAGAACTTCTATAGATGAACCATTGAAGGTATTCTGACAGGAAGTCTAACCATGTGTTTTGGGAACAGCATGCAGCAGGACTGCAAGGATCTACAGAGAGTGGTGTGGTCAACAAACCATATTACAGTGTGTGTACTCACTAACCTCCATGACATCTCCACCAAGCGATGTCGAACCAAGACAAGAAAATTATCCATGACACAAGCCATCCCAAAAATGGCCACTTTTCAGCACTTCAATCAGGTAAACGCTAGCACTGCCTCTAGACCAGTGCAGAGAGACTGAGGAAGAGTCTGTCCTCATTCTGGAATAAAGAAAGTGTCAAGAAATTCATGATGCCCTATTATGAACTGTCTCACATTAAGTTATTTAAGTCATCTATTTAGTTATTATTATTATTATTATTATCTCTCTATTATAAAAGGTAATCCTGGTATGAGACTTTTTCAAAGAGATAATTTCAAGTCCCGTGAGTCGAGACTTTTGCTAGGAGATTTTTTCAAGTCCTGCACTCCTCTCAACTATATTCAACCACACACACAGTCCAATCACCTCTCATTTGTGTGAATGCTTTTGTCAGACACACTTCCTGCACTCTCAGCTCTTATAAATCTTTACTATTTCCTCATTTTAAGTTATTTATGAAAAGTCCTCCATTTCATCCTTTAAAGAAGTTTTTCTGGACAGTATTGTTATACATACAATCTATTTGTTTAATTTGTAATAGTCCATTTCTGGCAAATAATTCTATAAGTTCTAGATGTCACGTCAATGAGTAAACGAAGAAGAAAAGGGAACGTGTCGAAAAGAGGCCCAAAAGCTTTGGAGAGAAAAGAATTCAAAAAAGAACAATAATAATCTAAGTGCAAATTCAGAAAATAAGTAAAGTAATAATCAGTCTGGACCAAGTGGAATTAAAAACCTGACAGGTCCAAGCAGGAACAGAAATAAAAGACAAAGAGTAGAAGACAAAGTAGAACGTCATGAAGAGGTTCAAAAACATTGGTGAGATACACATGCAGAGCAGGTTAGAGATTATGAAAGTACTAAAATTCAAAAGGCATGAAAAACTGATAGTAAAGATCACATTAGCGCTAACAAAAGGAAATTATTACTTGCTGAAATAACGGAACAATGAAAAGAGATTGACTATATGGACATAGGTGATATGACAAAAGTATTTAGATATTTTTCAGCTTAAATGTTTAAGTCAGAAACTTGTGGATTGTCTAATTTGTGTTGCCATCAGGGAAAAGTAGTGTTTCTTCCCAATGAAGAGGCGTATACGCGAGAATTAAAAGATTTGTTGTTTGGTGTATGTTTTTATTAAAGTGTTACAGTAAAAGTGAAAGTTTAAAAAGTATTTGTGTGTTAATTTCAAAGCCAAACAGAATGAAAACGTATAACTCAAAGAATACCTCTAACGCAACATGAAACATAAATTTCTTTCAATCTATTATGTTTTACTATGGTTAATTACTCGCTATAATGTAAAAGGTCAATTTATTTATTAGAGAGAATGAAACGATATTCACTCACAAGCAGTTTTACGCTGTGTTGTCATGATGTAAGTCCAAACACAGAATCAAAATTCAATGCGATATTGACAAAAAGTTAATTCCAAATATTGTTTTTACTGAAGTGTAACAGTAAAAGTGTAAGTTTAAAAAGTATTTGCATGTTGTGACAAATTGACGCTAGACAGTCACAAAGCTTTGGGGCAGCCACCCGTATAATATGATCCTGGCTGCAAAAAGTTTGTAAAAGTGAGTTCTTTACAAGACAGAGTCCAAAACAGAACTGATTAAGTGGTGGTAAGATGGCGGTTTTAAGAGCTAAGTAAAGGAAATGATGTCATCCACACCAGAACAGGAAGTAACGTCTTCAGACCGGAAGTGACATCATCAGTGACACCGGAAGTGCCATCATCAGTGGCAGTGGAACCGGACATGATGTCATCAGTGGCGCCGGAATCTGGTGGGATTTCCCGTGAATGATCTGCAAGAGACTGAGAGAGACGGTCAGCACACTCTGCCACCCCCTGGTCTGACGTAGTATTACAGTTACTTAAGCCCTTTAGTTGCCTCCTAATCGCACGTGTGTGACAAGGCCCCCCCTCCCAGCCCAGACCCGTCGGGTCGGGCGTCCTGCACCAAGAGGTCGTGAGAACGAGAAAGAGTATCAGCGTTGGAATAGAGGGAGTCCCTACAATGGATAAGCGAATACTTATACAGTTGAAGATCAAGAAACCACCTGGTGACCCAAGGATTCAACTCCTTGTGTAGGGCCATCAACTGTAAGGGCGCATGATCCATCACAAGAGTGAATTCCCGACCCAAGAGGTAGTAACTCAATTGCGTAATCGCCCATTCAATTGCAAGTGCCTTTCGTTCCACCATCACATACTTGGTCTCCCGATCCAGCAGTTTCTGGTTCAGGTACTTAACGGGGTGTTCAACACCATCAACGTTTTGGCTCAGCATGGCACCCAGGCCTGTGTCCCAAGTGTCGGTCTGGAGAATGAAAGGAAGTCAAAAATTAGGAGCTTTCAAAACTGATGCTGACGTAAGGGCCTGTTTAAAGTCACTAAATGCAGCCTCCATCATATCATCCCATACCACATTATTAGGGGCCCTCTTCCTTGTTAAATTAGTCAAGGGCATCATTCTCTCTGAAAACCGGGGTACAAACTGGAGGTAATACCCAGCCAATCTGAGAAAGGCTTGGACTTGCCGCTTGGTTTGCAGACAGGGCCAATGTATTATGGCTTCTATCTTTGAACACTGTAGTTTTACAGTACCCTGACCCACCAGGTAGCCCAAATATTTAGCTTCTTTTATTCCAAAGAAACATTTCTTTGGATTAATCCGAAGCCCAGCTTTTCCTAGCATCCAAAGCACTGCAGTGACCTGCTGTATGTGTTCCTTACATGTGCTGGAGTAGATAATGATGTCATCCAGGTAGGCAACACCGTATGGATTATGGGGTCGGAGCACTCTATCCACTAGATGCTGGAAAGTTGCAGGTGCCCCGCGTAACCTGAATGGAAGGACGCGATACTGCCAGTGTCCGCTAGGGGTACTAAACGTGGTCTTTGCGGAGTCCGTTAAAGGAATCTGCCAATACCCCTTTGCCATGTCAAGTATGGTCAAGAATTTTGCCTGTCTGAGCCTCTAGAGGAAGTTGTCCACTCGAGGCATCAGATAAGCATCAAATTGGGAAACTTGATTAAGCTGACGGAAGTAATTGCAAAACCTCCAACTTCCGTCTGGCTTACTAACCGATACATTGGGACTAGACCAGGGACTATAACTTTCCTCTGTCACACCTAGGTCCAGCATGCGTTTGATTTCAAGCTCTACTTCAACTTTCTTTGCTTCAGGAAGTCAATAGGAGTGTTCTCGAATGACAACCCCAGGTTCGCTCACAATATCATGCATAATCAGAAAGGTCCATCAGAGGTTTCTCACTCACAACCTCTGGGACGGAGAGGACAGCTGTTTCCAGCTTCCGTCTCTGTCTGGAATTTAGCTCCAGTCCAAAATTAAGGGGGGGGGGGGGGTAGATCGAGCAAAGAATGAGTAGGACTGAGCAGAGAAGGGAGCCGGATCCCTTTTCTTCCACGGTTTCAGCAAGTTCACATGATAAATCCGCTCGCCTGGTTGATAATTGGGCTGTTTCACCAAATAATCGACGAGTCCTTTTCTCTCCTTAATTTCGTAAGGTCCTTGCCAGTGAGCAAGTAATTTGGAATGAGATGTTGGAACCAAGACTATGACCCAATCGGTAAAATTTTTCCAAATCTATCGCATAATTGTGCGATATATTCTAATATATTGGTAGAGGGAAGAGCCTCTTCTTCCCATCCTTCTTTTAAAATATCCAATATTCCCCTTGATTGTTGTCCATATTGTAATTTAAACGGTGAGAACCCCATAGAGGCTTGGGGGACTTCCCGATATGCAAACAGAACAAGGGGGAGGAGCTGATCCCAGTTTCTCCCTTCCCTGCTGACCACCTCGCGAAGCATTTGTTTGAGAGTCTGATTAAACCTCTCGACAAGACCGTCGGTTTGAAGATGATACTCTTTAAGTGCCTTATTTTAAGTAATTTGGCAGTCTCCCTGAAAGTCTCCAAGATGAAAGGAGTCCCTTGATCTGTAAGGACTTCGCGAAGATCCCCTCCAATTCTCGTGCGATTGCCTTAGATGTGGCTGAGCACAAAGGAACAGCCTCAGGATACCGAGTAGCATAATCCACCTGGACTAATATGTACTTATGTCCTCGGGCTGAGGGCTTCAGGGGTCTTACGATATTGGCCCTAATACGTTCAAAAGGGACATCAACCAAGGGAAGGGGAACGAGTGGAGCACTGTCCCTCCTAGGAATTTGCCGTAATTTATACTCTTGATAAGAGACACAAAAACTGTGAACCTTCTCATTAATTCCCAGTCAGTAAAATCGGAGCTTAATCCGTTTATTCGGTGCCCAAATGGCCTCCCAGGAAATGAACATGTGCTAACTCACAGATCTGCCGCCAGTAGGTTCGTGGGATTAGCAACAGTTTTTTCACCCCCCCTCCCCCATGTTCCGCTACTCGATATAATAGATCGTTTTCAATCACAAAGTGAGGATGGGTTGATGAGTGCATTGGCCATTCACAAGCACAACTGCATTTTTCACAAACTTTAGGGAGTCATTATTCCACTGCTTCTGTTTGAATGAAGCCAGCGTTTCTCTAAATTGAAACTGTATTTTGGAGAGAGGGTCTCGTCTAACTTTAAGGGGCGGAGAATCTCCCCGCCCCCTTCTTGGGTTTCTGTATTTCTCTCAGCCGGCTGATTACACCGCATGGAGACAGCCTGAGGCAGGTCATCTACTGTCTATAACTAGGCCTAAGTTTCGTTCGAGAGTAATCAAAAGTAGGCCGTCTTTATTTTCAGACCAATCCTGCCCCAGAATCACCGGAAAAGGTGGCGATGGGAAGACCTCTATGGAGATTTTTCTCAGCGATCCTCCCTGACTGATGAAACATAGGACGGTTTTGTATTTTCAAACTTCTCCTTGTATACATTTAATAAATAATTAATAAAGTCATGAATTGTTATTGTTCCTTTATATTTGTCTTGTGGCACAGTCATAGAAGATGAGCAACTAAGCATTTTACTGCATATTATACTGTATGCATAACTTGTATGTTGAAAACGAAATTTGATTTTATATGATTTGAGTTAATGATGGTGTCACTGTTTTCTGCACTTCTCCCTCTGAAATATAATGAACTAACCTGTGTGGGCTTCATCTATGCAGGTTCCTTCCTCACCTAAAATTAAACCCGCACTGATTCAGACTTTCAACAAGGCCATGATGATACAGTCACTGTTTGGTTTCAGCTTGTGCTTTCATGAGGATGACCTTTTTACAAACTTACGTTAGTTTGTGGATTGGTTTCGTTTCACATAATGAACATTCTACTACAATAGACTTCTTTATCTTCCATAAGGTCACTCAGACATGCTTTATTGCTTGCACCCATGTTTGCTTATAAGACATGCAAACAAAGACCCAGACTGGAATTTTCCAAAAGCTAACTCTGCTCTTGAGGCTTGCAGACAGTGACAGGATAAAGGAAAAGTCTGGGAGTAGGAAATTACTTTAGCACTGATTAGCTGATACATTTTTAAAACAGATCTATTTTAATAGCCCTGCAGAAAATCTGGTAAATGTCACTATGCCACTCTGTAAGAGCCATTAGGAAGCGATCATCCTTTATGAAAGGAAGTTGAGTAAAGGGCTAGTCAGGATACATATAACTTTGATTCATTAATCAAAATCATAATTTAACATAACACAAATGGTGTGGCATTCCATTTATAGTGAGTGATCTTAGAGATTTTACTGTCTCTAACCGTAAGGAAGTCGGTGAACATAACAAGCTAAAGTGAGAGGAGCGCCTGCGTTTCACATTATGGCTTGCATGGCCAGTCCCAGATGTCTGCTTGGTTGATAACTATAGTAGAGATGAATTATTTGAGTGAACAAAAAAGTATATTTTTAAACATCAGGGTTGTGCAGTGGTCGCCACTGCTGCTTTACAGACCAAGTGTCCCATGGTTCCCCGTTGTGTGTGTGGAGTTTGCACATTTCCTGTATCTGAGTGGGATTGTCACTTCACACTGTGTGAGTATGAGAGTGGACACTGTGATGTATTGATGCTCTGTCCTAATGCTGTCAGGACAGGTAACACCACCCCCAATTGAACTGGATTAAGCAGATTTGAGAATGGTTTGTGACATTTGTCACACATGTGCGATTAGGAGGCAGTCAACAAGCCCAGAAGTGAGTGAAATATCACGAAATATCATGGTACTAACATTTCTCTCTCTCTTTCTTCAGACAATAGGAAGAAAATTAAAGCTACCTTACTTCCAGGTTCCAAGATGGCCACCGGAACGTCACCTCTGGCATCATCTGATGACATCACTTCCGGCTCCAACCTATGACGACACTTCCGGTCTCCAGTCGATGATGTCACTTCCACCCATACATCACTTCTGGTCACTTTTGAAGATGTTGAATCCTTCTGTCAGCTTCAATGTCATTTCCTGCCAACTCATTTCTGCCCGCCATCTTTATTTTGTATAAAAGCCACCATTTTGTGAAAGCCGTTGCGATGTACTGTAAAAGTAATTTTAATCACCATATTTTTGCCTTTTCGTTTTCTTTGTCCTATGGACATTATACGGGGACAGTCCCCAACTCTTTATTCAGTTGTGGACATCCTGTTTTTATCACAAATTATTTTTTCCAAAATGAATCTATAGTTTCTCACTTATATTCAGCTGCAGACAATTCAGAAGCAAGTGCTTCAGTATGGAGGAATCTTCAATTCTTTGAAATACGTAATATCTCCGGCAGAATCCATTTCATCGGCAGTAGTAAGCATTTTTCTAATTAATTCTTGTGCTATCGATTCACCAATCAGTAACTAGAGGGCGTGTTAGAGCCCACCCTCTCAACTTTGACGAGTGAAAATGACAGTTTTATTTTAAGCCGTATTTCATGACGGTTTGCAGGAATGTTACGGACAAAATGAAATAAATAAATAAGCAACGAAAAACATATTTCGTGACACATGTATTTATTTATGCTCTTATTTCATGACATATTTATTTATTTAGGCTCTCATTTCATGACACATTTATCTATTTATGCTCACATTTCACAGTACTTTTATTTATTTACGCATTCATTTATTTATTTAATTTTGTCCGAAATATTCCTCCATACTTCAGTGGCAAAAAAATTGAATTTGAAATGTCTTGTGCCTCAAGGACATGACAAGATAAATGACATTAAGCAAAATGAGTGATTCTCAAGGTAAAGTCCCTACTGTGGAGAAATTAGCACCCCCTAGTAAGTTAAAGTCTGTTGTGATGGAGCGATTCACGGCTGATGTTACAATGTTATGTATGCCTCACTTAAAAAGCAGCTTTGGGAAGATGCACCACCATCACTGTACCCCATTATTGCTCACTTTAGGCTCTTTTACCTGATTTTGACTTTTTTGACGCAACGAGGAAACACCTGAGCCCTTTGTCTGTTATCGCTGTGTTACCGCTGTCTGTATTTACATGGAGGAAGATGAATTACTTTATATGGCTATGCTTGGCTCTTCCACCTGGAGTAGCCACTGGGGACAGAGGACATGACTTGGGCCAGCTGTTCACCAGAAGGCTGACAGATGCAAGAGAAGCCCTGATGGGAGAAGAATGTTTTTAAGAGAAGGATAGCATCATTAAAGTAACAATAGCAGCCAGACTTCATACAAGCAGGTTTTGGGTGTTGAGCAACATACTTGTATATTAAACTTGTCACAGCAGAATAAAATGTAGTTTGATGAAAATGCTGCTCTTGAACATCAGCATTATCTTCTTAAACAGAGCAACTGGTGTAGAGCAATGGAAAAACATGTCACTGCTTCTTGATCAGGAGATCCAGCAGATACACTACCTGCACTTCAGAATAGGTAATCCACCTGAAGCTAAAGTGTTCGGACCCGGCCAGTACGTAAACGAGAGATCATCTAAGAAAAACTTGGGTTGCTGCTAGAATAGGTGGTATTGAGGCCATCAGGGGGTGCTTACCTTGTGATCTGTGTGTGAATCCCGTGACGGGCAGTCACAGGGACGCCAACAGAATGGAATGAACCAGGAGAGAGAGCATCGATGAGGCAATACCTCCCCTGGGACAGTAGAGGGCAGCCCTCCTGGGCCACTGTGGCACCACAGAGTTTGGCACAGCCCTGCTGGGTTCCGTAGGGGCCTCTAGGAGAAGCTGCAGAGCCCTATAACAGACCTACCACACCTGGGAGTGATTCCAGGTAATCTTGATGAGCCACCTGGAACACTCCCAGGACCAATAGCAGGAGCCAGTCACCCCCATCACTTAATAGCCTGAGTTGGGAGGAAGTGAACGAAGCTCGTGAGGATGAGTGGAGGCGCAAGGACTGGCAAAGAGAAAGGGCTGTGGTGCTGTATGCACTGTGCTGTACTTTGGGGGAGCAAAGAAGAAATGCTTCCCCGACTGTAAGTAAATTGTGTGTTGTGTGGTGAAACTTGTGTCCTGCCTGTCTGTGTCGGGTTAGGGCAGCTAACAATCTCAATACCCCAGTGCAGTGACACGGACACCGTGCTGTCAATGTGGTGCCTTCCTTTGGTTGAAATGTAAAACTGAGGTCCTGAATCTCTGTGGTCATAAAAAGTCCCTGCGCATCTTTCAAAAAAAGTAGATTGTTTTCCAAAGTCCTGACTAAATTGACCACCATAGCTTGGTCATTCTTGCTCCCTAATCATCCTGTCTCTACTTCGCTAACTAACTCTCACCTCTTCACCACCCGATAGCTAATGTGTGGTGAGCACACTGGCCCAAGAATGATTGCTGTCTCATTATCCAGATGCACATTGGTGGTGGTTGAGGTGGTTCCCCACTGTTTATGTAAAATGCTTTGAACATGTTAGAGATGTGCTATATAAATTTACCTAATTACGGGGGAAAATCAAAAAGTAAAGGCAATTTACCCTTTAATACCGGTAACTGTGAGCAGATGTACATAACAATTACATCACTTCTTATAGTCACCCTGCAGATCTATGCACTTCTTGTATTGTTCCATTAACTTCCATTAACTTGGGAGAAGAAGCTTTTCGGCTGCTCACAAATCCAAGTCTGCACAACTTCCATAACGTCATCATCAGAGGTGAACCTACGGCCGCGTAAAGCCTCTTGAAAAAGGATCAAAGATGTGATGGTTAGCATGGTGCCAGATCAGGGCTGTAAGGAGGATTAGGAAGGCGCTCAAGCTGGAGCTGCTGTATTGCTCCCACCGTTGTGGCTGCTGCATTGAGTCGTGTGTTGTCACAGAGCAGCAAGTCTCTTTCTGACAGCATTCCTCTTCTTTAGCTGCACATTGCAGGTTTTAATTTCTCTCGAAGTATAGCACAGTATGTTGTACTGGTCACTGATTATTCATGTTCCTGAAAATGCACCCAAAAGAAGGTCATCATTGTTTTCTTGGTGGAGGACTGTCATTTGAATTTCTTCTGTACTGGAGAACGCAGGTGTTTGTGCTTTAGGTTTTGTCTCTTGCTTTCCGGCTCACAGTGACAGACGCATGTGACAATCTGCTCCAAAACATTTAGGTCTTCTTCATAATAAACTGCTCAAAAAAAATTAAAAGGAACGCTTTGAAAACACATCAGATCTCAATGGGAAAGAAACCTGCTGGCTACCTCTACTTATATGGACTGGGTAATGTGTTACGAACGAAAAGATGCCACATCATTTGATATAAATGAAGATGATCAACCTACAGACGGCTGAATTCAAAGACACCCCAAAAATCAAAGTGTAAAAATGATGTGGCAGGGTTGTCCATTTTGCCGAAATTTCATTGCAGCAACTCCAAATCGTATGCAGTAGTTTGTATGGCCCCCACGTGCTTGTATGAATGCCTGACAATATCGGGGTGGGGTATGCTCTTAATGAGACGATGCAAGTCACCATGCATTATGGTATGTGCAGCAACAGCAGACAGTATAACCCATCAGAGTTCTCTGATGAAGCCATGTGCCATGTTAATACGGGCTTGTCTGCATGATGGTCCACCACATCGAGGTTTAATCAGTTATACATGTTCTTTCCACTTTAAACCTTTCTGTCTGTTCATATTCTTTATACTCGTGCTGTTTTTCCTTCCAAAATAAGCCAACATCCTTTGGTGAATTTCAACAGGTTTCAATCCCTCTGCCCAAAGGAATCTCTCTAAGGCTCGTTGTTCAAAAATGGTGCAAGTACACAGCAGAGTGTCAATGCTCATTTGAGCTTGGCTTCAAGTGTAGCGCTGCGATGTGATTGTTCGAAGTACACATAAGCCGCTGTGAACGTGTGATATTGCATCAGCTTCTATCCATTGATAGATAGATAGATACTTTATTAATCCCAAGGGGAAATTCACATAATCCAGCAGCAGTATACTGATACAAAGAAACAATATTAAATTAAATAGTAATAAAAATGAAAAAAGTTAGCATTTACTCCCCC
>JANRMT010062856.1:18000952-18033663 GCA_026402145.1 Polypterus bichir lapradei | reverse complement strand
GGGAGAGTTTATAAGGGCTTAAAATATATAAAAATAACCATACAAACATATGGTTTCTACTTCGCGGATTTTCACCTATCGCGGGGGGGTCTGGAACGCAACCCCCGCGATCGAGGAGGGATTACTGTATATACGTAGAGTGCTTTCAGTTTCCATCTATCACCTATCTAATTCAAGGTAGGTCCTCCAGAACAGCAGGACTTCTTGGAGTAATGAATTCAACCAGATACTGGATACATTCATTAGGTCTGGGCCTACTTGACAGCAATTTTGTTTTCCACACATTCAGATTTCATACCTCCTGTTCCTCCTCAACACAAAGGTACCCTATTGAATTGAGATTTGCGACATGTGCAGAACACTAGAGTAAGCTGAAGTACCAGTCATGGTTGTGGAACCAGCTTGAGATGACTGATGCATGTTATGTGATATGGCACATTTCTCTACTGGAAGTATCCATTTGAAAAAGCTTAGAATGTGGTAATGAAGTGATCAGCAACAACAGGTAGGTATTCTGTGACTTTCAAGTGACACACATTTGGACAATGAAAAGTCTACAATCCCACACTACTGTACCAGCACTACCAGCATCACCAAGGCCGGTGGATCCTTACTGTTTACAAAAAAATCAGGATTCACAAAGCCAAGCAACACTTTATTTTTTTTTTATAAACTGGGGTTGTCCAGATTTGCGACTGACATGCCAACTGTAATCTCCATGTGCTTCTCCCCAAAATGAATTCAGTAAAGAAAACACCCTAAACCTGAGCTGGGAATGTCAATACAGAAGCAATGGCTCAACCAAAAGGATCTGAGGGTTGTTTCTGGCAAAAGAACGTGACTCCAGACCTGGTCAGCATTGTACAGGATTGTCAGCCTTACACAGAGAGCAGACCAAATCAGAGAGCAGACAAAACGAGAGTGACTAACCAGTTGTCTCCTACTCGTTAACTAAGCTGAAATCCAGTTCTGTAGGTTACCTCTGGTAACGGTTTCAATGTAATGACACCCAAACTTACATTATCTATAAAGGCTTTTAAATTGTAACCAGTAGCTAATATTCTGAAGTCACATGTTGGCATTTTTTTAACTGTTGATCTCCTTTCTCTCATAGGCCTTATTGTTAATACATTTTAACAAATATTATAAGAGTAAATTTTTCTTATTACATTTTCTTCTCATTGCTTTACAAGAATTTTTGAGTCCCTGAAGATTTTCTATTAATTTACTCCACTGTTCCACATCTAGATTTTATCCCTGTATATTTCCCCGAGGTTCAATAAATTATTTTTTTTATAGTTCTATATATGTTATTTCCAGATTTATACTGTTAAAACATCGTGAGGCTAAATATCCAATATGTGATGTCTAATACGGTCTGTATTGCAAATACTGGACACATTATCAAGGGATATTAAGTCACTTCAGGTTTTTCCCAATTTAGCTAAATGCCATCATTCTTAACTCATAATTCCTATTGCTGTGGCCCAGTATTTATTGCATTCTTGCAGTTTTGGGTTGAATAATTTAAATTATCATTTCGCTACAGCCACATTGATATTATTACAGATGTATTCACTGACAGGTGGCTCAGTGTCCACAGTGGTTAGTGTTACTATCTCACAGCTACAGAGTCCTTGGTTCAAATCAAAAGCCGGTCAATGTTCACTTTTCTAGAGTTTCCATGTCTATGCTGGTTATCCAGTTTTCCAGTGAAGAGTAGTTGACTGCTACTCAATGAGTGTGTTCTGTGATGGACTCATGGTTCTTCTAGGCTTGGTCCCACCTTGAGCTGAAATTGCTGGGAGAGCCCTAAACTCCCCTCTGTGGGTTCAGTGAATGAATGAATGCCCACTTGGACAGAGGCAGTGGTGCAGTAAGAATTATGTTTCTGGACTTCTCTAGCGCTTTCAACACCATCCAGCCTCGGCTCCTTAGGGACAAGCTGACAGAGATGAGAGTAGATTCATACCTGGTGGCATGGATCGTGGACTATCTTACAGACAGACCTCAGTATGTGCGTCTCGGGAACTGCAGGTCTGACATTGTGGTCAGCAACACAGGAGCGCCGCAGGGGACTGTACTTTCTCCAGGCCTGTTCAGCCTATAAACATCAGACTTCCAATACAACTCGGAGATACAACTGCCACATGCAAAAGTTCGCTGACGACACTGATATCGTGGGCTGTATCAGGAGTGGGCAGGAGGAGGAGTATAGGAACCTAATCAAGGACTTTGTTAAATGGTGTGACTCAAACCACCTACACCTGAACACCAGCAAAACCAAGGAGCTGGTGGTGGATTTTAGGAGACCCAGGCCCCTCATGGACCCCGTGATCATCAGAGGTGACTGTGTGCAGAGGGTCCAGACCTATAAATACCTGGGAGTGCAGCTAGATGATAAACTGGACTGGACTGCCAATACTGATGCTCTGTGCAAGAGAGAACAGAGCCGACTATACTTCCTTAAAAGACTGGCATCCTTCAATATCTGCAATGAGATGCTGCAGATGTTCTATCAGACGGTTGTGGCGAGTGCCCTCTTCTATGCGGTGATGTGCTGGGGAGGCAACATAAAGAAGAAGGACACCTCACGTCTGAACAAACTGGTGAGGAAGGCAGGTTCTATTGTAGGCACAGAGCTGGACAGTTTGACATCTGTGGCGGAGTGAGGAGCACTGAGCAGGCTACTGTCAATCATGGAGAATCCACTGCATCCACTGAACAGGATCATCTCCAGACAGAGGAACAGCTTCAGCGACAGACTGCTGTTACCATCCTGCTCAACTGACAGACTGAGGAGATCGTTTCTCCCCACACTATGCGACTCTTCAGTTCCACCCGGGGGCCGTAAACATTAACACTAGATAAGATTATTGACTGTTATACCTGCCTTGCACTCTCTCCTTGCATTTTTTAACTTGCATTGCGTTTTTATCATTCTTTAATTAACATTGTCTTTATCAGTATGCTACTGCTGGAGTAGGTGAATTTCCCCTTGGGATTAATAAAGTATCTATCTATCTATCTATCTATCTATCTATCTATCTATCTATCTATCTATCTATCTATCTATCTATCTATCTATCTATCTATTGCTTTCAGTAGTATCTGTGTTGGGATTGTGGATTTTGAATACACTTACAGTGTTCTCATCCTGCCTTGACACTTTCTGTTTAAACCCAATGAGCTGACGTCCATTGGATGCTTCTGTCCATGGAAATGATGTCACCCAGGGACGTGCGGTCAGGGGAGGTGTCATCATGAAAAGTGAAAAAACTAATAATGATAACATATAATAGATTTGTCCACTAGTCTGTGCTATAAATTTGTTTTCTGTATGATTCCAATAACTTCGATCATTTTTATATTGCTGAATTGGTGCATTTCCTGTTCAAATACAGGTGAGAAATGCATGGTGTGGCAGCGATGAGCCTCACCTCACTTCGGGCTGCGCTGTCGCTCACACACGGGGTTGACACATGCAATTGGCGCCTGCCTGCCGAAACCTCTGCAATTCACCCTGGCATGTTGTCAATTAACTTCTGGGCCAACTCCTGACTGATGGCAGCTCATTCTTGCATAATCAATGCTTGGAGTTTGTCAGAATTTATGGAGTTTTGTTTGTCCAGCCACCTCTTGAGGATTGACCACAAGTTCTCAATGGGATTAAGGTCTGAGGAGTTTCCTGGCCATGGAGCTATTCTATTACTGGACTCAGCCATGTTGTTTATGGGTTGTCATTTTAACCAATGCCTGAGGCACAATGTGTGACATCACAAACATGAATGTACAAAGGTCAGGCCTTTAGATTTCCTGGTTATTCGAGATTACGGATGAACAAAGACTGTCGCTTTAGTATGTACGTTATGATTTAGATTCTCTGATTAATAGATCTCTGGCTTTGACTTTTCTGACTACAACTTTTGTTTAGTTTTTCAGTTTAGAAGAATGATAGGACAGACTTCCAGTTATAGAATCTGGCTTGGCCTTTCAGTGACGTTTCATCTTCTGGTCGCACTTCATATTCTCGTGGTGTTCCACTCAGACATCACAAAAGAGATGATGTTGTGACTGTTTCTCACATGCAGTGCCATTTTACGCTTGATTTTACTCACAGTGTCCATATTGTTTATAGTATTTTCACCATTCTTGGTGCCAGGTAGTGTAGATATTTGAAGCAAATATGAAGCAAGTGCAAGAACAGCAATATCACCTATGAGCTCCATGTGTTCTTTTCCAAAACAGATCTGAATTTTCTAATGTGGTTTTATAGTATGATACATTTGTTTTTCATTTACTGCAGTTAATTGCTCCTTTGAGCCAAAAAGATTCTAAAGGGACGCAGAGGCTGTCCTGCTTTGTTCAAGTTATGCCAAATGGAATTTGACTGCGGATATCGAACTAGAAGAAGGTCTAATAAAGTAAGAGTGGCCTAGTGGCCGAGGCATTGGCTGGTTCACTTCCCATCACTGACTCGCTTTCAGAGCTCCAGAGAGTCATTTACCTGACCTTTGCACTGTCTTTAAAAAGGAAAAATGTAAAGAAAATGTTGCTTTTTGAATTAAACCTTAAAAATGAAGCCTCAGGATTAATTTGTCACTCCAATGAGTGTAACCTATAAAAGGTTAGAAATACTTGATTTATTGTTTTTTTTTTAACTGGGTCAATCATTTGCCAGATTTGGCTGAGTGGAGGTGCAGAAATTGTTGGCCTGTGGTTATTACAATTTGCAGTAGATCTATTGATACAATTGATTTTCGTGAAGTTTTTTGTTGAACCGAGAAGTTAAGCAGATACAAGGTCACTTCGAGACACTCACCTCTGACGCCCCTATTGAATGCTTGACAATTCTTCACACTTTCCTGCACAGAATGTATCAGGTTGGACTTAGGGAATGAACTCTCATATCAAGCAGTATCATTAACCTTGCTGACACTGAAATGCAATTTGCTGGAGGAGACAGCAAGTCTTTACTGTACACTTTAACATGAAAGCATGTGTGCTGCGCCCTAGGTAGGAAGGACAGGACCGGGTCAAGGGAGCCGTTATCCCTTCTGTTCATTTAATGCTTTATTCATGAACAATGTTAACAATAAAACTGCACTGTGATTATGCCAGGCCTTTACATGACCTGCCCTTCACTATATGAGACTTCTCACCACCTTCATTGCCTATGAAAGTTACTGAGCAAACCTCAAGCAGAGGTTTCAAAGAGTCTGATATTTAGTATGCCTTCATGGCATTTAAAAAGTAATCACCCCACAGAATTTTTCACATTGTATTGTTTTACAATATTGAATCACAGTAGATTTCATTAGGCTATTTTGACATTGATCAACAGAAAATAAATCTTTAATGTCAAAGTGTAAAAACAGATCTCTGTAAAGTGGTCTAAGTTACTTACAAATATAAAACACAAAATAGTTGATCACATAAGCACTCAACTTCTACAGGTCAGTATTTAGTAGATGCAGCTTTGGCAGCCATTACAGCCTTGAGTCTGTTCACAGGTCTCTGCCAGCTTTGCACATCTGGATGCTGCTATTCCTCCCCATTCTTCTTTATAAAACTGCTCAAGTTCTGTCAGGCTGCATGGAGATCATACGTGAACCGCTTTGTTCAAATCTAGCAACAAATTCTCTGTTGAACTGACAGACTTGGCCGCTCCAGGACATTCACAATGTTGTTTTTAGGCCATTCCTGTGTAATTTGGCTTAATACTTGGAGTCGTTGTCTTGCTGGATAATAAATCTTTTTGTTTTTGTACAGTACTCTTCATTGGGTGCATATGCAGAAAACTGTGACAGATTCCCAGGTAAAATGAAAGTATAGATTATACCAGCGATTGGCCACCTTTTTCATCTCATGGCACACATAAAATAATTATTAAAATTTTGTAGCACACCAAAAAATATATTTGCCCATCTGACAAAAAAAAAAAAATAGGTATAATTTAGATTGATTTACAAAAAGAAAATTTTAATAGTAATTACCTACCTACTGTATTTTGCTCCAAAGTTATCAGGTGCCTTTACTTGTATTATGAGCTGGTGGCACATTGGTAGCGCTGCTGTTTCACAGTAAGGTGATCAGGGTTTGCATCCCCAGGGTTTGCATCCCGTGTTTTTTTGCAAAGCACTTTGAGTAGTGAGAAAAGCTCTACTTAAATGTAAAGAATTATTATTGTTATTATAATTATTATTATTATAATGCATGTATATTTGATTAAGTTTAGCTGCAGCATAGAGGTGGATTAAGAGGGACACTAGATGTGCTCAACATTAAGACGCCTTCTTTAGAATAATTACTCAGCATGGTGTGCATGCAACATAAACATAATGTGTATATTATTGAAGTAAGTCAAGTCAAGTCAAGTTAGGGAGCATGCACTGGTACAGTGCGGCGGCGCACCCACCACACGACAAAACATTTTGAGATCCCGATTCGCAACCCCCCCAGACAGACATGCGGTCCAGTCCCACCCTCCGGAAATGATCCTCTATCTGCCGCAGCCAGGTGTTACGTGGTTGACCCCTTGGCCTGGTCTAGCCACTCGAGTCCCCAACAATTAGAATCTTATGAGCCAGATCACCCTCGTGGAAATGCGCCACATGGCCGTAGTGCTGCAGCTGATGCTCCCTCACAATGCAGGTAAATGTGCCTCATTCGGTACTCCATGAGTAAACGCTCATTCAACACAAAGTCACACCAACAGTACCCAAGGATTCTCCAAAGAGACACAGTACCAAAGGAGTCCAGTCTTTGTCTCAGGTCACTGGATAGCGTCCATGTCTCACAACCCGATAGCAAGACAGGAAGCACCAGAACTCTAAAGACTTGGACCTTCATCCTTTTGCATAGATATCGGGAGCACTACACACCCCTTTCCAGCGACCTCATGACCCCCCCATGCTCTCCCAATCCATCTACTGACTTCACAGGAAGAGTCACCAGAGACATGAATGTCACTGCCGAGGTAAGCAAACCTCTCGACAAGGTTTATATACACATAATTCATATAAATTGATTATACCAAATAATTTTTAGTATACAAAGTTTTAACAAGTTGACACATTTAAACTGGTTATAAATACATGAAATTATACAGTTATTGCTTTATATTTCTCATCTCTCTATATATAAAATCCAACGTCTGTCTGTATATGTCTGTCCGCTACTTAACGGGTTTAGATCGAGTTTTTTTTCTTAATAATTTGCGGTTGATTTTGCGACTTCTCTCATTGTGCTATATATCATAAAGGGTGGTGATCCAGATCTAATTATGCAGATCCAGATCGTCTGGATAACTTTGATTTATGCGGGGACGATTCCAGTTCGGCACGAAGACGATTCTTCATGTCGTCAGTTCACGTACTCTCGATGATCCGGGATTTTTCGGGTGATTTTCTATTTAATAAACTTAATAAGTTATAGTGTAATGAAAATTGCATAATTAGATCTGGACCACCCTATAGTTTGCTTGCGGTACCGATTTATTAGCTTAACTCCGAGAGAGACGCAGTGGTCCGAGGGCAGGGGGGCGGGGCCCTCCTCACTCATGCACCAGCCTCAGGGTGTTCCTTACCTCCGCTTAGTTATCGAATGAGAAAACTACTTAACAGAATCAAAGTTCACTTGCAGGAGCGATTTATTCGCAGTAATCCGAGGCAGAGGCTGTGGGCCGAGGGAAGGAGGAAGTGTGACGTCAGGAGTGGGGAACCAGGCAGGGCCTTCCTCAATGTCCTGTTTCACTACTACATTGGCGGAACTGCGGGGCATGGCTAGTATAATATATGTGTATTATTATAATGATTTATATTTCATATAAAATGGTATAAAAATTGCATAGTAGGCTTCTTTTCCATGGATTTTCTTTAAATAAGTCTTAAATTAATTTGTTGTAAAAAATCTTGAGGAACACTTGTGTTTGCTGCAGCACACTGGTTGAAAATTCCTGGATTATACTAATTATTAAATACAGAATAAGTACATTTAAAAATACAGATTTTTTAAAACACACAAAAAACAAAGTAGAAATGGATGTAATGTAAACCAAACCAATTCATTAATTGCTGAGTTATGACCAGTTGATAGCAAAGGAGATGAAAATTGTAAGAGAGAAGGTCAAAGTCAGATATGGTCACAGTCCTGGGGCCTCATGTATAAACAGTGCGTACACACAGAAATATTGCGTAAAAACGTTTCCACGTTCAAATCGTGATGTATAAAACCTACAGTTGATGTAAAGCCACGCACTTTTCCACGGTACCTCATACCCAGTCGTACGCAAGTTCTCCGCTTGGTTTTGCAGACTGGCGGCACCCAGCGTCAAAGCAGTGCTACTGTTCCTGTGTGGTTACCCTTTATTTCTTAGAACCACATTCTGACACAGCTTTATAAATACACTGAAACTAAACGCATATTGTTTATTAGTGTAATGAATCTGATTGTAATTAACCTGTAACAATATAATGGTCCAGGGAATAGCCATAGTATTCCAAATACCATAACTGCTTTAGCGTTGTAACTCTCACTGCACCTTTTTTTTCCTTCTTTCAGCTGCTCCCGTTAAGGGTTGCCACAGCGGATCATCTTTTTCCATATTACTCTCACTGTACCACTGCGAGTATTTTTATCACTGCATCTGAGTGGGGAATCACAGCAGCAGCTGATCGGAAAGAGAATTATCGGTATACAGCTTCAAGCCCACTCTGCATTGTTTCAAAGCCTTTCCTGTACGGACCTCGCAGTTCAGACACAGTTTCATCCCAAGAACTATAAACTCACTCAATCAAGTGCTTCTTGTAAAACTGTTTGTACTTATAAGTACAATCACCCCACTGTAAACTTGCACTACAGTCGTAATATTGCACAACCTGCACCACTTTATAAAGCACGTATTTACATATGATGATGATATCATTTTTAAGATGAAATGCAGCAAAATATGTTGACTATATTATACAGATACAACGTTAACTTCATTTAAATAATCTGACATGTTAGGACACGGTGCCACAGCACTAGCTAGTTCACAGATTGTTCCTGCTTTGTGCTGTATATTTGCTGAGGATGGTGCAACACTGGAAGGATAGATGGATAGAATAATTAAACACGTACTATGAAGATATTTCAATGTTCCTTAAAAGTTTTGAAGAATCGTCGTTGTAAGCTTACAGATGGCTTAACTTCTATTACAGAGCTGATTGTGTGGCGATTGGGTATTTGGAGAAAGAAAAGTAAGCAGAGGAATTGGAGGATAGTATGTTTGAAAGAGACAGTACTGCTACAATAATTTCATCGAAGGTCACACACAATCACGTACCGTGTTCCTATGTTTAATAACGTGCTTTAACTCCTATCATCATGAAAAAGATATCACGTATACATCTCAGTATTTTAATTATTCAGAGAGCTGTAACATCACGAATGTAATGGATTCTGTGTCCTGTCGGAGAAAGAGAAAGAATGGAAACACGTAGTGATTCACACACATAGAGCACATTGAAGATTAAATACAAAACAAAGCATTTAACAGGCTACTTTAGCTACGATGGGATTTGAGAAACTAGTAAATTAAACGATTTTAAGATGAAGGTGATGTTCTACTTTAATGACAAAATAAACTACGTGATTAAAGTGGATATTTCGAGATTGAAGTTAACAGTTAACACTCTCTCTGACATTCTCTGTGCCTGACGGAGGGGGTCTGAGCAGAGGGGCTGTTTGCTTAGAAGATACGGAGGCTCCTCTAAATAATGCTGCTTTATCGTGGTGCTTCGGCATACTTAAAAGCCCAAAAGCACGTATTGATTGTTTGCTTTTCTCTCGCGCTCTCTCTCTCTCTCTGACATTCTCTGCTCCTGACACGCATTCTTTGAAGAGGAGGATATGTTTGCATTCTTTTAACTGTGAGAAAGAACTGTCATCTCTGTCTTGTCATGGAGCACAGTTTAAACTTTTGACTAAAGGGTGTTATTTCATGTCTAGAGGGTTCTAATAATGTTAAGTGTGGGAGAGTTTATAAGGGCTTAAAATATATAAAAATAACCATACAAACAAATGGTTTCTACTTCGCGGATTTTAATCTATTGTGGGGGGTTCTGGAACGCAACCCCCGGAATCGAGGAGGGATTACTGTATTGTGATACTTACAGTTTTGAACAAATGACTAAGAAACAGTAATGTAGTATGCACAGCTATTCAGTAGTTCTAGTCAGGGCAGCGTTTCTCAACCTTTAAGTATTTGCAACCCGAGTTTTCATAACAGTTTAAATCGCGCCCCACTAACATATTTTGAAAGGAGCCCACTAATACCAATTTCTTCTTTTTTAATTAATGATATATCATAGATGCATATTTTATTATAACTACTTAACTTTTATTGATATTTATCTAACTCTATAGTTATTTTTCTAGTATCAGAATGTAGTTTAATTTAATTTGTTTTGGTTTCAATAGATGTATTTTTCATGTTTTTGATTCTTGTTTTCTTTTTTTCACATCTTCGTGCCCCCCTTTTTGTTGCTTCGTGCCCCCCCTAAGGGGGCCTGCCCCACAGGTTGAGAACCACTGAGTCAGGGTATGCTAGACTAAAGTAGTGAGCCTTCAACTGGGAATTAAAAATGGAAATTGAAGAGGCACCTCTTATATTAGCAGGCAGATCATTTTCCGAAGATGCAGGCCTCTTACAGACTGTATCAGGTTTTCCTTCACTGTATTTTTCTGCATTCATTTTGCGCTCCATCTTCACAGGGGCTGCTGCAGAGATGCATCGATGGAGCATGATGCTGCCACCAACAGGTTTCACAGTGGGAATAGTGTGAGTGAAAATTAGTAATATCCTTCTATATAAAAGCGGTCGGGATTGTCCTTCCTTCCCGTGAGTGCTACACAGGCGCGGAGTTTCACACACGCCCCGTCCATTTTGCAATGCACGATGGGATTTGGAGTTTCGTTTTTCCAGGTAAAAGATGATTTTCTACTCCAGACAGTGCGATATCTTCTTCTTCTTTCTTACTATATAAAAGCAGTCAGGATTGTCCTTCCGTCCCGTGAGTGGAAAGCGTAGCGGTATTCCGCTTATCACAGACTGACTACTTGCAGCTTGCGGTACGAAGCGACATGATGTGAGCAGAGTTCTGGTGCTCCCATCGTCCCCTTGCTTTTGTGCGCGATGCGCTGGAAAAATAGACAAAATTATGTCTCTGGAAATAATTAATGTTGATGGAGTACAAATGCCTCACCGTGTAGTAAATATCAGGGGGGTTCAAAAGGGCGACCTCAATATAGAAAAAAAGTTTAAATTTCATCACAAAAATAACAGAAACTACGAGTATTAAAGTAATACCGCTCAAATGCAATATAACCAAATTAATGAGTTTGTATAAAATATCAAATTGATCTACATATTGAATTGCCTTAAGAAGTGGTCAACTTAAAAGTCGGTCGCCTTAAAAGGCGGGTCAGCCTAGTCTAGCATATTTTGTGATATTCCATCAATATACTGGCCATACCTTGTGTATATCACTCAATCCATCCAGTGAATCACACCAGACCAGAGATGACTAAAAGAAGGAGCCACCTAATATGGAGTATTTCACTTATACCAAGCATGGTATTTAGTCCAAAGACCAAAAAGCAAAATTTTGGCCTTATAAGACCATATTACCTTCTTCCTACAGGCTCCAGATTTTCTGTGGCCTTCTGTTAAACTCCAGCTAAGATGTTTATTTCTTCCATAAAGCTTTGACTGATGAAGGTTTTTTGCACATGGCATGCCCTGGTCAGATTTACAGCTGTACCGTAGTATTTTATTTAATACTTAATGACTTGAATATTTTCTTGTCTCCATCCCCTGACTTGTTCTTTTCAATCACCTTTTCATGGTGTTGTTTGGAGTGTTTTATCCTCATTGTGTTGGTTATAGGCCATCATACTGACTTACCACAAGTTGGACCTTTAGTCCAGAATCAAGTGAAATCAGTGACAACAGGTCTCCTTTAAACTAATTAATGGACATCTAAAACTAATTGGCTGCACAAGTTATGATTTAGGTGTGTCATATGTACTGTCACACACGTGCGCATGGGAGGCAGCTAGAGGGCTCGGGTAAGGACAGTTCTGAGACATACCAGGATGTGGCAGAGTGCACTGACTCTTTTTCTTCCTTGCCTGCAGGCCATTCCCGGGAGATTCCACGTGGCTCTCCTGACGTCACTTCCGGGACCGAGCCTATCGAAGGAGACCTTGCCGGCTCTGGCCCCTGTGATGTCACGTCCGGGCTCGAACCAATGGCTGAAGACCTCAATGAGCCCGACACCTATGATCTCACTTCCTGTCTTCCCCTTTAAAAACCTTCTCCTTATCCCTATGCCCTCAGTTCTGTATTGGACTCGGATTTTGTGCACAGCAGTGCTATCATTTGAAAAGAACGCTTTGCAGCCAGGAAAACAAATTATACGGGTGGCTGCCCCAAACCTTGCTTTGTCTCATCGTGGCTTTTGTGACAGTACATTGTGTGAATATGTACAGTATGTAATCAGTTATGTTGTTTGTGCATTTGTAATTAATTTAGATCTTTTTGTATTGATCTCTTTTCACTTTGACATTAAAGAATCATTTTTTGCTGATCAGTGTCCAAAAAGCCAAATTAAATCTACTGTGATTCAATGTTGTATAGAAATAAAATGTTCAAACTTCCATCATGGTGAATATTTCTTATAGCTACTTTTATCTAGTACTTGGTAGGATTTTCATTCTCTTTTGCTTCAGAATTATTTAAGTTATGGATTCAATAAGTTGCTAGAAGCAATTCCTTATGGAGTCTGGTCTGTGCAGAATCATTGGCACCAAGTAGTTGCTGCAGATTTTTCAGCTACAAACTTAAGCTGCAAGTCTCCCTTTCCTCCTCATCCCAATTGAATTGAGATATGAAGAGTGTGCAGGCCATTGGAGTAAAATGAAGTCACTGTCATATTCGTGGAACCAGTTTGAGATGATGCATCATTTGTGACATCACGCATTACTCTGTATCTTTTTGAAAATGGGTTATAAAGGGTGGCACATGGTGATCACCAATGTTTGGGCACACCATGATGTTCAAATGTCATTTGATAGTTCATGAAGTCGTTACTGAGAGATAGCAGGGGGGATGCTGGCTCATTTATTTTTCACAACCCTGCTTCGCACCTCAGTCACTTTTGTCATTGCAGTGTATTGTTTCAGCTACATTCTCCTGAACCCTGGAAGGCATAATGGCACAGTGTACAGCTGGATGCCGGGAGTGTTAACGGGTTTTAGACAGCATGAAAGAGTCAGCATGATCCAGCTAGGAGGGACTTATTATGAATTAAGAAGAGCCGGACATTTTCAATTTAAAGACATTCTGTACTACCAAAGACAGAGAGCTTTTGTAGGTTGGCCTGATATCAAAAGACAGAAAGATTTTTGTTTTTGTTTTTTTTCAGCATGGCGATACATTGGCTGGCAATGAGGGACCAAATGGAGTCAGTCCTCAAGTTCTTAAGGCCTGTGCTGACCAACTCTATAGTGTCCAGTCTGTCCCTAAGGCTTCAGAAAGTGTTGACTAACATGTTCAGGTGAACCTCACAGTGCATAGAAGTGTATGCATGACTATGCCCTGCAATTGACTGGCATCCCATCTAAGACAACTTCCTATATCCAGTTAAGACCAGCTACAGCACTCTATAACTCTGTAATTGAAAAAGTGGATTTCGAATATGATGGAGTAGATAGAAAGACTCACATTTTGATTCCCTAAATGAGATTATGTTCTCTTCAAACATAATCTCATTTTCTAAAGGTTTCTACAAAATCCTACCAGAATAAATCATTTATTAGGAAGTAAGTTAAAGTCCACACCATTGCTACCACTCATACTTCTTTATGGGCTTCATGTCTCAGTTGTAGCCCATGCTTGGATTTCACAGCACGGGTCATTCATTCATTTATTTTTCACAAGCCACACTCCCTGTCAAAGACAGGTAATTGAATAATTGAAAAGTATTTGCTTCTATATCTGTTGCCCTGTGTGTACCTTCAGCGTCTTTCCTCCATATCTTTCTGTGCCTGAACCTCTTTTGTTCCAGTAAAGCCTCTATTATTATTTTTCCGTTGCCTTGCTCACCTCATGTTAATCTTATACTTCCCGTCTTTGAGGGCAACTCTCAGCATGCATCCTTCACCTTTACTCCTCCTTGTGTGTCTCACACTCACACTTCCTCTTTCAGTCGGGTCACCAAAGCCAAACTGACCAGTAACTTCCAAGCTAAACTGGTTAATCAGATTGCTAAGAGGGACAGGACACACACACACACACAGACCTTAGCAATTTATTATACAGAAGATATCTTCTTATCCCATCCAGCATAACCTGAGCCTATCCTGGTATCTAAGGTTGGGATAACTCCTGGACAGGGTGCTGGCCCATTGCAGGGTTTGCATGCTCACTACATTCAGTTATCCAAACTAAATTCACTTAAAACAGATTAAATTCTTGGCATTTTCTTCCCAGGCAGACCCAAATGGCCCTTAACCAGAGCCCAAGAATGTAAATGAGATAAGAAAGAATGACTTTTGTAATGAGGAAGACTGTCCTTCCTTGCTGCCTTTTAAATTCAAGATCTTTTGTGAAAGGTTAGGCCTTAAGGAAGGCTTGACGTGGTAAACTGTATTCAAAACTTCATACAGCCATAAATGCACCAGTGGCATTCCTCTTTTTTAATCTGTGATGTTTCATTTCCGTGCATCTCACTCTTGTCCCAATGACTTTTCTGTACTCTTTGTATCTACTGTTACATACACATTTGACATTTTCTTTAATTCATCTTGTACTGTAATCATTTAAACTGTACTGCAAAATGCTACATAGTGGTATTTACTACCAAAGTCACTGTAAATCAGCACAGAGCTAACCTGATTGCCAGATTGAGTCACATCCTTTGTCTGACTGGACTGAGAGGCTTGGTCAACAGTTTGCAAGCAGTGAGTCTTCTGTGAAGGCTCGGTGACGGTTCTCTAATTTACTGCCTCCATTAGCAAAAAAAAAAAAAAGTAAGCTCTGGAGTGAAGTGATATTGATTTCTTACAAGCAAATATAAAACGAGTTTAAAGCAAGCGTGACACATTAACGGAATTCCAAATAAAGCTTGTTCAAGTGGAAAACTGCCATTTTTTTTTTCTGCAGCCCTAGAAACACGTCGTTTGAGGAAAATAATAGCATCAGACTCCTCTTGTGACTTAAATGTGTATCTTGAAATGGTTGTCATCAGGAGTTCTTTCATTCATTTTCTGCGCATTCTTATTCAATTATGGCTTTCTTAGAGGTCAGCATCGGGCTGCAAGGCAAGAACCAATGAGTGAAGGTATGTAACTTTTGATAACCGGGTGCCATCTCCCCAAATCTGCATGAGTTTACCTCCCACATCCCAAAGACGTGCAAGTTCATAAATTATAATACTAAAGTGGCCTTGTGGGTAAGGGCGTGTTGGACCTCTCCAGGTTGGGCTACTGTGTTGTTGTACCCATTGCTGTGGGCACAGGCTCCAAGTTCCATGACCCTGAAGTGGACTGTTAGGTTACTTTATGAGAGGCACACAAATGTGTATTATTTGTTGTAATTAGAGTGGATTCAGAAAGTATTCACACCCCTTCACTTTTTACACATTTTACTAAAGACTGACATGTAAGACTGACTGTTGCAGTCTTTCTAAAATGCTGGTAAAATCACTTACATTATTTTTTTCCCTGTATCAAGTAGTACTCAACACCCCAGAAAGACAAAGTAAAAACAGAATTGTATAAATTAAAGATACTGTATTAAAAATGAAAAAAAAAATTGTTAAGATGAATGTCTCTCCTAAGCTTCTCTTTTTATTTCAAAACAGTCCAATATACATCAGTAAATCATTTTTTAAGAAATTAGATTCAACCATAACCTCATTTGGAATTCAAAACATCCACGTATCCAAAGAGTGACCCTACAAAGACCTAAAGGAGAAGGTGGCATGGCTCTACCTAACTTTCAGTTTTATTACTGGGCAGCAAACATACAAACTATAAAAACCTGGGCACAAATAGGCTTGGTCTGCAATAGAAATAAAATCCTGCAGCACTTCTTTATATTCCTTGCTTTGTGCCCCAATAAATGCAAGTTATCGCCAATATACTAACAACCCAATTGTGCTTCACACACTCAGAATATGGAACCAATGTAGGAAGCATTTTAAGATGGAGAAGCTTTTATCTGTGGCACCTCTGCATGAGGACCACCTTTTCCCACCCCCTCAAATGTACACAGTTTTTAATATCAGGAAAACATTTGGGATTAAATCACTTAGAGATCTGTACATAGACAATGTCTTTGCATCCTATGAGCAATTACACACCAAATTTAACTTTCCAGCAACACATTTCTTTCATTACCTTCAAATAAGAAACTTTGTTAAACAGAACCTGCCCAATTTTTCCTCACCTCCCACCTACCTCTATGCTGGAAAAAATATTAATCAGTCACGAGAACTCAGAGAGCATTTCTGTAATATATAAAACCATTTTACAGTCCCTCCCTTTCAAAGATCCAAGAGGACAGTGGGAAAAGAATCTCTTACTCAACATCTCAGAAAAGGAGTGGAAGGCAGCAATGCACAGAATTATTCAACTCAAAATTATATATCGAGCACATCTGTCTCACTTAAAATTGTCCAAAATGTTTCCAGGGCAAGATCCAACCTGTGAATTTTGCAATCGAGCTCCAGCCTCACTAGGTCACATGTTTTGGGCCTACACCAAATTAACATCATTCTGGACAAAAATGTTTAAGTGCCTTTCAGACAGTCTTGGTGAACCAATCCCTTCTAATCCATTAACAGCTGTGTTTGGTGGGCTCACGGAGGGGCTTAAAGTGGAGAAGGACGAACAAACTGTGATCGCCTTTACTACACTATTGGCACGCAGACTTGTCTTGCTCAACTGGAAGAATCCTAACTCTCCTATTCTGAGTTAGTGGGTAACTGATGTTATACGAGGGGGGACCCAAAAATAACCGGAAATATTTTTAAAACGTGTTTAATTTAATTTTCTGTACAAACTACAATTAGTCTCCTTCAAAGTACTCTCCATTGGCGGAAATACACTTATCTAACTGTTTGTTCCATTGTTCGAAACATTTTTTAAATTCATCTGAAGTAATGCCCATTAATGCTCTGGTCATTTCTTGTTTTACCTCTTCGACGTCAGCAAAACGCCTTCCTTTCAAGTCTTTTTTCATCCGAGGGAACAAAAAGAAATCACACGGAGCTAAATCCGGTGCGTAGGGTGGGTGGTTCAGGGTTGTCATACCATTTCAATAACAATAGTTTCTGCAACAAGAAACTTTTTTCAAGAAGAAAACAAAATTTCACTGCCGCGCGTTGCTCACGATAATCGGCCACCGTAAAAAAACAACGCTTGCACAAAACTGCTTTTACAAAATTCACTGAACACAAGCACAACCTTCCAGAGTGATGGCACTTGGCAGACTGACTTGTGAGGAGTGTTACTAGATTGCCCTAGCGGCCCAACCACGTACTACAAGTACCAACCTAACAACAACAAAATTCCGGTTATTTTTGGGTCCCCCCTCGTATATTATTTGAAACTGGAAAAAATCAAATTCTCACTTAGAGGATCGGTGCTGAACTTTTCAAAACCTGGCAGGATCTGATCAATAACATTTTAGAATAAGCATTTAAATTGATTCTCTCCCCTTTTTTTACTTCTCCATTTATCTTTATTAACTTATTAATTCATCTACTTACTTATTTTTACTAGCTTTAAGTTTTACTCTGCTGGCTTAGCTCTCTCTTTCTCGGGGGGTGGGGGGTTGATTTGTTTTTTATCTTATTTTTGTAAAAATTTATTTATTTGTATGGAATGTTGTGTGATTTCAATAAAATCAACAAAATAATAAAAAAATAAAAAATTGACTCAGGTGCATTCCATTCTATTGATCATCATTAAGATGTTTCTACACCTTGTTTGGAGTCCACCTGTTGGATAAGACTAGAAAGAACACACCCTCCATCTCTAGTAGGACCCACAGTTGAGCAAAACCCAAGCCATTAGATCAAAGGAACTGCCTGCAGAGCTTAGAGACAGGATTGTGTTGAGGCACAGATCTGGAGACAGCCTTAAAAAGATTTACAAGAGCACAGTGGGGACTGGTAATTCTTAAATGAGATATGTTTGGAACAACCAGAACTCTTCCTCGACCCTGACCACCTGACCAAACTATGTAATCGGGGGAGAAGAGCCATAGTTAAAGAGGTGACCAAGAACTCAATGGTCACTCTGGCTGAGCTGTAGAAAACCTCTGCTGAGATGGGAAACTTCCAGAAGGACAGCCATCACTGTAACACTGGGCTTTATGGTATAGTGACCATACCGAAGACTTTCCTTAGTAAATGATACCTGGAAGGCTGCTTAGTGTTTGCTAAGAGGCACCTAAAGGAGTCTCTGGCTCTGGGAAGCAAGATTCTCTGAGCTGATGAAACCAAGATTAGAATTGTGTCTGGAGGAAACTGTGAACCAACCGCTTATCACCTCTGCAACACCATTTTCATATTGAAGCACGGTGGTGACTGCAAAATTCTGTGAGGTTGTTTTCAGTGGCAGGATACTGGGCAACTATGAAGGAAAGGTGAACAGAGCAAGATACAGAGATATCCTAACTGAAAACCTGATCCAGGGCACTCTGAATCCCAGACTTGGTTGTCGTTTCACCTTCCAACTGGACAATGGCCCTCAAAACAAGAACAACACAGAAGTGGCTTAGGGAATGTCTTTGTGCGGCCCAGACCAAGCTTGGACTTAATTGAACATCACAGGAGAGACCAGAAAATAGCTGTTCACCAATGGTTTCCATCCAACCCAACACAACTCGAGGGGATGTGCATAGAAGAAAAGCAGAAAATCTACAATTCCAGGTGTGTGAAGCTTCTCACATCACACTTAAGATGACTCCATGCTGTAATCACTGCCAAACGGGCTTCAGCTAAGTACTGAGCAAAGGCTCTGAATACTTGTTTCAAAATTATACTTCAGTTTTTTTCTATTTTTAGTAGGCTTGCAAAGATTTCTGCTATGCCGTTATCACTTTGTCATTCTGGGGTATTGAGTGGATGATGGAAAATTTTAATTTAAATGATTTTATTACAGGACTGCAACACAGCAAAATGTGTAACAAGTGAAACTTTGTGAATCCTTTCTGATGATACTGACCAATGAAAGGAGATTTGTAGTAATCAGAGTGGGTAACAATGGCTTGTTTTTCGTTTGATTTTAAGGGAGTAGATCAAAAATTGTCTGCAAAAGGGGTGTAAGATTTCAACTTCAGGCTACTGTCAAGTGAGAGTCAAGAGTGGTGACACAATCTGATTGGACATTAGGAGACTCCAGGTTTAAATCATAGCTCGAATCTGGTAAACGCGAAAAGTGACTACTCCGTTGGGCCCTTGAGCAAGGCCCTTAACCTACAATTACTCCATCCTGGGTATGACGTTAATCTGTATCTAGCCCTGCATGTAGGCCCTGCAGGGGAAAACCTAGAGGTTGGTGGCAGAATTGGTACTCCAGCAACCATAAAAATCCTTAATTTGGTTCCATTCCATCTGAACTTGTGTGGTGCTGAGGTGTCACTCAGGTCCTAATCTGGGATCCTGATTTGGTTTGTCATGTGCTGTATCAGCGATTGCTCCTAACCTCTCTCTCTCTCAGTCACTCCATGTGGAGTTGGCACATTGTCTCATGTTTATGTGGGGTTTTCAACTGATAGTTCTGGTTTTCCCTACATTCCAAAAAACCATAAATGTAACATTAATTAGAAACTCTGATTTGGCTTCATGCTGGTACAGGAGTGTGGCCTACAATGATGCTGTCAGAAGGGAATTTAGCCTCTGTGACCCCATTGTGGAATAATAAATCAGAAAGTGATGGATATTGGTAGACTTCCATGCATTAGTATTATTGAAACGAGCAGTGATTTTGTCCAAGACAACCAATTTTGATGCAGAGTTGAGAATCGTAATTTTAAAATTGGAGTCATGATGACAAATTAAAAATCCCAATGACAACAGCGAAGTTGACTAAGCAGTAGACAGACTGTGATAAGCAGGGTTCTACACTGAGGTTAAATGGACAGCAGAGTAGCAGAGGTAGCAGGACCCAGCAAGTCCAACAAAGATTTCCGTGTTTTTATTAAAGGAAACGTTGAGGTCATGGAGAGTCAGGTAAGGTGCCAGTTTACAGGTTCATTTACATCGATAAAAGCTGGCTAATTAGGAAGACCAAGCAGATTGTCTTTTGTAGTCAGGATTTAAACAAAGTAGTGAGCCCGAATGTACAGTAAATACTGAGGGAGGCTAAAAACTGTAGAATTTATTGATTAAGCAAGGTTGCCAATGTATACGTCCCATTTTGTTGGAAGAGATGAATGGTCAAAACTGGGTGGTGGACTGAACTGATCATTTTAGACTGGGCGACTTCATTTATACAATTTTGGGGTCAAAATAATGCTTTTTACAGGTTGATAAATAAGATTTGGAATATTTAAATTTCTGTGGTTTCTTAATATTGGAATATAAGAGCATTTAGATGAGATGCAGCATTTCAATGAATAAATACATACGTGAACAAGAATGTATAGCGCATAAAGAAAGGCTAATACAAGTAGACCTTCACTAATCCCGCACTGTGGGGACCTGAGGAGTGTTGGCTTAGTGAAAATGCTGGATCACAGAAGGAGCAGATCTAAACAGTAACTAAACACATCAACATACCTTGAAAATAAATTGGAAATCTTTACAGATTGGATAGTAAAGGAAACAGAAATATTAAATGAAAAAGCAAGTGAAACTGAGCCAGTCAAATTGACAACAGGTTTTAGTGGCCTCGGCATGACATGGAAGTCATGTATTGTGACACCCTCAGTCATCTGGATCTTTCTCAATATGCCAATTTCAAGGCATCGTTCTCATAAAAATACAGTTAAGATTATAACTAAGCAAGGATTACCTTACTCAGGAGTAATGACTGATATCAAGTAGCCATCTCTTCTAGGGGGGGCGTTGTGTTGCATTGTGCAGTGGGAACACCGTGTAGTGCTGTGAACCACAGCCAGGCTCTTTACAGAGTTTCTGCTGCATAAATCATGTCACACAAACAAAACTAGATTAACAAAGTGGTGAGACTCAGGAAACATGGCGGATAAAGAAAAGATGTTATTGAACTGGGTGAAGAACCAGACTCACAATCGAATCACGATGATCACGGCAAAGGTGCTGAGCCTTCTTGAAATGTTAAAAGAAAAAAGCTGCACCTGAATATGATGTGCTACTTACTGCTGGCTCAGGGTGGTCCAAATGCTTTAAAGAAGCGTTTTGAATTGTGCAATGTGAAAGTGAGTGGTGAGGCTGTAAAAGCAAATGTGAAGGCAGCTGAAGAATTTGTCGTAAAATTGGGCAAACGTATTAGTGACGAAGGATATTTGCCGGAAGTTTGTGTTAATGATGGAAATCACTTTTCAAATGCTCGTTCAGTACCGTATGTGGTCATTAAGTTGCTCGTACCAGTAAATGTAGGGAAACAAGAAGTGCTTGCTTGTGTTTGCAAGAGCATGCAAATAGTAAACTGATGCAGCACAACCAAAATAGACGGCAGTAGGTGGCTGCGGTGGGCCAGGAATTTTGAAATTACAGTTGCCTGGGAATTTTGGGATTTTTTACTTTAATGCTGGATTAGTGAAGAAACCAGATTATAGGGAAGTGGATTAGTGAAAGTCTACCTGTATTATACTAATTCTGTATTTAATAGGAGTTAAATATGGTTAGGCTGGACAAATGGCTTAGACAGGTTGTGGAGTTAGCAAGCTTATTGAATATCTAACAGTTATGCAAATATGAAAGTGGCCTGATTCAGAGTTATGCAAATGAAAAGGCAAATACTTGTATAGTACCATAACTATCGATTGTATAAATGTTGTTCTCAAATCAAATGACCAGTGTAGGCTTGTCGGAAGATATAAACTGAGTGACTGAAGCCTTTTAATTTAGCATGTCATTGTATTTAGCTACATGGTAATGATAAGAGTAGCCTCATTGACAAAATCATCGACAGTTTATCAGTTGGCTGACGCTGTAAGCTATGTGACTTTCTGTGTCATACCATGCACCGGTATTTTAGCAAAAGAATTACTTAATCTAAGCACAGTAAAAAAAAAAAAAAGGGGTTCAGATCACTTTCTTTGACATTATTGTCAGGATTGCCACTGTGGAAGAATAATTTTAGGGTAAAATAGCATTCCCCTTAAATAAATAGCATAAAGGCTTAATAAATGTCAGAAACCTGTTCAGACACACCAGGAAACCAGATGAAGGTCAGGTGAACCACAAAATGTACACTGAAATATAAGAACTGGTTTAGGAAAAATACTGAGATGGTCAAGTAAATAATGCACCAAAAGAAAGGTTGATGTAATACACAAACTGTACTGAAAGATGACTAACAATAATCAGCAGATGTCCTATAAATGAAAACGGACAATTGTTATATGCACAGAAATTTCAAGGGTGGTGGTGGAACTCAAAAGTATTAGAAGAACTAGAATATAATATAACAGACTTTTATTTTATATAAATCATCCATCCATTATCCAACCCGCTGAATCCGAACACAGGGTCATGGGGGTCTGCTGGAGCCAATCCCAGCCAACACAGGGCAGGAACCAATCCTGGGCAGGGTGCCAACCCACCGCAGGACACACACCCACACACCAAGCACACACTAGGGCCAATTTAGAATCGCCAATTCACCTAACCTGCATGTCTTTGGACTGTGGGAGGAAACCGGAGCGCCCGGAGGAAACCCACACAGACACGGGGAGAACATGCAAACTCCACGCAGGGAGGACCCGGGAAGCAAACCCAGGTCTCCTAACTGCAAGGCAGCAGCGCTACCACTGCACCACCGTGCTGCTTTATATAAATCATTTGGGTGTAAACCAATGAACCAACCAGAGTAAAATATAGTCATTGATTGACACTGTATGTAAATTCAATAGTTTATAAAATGGACCTCTATTCTTTATTCTCTGATCATTCTGACCATGCTGTAACAGACTGTTTTGAAGAATGCTCCCTGCAAGGCATTTTGCCGAGGAGTAATTAAAGGATACAATGAACAGCTTTTTCTCCTGCCTGATTACTGAATTGTCCTGTTAGAGGATGTTTTTCTTTAATAAGATGTTAAATTTCGACCACACCACCTGCAATGGACTACATACTGTACATACATGAGCATCACAACTGGCTCAAAGACTGCAAACACTATTCTGTAGGAGAGGACCATGATTTGGTGGGGGAAACTTGCTGCTTATAACAGCTTCACACCCATCATGAACATCTTAGCTGGCTTAAGAGGAAAAGGCTATGAACTCCATAATTTGCTCAAGGTGATCCACCTCAGACAAAGCTTGCTGTTGGGACATTTGACTTAAATCGCTCAGGTTGTATGTTTTCATTTATTTTGACTACTAGTCTTTGATATGTCTGGTTTCTTTGCAAATGTGTATATAGGTGAAAGTAAAATAAAGTTTGTTTTTACCTAAATGAAAAAAAAACCTTGTGTTCACCGACATTAGCAGTCACTGAGGAGGTCACTTTTCCTAATTCAGGTCCTGCAGAGATGTCACAGGACTCGATACTGCAGTTCTCACAATGGTGGAAAACTGGATACTGCCAAAGGAAAGGTGAATGACTGTATAGAAGTGTTGCTGAGGTTCCCAGGAGTGAGAATGACTGGGTGTGCATGTAATGCAAAGTTAATAGATGAAGGTATTAGTGTTGGGGCATTGCTTGTATGCCAATAAGAAAAGAACCTAAGAAGGAAATATAATGATGTTTGTGAAAAGTAACACATACATATAGGAACAGTAATCTTATGATAAAACATTTACTAACTCATTACCATGTGTTACCATTACTAACACATGATTGGCTACGGCATATTGCCAGTTAGTATGCTGATTGGCTAGGACATGGCACCAGTCCAGACACCCTTTTTTATTTCAATGGAACATATTATTAAATGTTTGTGAACTTCATGATTCACTGAGTTGGTGTTTTAGAGTCAGTACCCAACAGATTATATCATGTGGACAAGGCTGAATATTCAGCTTAAAATCATATTTATATATAAACGTCTACGTTGTCACACACGTGTGACTAGGAAGGAGCTGAGTGGACCAAGTGGAGGTAATTATCTGCCAGGCCAGGGGGTGGCGGGGTGCACTAAACCTACCTCTATTATCTCTACAGGCCAAATACAGGAAAACCTGCCTGATTTAACGTCACTTCCAGTTCCAGCGCCCAGACTGACGTCACTTACAGTTCCGACCAGATGACATCACTTCTGGTTCATGGCTTATAAAGCTGCCATTTTCCAAAACTTCATCAGTTCAGTCTTGGAACTCAAACCAAACAGATCATTCCTGTATTTAATACCCTTTTGCAGCCAGGGATATTATACGGGTGGCTGCCCCAAACCTTTTTTCATGTGTTGAGACTACTTCTTTTACAACGCATGGAAGTGTGTGTGCCTGTCCGGCCCGTAATTGAGAGGTGGAGTCGGGGTAAGAAAACAGAAAACTCGCTTAGCCGCTAATAACACAAGCGAAGCCAGCATGTCAGCAAAACGAAACCTCCAAAGAAAGACAAATTCGCTTAGCCGCTAACATCAGCAAAACGGTATCCCTTTTACTTTTCCTCCTGCTGCTAATACACAAGCGAGGTGAGCACATTGGCAAAACGAAACCTCAGAATAAAGACAAAGTCGCTTAGCCGCTAACATTGGAAAAATTTCCTCACGCCGCTAATACACAAGTGATGCGAGCACATTGGCAAAACGAAACCTCAGAAGAAAGACAAAGCCTCTTAGCTGATAACATTGGAAAAACGGTATCCCTTTTACTTTTCCTCCCGCCGCTAATATACAAGTGATGCGAGCACGTCTGCAAAACTAATCCTCCTAGGAGAGAGATGCCCAGAGTTGTTCCTTTCAATTACTTGACATCTCTACATTAATTTTTTTTTCTGACGATTTCAATAGTTTCTAAGACCCCAGGATTTTTACAACATGGGCTTACACAGCTAGTGCTTTATAATATAAAATGGCTTCATTCTATGGTTCTGTTTTCTTTGTCCAATTCAGAATTGCAAGGTGTTGGAGTCTCTCCTAGAAGCTTTGAGCACAAGGCCAAAGCAGTTCATAATGGAGGCCCAGTTTTATTGCAGGGAACTCTGACACACAGCCACACCCAGTTTAGATTTGTATGTCAAACCAATACGCAAATCTTTGGGATATTTGAGGAAAACTGGAGTGTGCAGAGAAATCCTACAGAGACCTTGGCAAACTGCAAACAGACAGTGACCAGGCTGGAGACGGTGTTCCCATTGTGCGATGATTTAGCAGCATCAGTCACTTTACATTCTTTACATTTAAGAAGTCAAACTGTTCACTATATCTTCCTTTGCTCTAAACAAAAAAGTCATTAGGTGGATGGAAACAATGACACTCCAGGGTACTGCATGGACTGCATGGTGATAGCTGTTGGCCGTCCATGTGCTTCAAAGAGAAGCTGCCTCATTTTAGCATCATTTTCAAGGTAGAGCCTTTAATTGTAAAAAGAGAAAAACTAAAAAAGCTGAATGTGCAGTAAAGCACTGCAGCGTACCTGCCTGTGACATCACTGACTACCTGACGGGACGAGCCAATAAATCATAATGATGCTGTTTTTGAAAGGCTACCGTTTTCTACTGAGTCAGCGGCCACTGGAGCAGGTGTGACTGAATACAGCTCACCAGCACAATTCATTCTGCTGAGCAGTAAAGAAAGAAAAAGCCGCAGTGGGCAGAAACGTGAGTGTATGCAATTTGCTTGTAGGTGTTGCCAAAATCAAATCTGAATGCTTCTTATTTTTTTTTATTCAATAATAATAAGCTGCAGGGTAACTCTGGGGACTTGCAGAACATGGTAGTGAATGAATGAACTTTGGCGGTCAGAGGATGAGTTACCTCGGGCTTTAAAAAATAATTAAGAGCAGAGTAGCACTTGGCTTTGGACAGAAAGGGTGCAGGTAGGCTGCCATTTCAAATGAAAAGGAGCAACAGATATGAGGACTGAGCTGAGCCTGACTCTGGCTCTAGAAAACTTCATGGCCCATCTAAAGGCTCATCTGTAAGTCCGTGTCATATCAGAAGACTTTTCCAGTGATGTTTAGTTGTAGCCTTCATTATCATAACCTTATTGAGTCAGAGTAGGCATGTAATGTGACATGTCCAGTGGCTCCCAGCATGTTCTAGAGATCTGTGTGAATGAGAGCTGACAGTCAATGAGAAATCAGCCAGAAGTACAATGTATATAAGCAGGCAAGTGGAATAAGGAATGAGGGTGTTTTGTACCTCGCAAACACATGGGAAGATCGTTGGTCTGATGTCTCATGTTTTATGTACCACAACAGAATGGAAAAAAGAAACAAAAGAGCAGAGATTGCTGCCGAACTTGCCTGAACTGCTGTCTCCTCATACAGCACTGCCTCTATGAGGCAGCACACTATTGAATGTCAGAAAAAAAGGTCACACCTTTATCGTAAGAGCATTCCTTATCTACGATGTAGCGTTCGATCAGAAGAAAATATGAAGCTGGTTTTAAACTAAACATCATTGAAGTAGTGAAAGAAATTGGTAAATGTGCTTGCTGCAACAAAATTCGATTGGAGGCAGCCAAGCAGATCTAAGAAAAAAAATGTAAGTGTCGCATTTTTGAACGGGCATATAAGTCGGGGTTTGATTTTATAATCGATGTTTCAGGTTTCAAGACCCGACTTATACGTGAGCATATATGTCATCCCGTTTACATTCTTGTCATCAGAATCTTTCCTTTTCTTCAAAATGCCTTTTCTCTGTCACTGACTGCAGAAGTAAAGCCTTAATCGCCTCAACGTGGTACATCCATTCAACAAACTGAGTTCAAATTCAAAGTCAGTCTTTTCACCGAATTTATAGGGGCAATAACTGAAGTGTACACATTGTGAAAGTCACGTTTTCATGGCTTCATGTATCATATGGTGATATAATTTTTCATTGTGAATTCTAGAAGCAACACCACTCTTTTCTTTTGGCTTTGAAGCTGAACCATCTGTGCTGACTGCAATATATTTTCCTCAATTCAATCTGTCCTCTTTCAAAAGAAAAAAAATGTTTTATTAAGTCCCGGCTACATTGATCTTATAGATTTTCTCACCAAACAGCTTTGTAGGAGCAGCAGCATGCAGGGATTGTTTCATTCATCCATCCATTCATATCTGAGCCTCCTTTCTCCATTACAAGGTGCCAGAGTCATGCGCAAACCCACAGCCACATCAAAAACAACAATAGTGACATTTATTTCTACAAATAATGTAGCTCAAAGTGCTTTACAGGATGAAGAAAGAGGAAAAAGACAAAATATAAAAAATAAAATTAGGCAATACTAATTAACATAGAATAAAAGTAAGGTCCGATGGCCATGGAGGACAGAAAAAAAAAAAAAACTCCAGACAGCTGGAGAAAAAAATTTAAATCTGCTGGGGTTCAGAGGCCATGAGACCAACCAGCCTCCTCTAGGCATTCTACCTAACATAAATGACCTCAATCAGTCCTCACGGTTTTCAGGGTTCACGTGGAAGAACTTAATGATGACGGTCATTTGGACCTCTGGCCTTCAATCCATCAATGTGGGGACATCACGGTGCTTTGATCAGGTGGTCATGATGCAGATCGTCACCACAGAAACCCAGAAAAAGAACAGCAGAGAAAGTAGGGGTTAGTACGGATTGTGGGGCCGTGATAAAAACAATAATTAAATGCATATACAGAATATCAGGGTTACATTAAAATGAAGTTATGAGAAAGCCATGTTAAAGTAATGTGTTTTTAGCAGTTTGTTAAAGTGCTCTACTGTATTAGCCTGGCGAATTCCAGTCAGCAGGCTATTCCAGATTTTAAGTGCATAACAGCAGAAGGCCGCCTCTCCACTTGTAAGTTTTGCTCTTGGAATTCTAAGCTGACACTCATTTGAAGATCTAAGGTTACGATTTGGAGTGTAAGCTGAAAGACGTTCTGAAATACAGGATGGAGTGAGATTATTGAAGGCTTTGTAAACCATAAGCAGTATTTTAAAGTCAGTTCTAAATGGCACAGGTAACCAGTGTAATGATGCTAAGGCTGGTGTGATGTACTCAGATTTTATTTTCCTAGTTATGATTCTAGCAGCTTCATTCTGCACGCGTTGTAATCGATTGATGTCTTTTTTCGGGTGGTCCTGAGAGGAGTGCGTTGCAGTAATCTAGTCGACTGAAAACAAAACCATGAACTAATTTTTCAGCATCTTTCAAAGTTATAAGGGGTCTAATATTGGTTATATTTTTTAAGTGAAAAAATGAATTTTGAATAAAAAATTAAAAAAAAAAAATTTTGAATAAGCAGTTATGCCATGCTGCATGTCTCTTAGGTGTGTCAGTGTTTACCTAAAGAGTAGAAAATAATCAAACCACACATGCACAGTGATCAGGCTGCGAGCTGAAACGTGGTCCCTGCAGCACTGACATCTGGGAAATAAGATAATCTTGCCTCATTCAGTTTAAACTTAAAAAGATATTATTTCATTAAAATAACAAAATTGTAAAAATTTACTTTTAAAGTGTAATTCAAAAATTTGTGAAATAAGGTGTCATCTGCCACCTTGACTGTCTAACTATTGTATGCATGTTAATCTTAATTCTAAATGTCTGTTTTAACATGAGTGAATTCCATTAGCAGTCCTTGAGGCTTTATAGTTTTTAATATCAATTTGCTGCATAATTATGTGATTAAGCATTTCAAATGTCTGTAGCATTTGCTCATTCCCAGAAACGTCCCTGCTTAAATATGCTTTTGGAAAAGCACTTTAAAACAATTTTAAAGCCCTCAGAGTATTGCAATTGAGCACAGCTTATACTAAATCTATCCAGAAATGTACAGTATATTGCGCTGAACCACAAATCACGTCTTCCAGAATTACTGCAAAACACCTGCACACATCTCAGTGTTGTTCGTAAAACTGACCAGTCCTGTTAAAGTAGGTATTAAACATCAATTTCCAAACACTTGCCATGCCACTACACTGTAAGATTTTTTTCCAGGTCCATCTACTTTTGCTTAAATAAGCTGCCTTAAAACAATTGCTGCTCTATTCAAGTGGGCTTTTCAGAATCCAGAATCCTTCCAGGGAATTCAAATGGTAAGGCACAGTGGTGCCTCGGGGTTTAGAGCAGGTGAGGGTCTGTGGCACAGCATTTAAGGGGTTTGTGGTGAATGCTGGTCAGAGATGTCCCAGTGGCAGAACAAGGGGCAGATCAACCCTGCTGTGCATTTCAGAGCATGGCAATCATGGGCTCAGACATCCTGCAGATGTCGATGAATGTGGCAGGATGAAGTCGCTACACTCAAGAAGACCAGCATATACCAAAAGGAGGTGGCTGGGTCAAGCAGTCAGAAGGACACTGGGTTCAAGTCTGGAACTTTTGTTGAGGAGAGCAGGCCAGACAGAGAGAAAGAGACACTGATGTAGGAGCTTTGAAGAGTGGCTGAGATTGTCACTGATTTTATCCCACATATTTTATCTATATATGGAGATTTATTTTGGTTAAGTTTTTTTTCAATGCAATGTTTTATGAAATGTCATTTATTGAAGACATTATACACTGCACCATGGACACCTGATATTAATAAATATACACTTTGCACTTTTAGCACCATTATCTTGATGTTTATGTGCTCATTTGCCTTACACCATCCTTGGTTATGACTATTGATGTCTCAGAAAATAGAAGATGCCCATGGTTGCGTGCATTTAGGGCCACACAGGCTCCTCTTCCCCTCATTTCCCAGAAGATGATGTTCTTATGCAAAAATTAAACAAGTAGTAAACTCAGTAACTTAACATATTGTTAAAATGTTTGTAGTTAGTCGTCATAGTCAAAAGCAGCACAAAGGCAAAGACAAGTTATGGTGGTGGAGGATGTACAACAACAGGAGGAACAAATGAGGTATGCGAGAGCAGAGTCTCAGGCGAAACAAGGACAATGGGCAAGGTGGGAAAACATTGAGAAAAGAAAAGTCAACTGGAAAGATTTATGAAAAAAGGAAGGAAGAAAGAGTTGCCTCCTTAGAAGAGCTGTTTATGACATTTTTCCAGCTTTCAAAATTCTGAATCAGTGGCTTGGTGAAGACCCTGGTTGTCCACTTTGTGGAACAACAGCAAACCTCATGCCCATCCTCTTATCCAGCAAAGTAAGCCTCACTCAAGGAAGATACATATGGAGGCACAACCAGGTCCATAGATATTTGGCAGCCATTGTGGAGAAGTAAAGGCTGAAGAACAGCTCAGTGCCCCCTATGATTGGAGCAACTAAGATCTCCTTTATCCAGCAAGGACATTTGGTGCCTCCTGCAGTGACAGGATTGGTGTCACACATACTGGGACCAGTTCTGTTGACCTTGATAAAAATCTCAGAGCTCACAATGCCCTAGGAAGATACTTTCTGCAAGACGTATGAGAGGAAACATCTAAGATACACTGAGTTGGCCACTGATGCTAAGCAACAAGGATGGAAGGTGCAGGTTCTTTCAGCTGCGGCGGATGTGTGGCTAATTCCATGGTCAGACTGTTAAAGTGGTTGGGAGTCCAAGGTCAGGACCAGCTGCAAAATATAAAACAGATTTTGGAGACAACTAAGCAAAGCAGCTACTGATTATGGATGGATAGGATTGATAGCAGCTGGGCTCCAAAATGATTTATGGGTATCTATGAGCGGTCAGATGTGGTGGGAGGTTGCGCTTGTGATGCCAGGGTCCACTGTTCTTCCCTACGGAAATGTGGGGGATTTAAATCAACAAAACATCTAAGAAGTGGTGTGCCCACCTGTCACCCACCAAAACCCACCTCAGGATCCCCATGCAGTGACCCAACTTAGAATCTGCTTATTTAAGGGATTAAAACATCTAGTCCTATATGCTTGAACTTTCCGAATTTCTGTGATATTCTCAATAATATTTTTTTTCTTTGTGTCTGGCCCTGCAAGTCTGTTTTTGGGTTGCTTGGGTAGGCCATTGGACCGTGCGGTGTTCTCACCGTTCTGTTATTCAGGTGTGTGCGTCTGTAGCTTGTTTCTGCCTTAGGGCTTGAAGGCTAAGATCTTTAAAGCACCCCTTTGTTTGTTTTTTTGTGACATCTTGCTATTTTTATCATACATCACATCAATTACTTATCTACAATACAACTTAGCATATTGCCCATTGAACAAAAACTGAAGATTTATGAATATGCCTTAGTGTTTCTGTTCCGGTATTCAGTATTTATAATTGATGTTAAGATATCATTTAATACTGACCTCTGTTGGCTTTATTATGTGACAAAATACATCTTTATTTTGTGTGATTTTTGTAATGTAATTATTCAGATGACATTTTATCATCACTAATGTTGGTAGCCTAATACATTTTGAAACAGAACATCTCTCCCTTACTCCCTGACGCAAAGTTTACTGGAGGCCGTCTCCTTTTTTGGCTAAACTTCAATGCCTCTGCCGCTTCTCCAGTCACTTAAGGCTCCTTCCATGGCACTTCAATGATCCTTCTTCTGCCTTGTCCACTGTCTGCACATTCAAACTGCTGCTCCCACCACACACCACTCACTTGAAGGCAGAGGCAACACCATCTACTGTATACTCACTCTCCTCAGCTACGTGAACCAATCCATCATAGGACACTTTGAAAGAGTCAGCAGGAGTCACTTAGCCAAGCCATTGGATTTAAACAGTGAGGCACCTGTCCTGTTTGAACTTCTCATGTGCACACAGCTTCTCTGGATGGCTCCATCTTTTTGACACACATCTCTCCTGTTCCATGTGACCTAACCAGATATTTCATCCAAAAAACTCCACTGGCATGGCATTTTTGAAATTCATGCTAGAACTGAATGCTGCTTATTCTATGCTGTCTTCTTCCTAAACTCTTCCATATTTTCTATTTTTTTACTTTGTCCAGCTGTTTTTGGTTATTTCTGTCCTTTTCATCTATTCACGTTGAAGTCGTCCATCCATACATTTTCTATCCTATTTATTCAGTTTACGATGGTTAGTGTGGTCACAAAATAAGAATCAGGTCATGTCAGGTTGGGGAGCATACACTGGTGCAGCTAATTGCTGCACCCACCACACTACGAAACAGTTTATGATACTGGTTGGTAACCCCCCAGGCATACACGTGGTCCAGTCCCACCCTTCATAAATGCCCATCTATCTGCTGCAGCCAGGTGTTATGTGGGCATCCCCTTGGCCTGCTCCAGCCGCTTGGGTCCTCAACAATGAGGATCTTCCTCAGGCCATAGTGCTGTAACTGATGCTTCCTTACAATGTAGGTAATATGCCTCATTTGGGACTCTGTGAGCAACCTCTCATTCAACACAAAGTCAAATCAGTAGCACCCCAGGATGCTTCGAAGAGACATAGTTCTGAAGGAATCTAGATAGATAGATAGATAGATAGATAGATAGATAGATAGATAGATAGATAGATA
>JANRMT010062856.1:17979316-17994390 GCA_026402145.1 Polypterus bichir lapradei | reverse complement strand
GATAGATAGATAGATAGATAGATAGATAGATAGATAGATAGATAGATAGATAGATAGATAGATAGATAGATAGATAGATATGAAAAAAATGTTAACGTTTACCCCCCTGGGTGGAATTGAAGAGTCACATAGTGTGGGGTCTCCTCAGTCTGTCAGTGGAGCAGGACGGTGACAGCAGTCTGTCGCTGAAGCTGCTCCTCTGTCTGGAGATGATCCTGTTCAGTGGATGCAGTGGATTCTCCATGATTGACAGGAGTTTGCTTAGTGCCCGTCGCTCTGCCACAGATGTCAAACTGTCCAACTCCGTGCCTACAATAGAGCCTGCCTTCCTCACCAGTTTGTCTAGGCGTGAGGCGTCCCTCTACTTTATGCTGCCTCCCTAGCACACCACCGTTTAGAAGAGGGCGCTCGCCACAACCGTCTGATAGAACATCTGCAGCATCTTATTGCAGATGTTGAAGGACACCAGCCTTCTAAGGAAGTATAGTCGGCTCTGTCCTCTCTTGCACAGAGCATCAGTATTGGCAGTCCAGTCCAATTTATCATCCAGCTGCACTCCCAAGTATTTATAGGTCTGCACTCTCTGCTGTGACCCGACATTTGCGCGATAGACATATGAGCGCCGACAAAATAGCGCCGATTAAAACATGGCGTCAAAATCGTGCCGTCAAAATCGCGCAGACAAAATCGCGAAAGTTTCATTAAATATGAATTACTAGCTTAAAGCATATATAATAATGTTTATTTTAGAAGTCAATATTATGAGACGCGGCATGCCATCAGCACGGCACGCAGATAGTCCTTAAGATCACGCCCTGCATATGTAGGAAGAATTGCAGCAAGACGTCTTTATAGTTGAGTGTATTTAGACTTGCTGGCTGCCTGACTGCTGGTAATTCCACTTTGTATACGACGTGTTATGCCAACCCTCGACTGAGTTATTTGTTCGCGACACGGCATCAGCAGTTATAACAGTGTAACAGTGTAATGTGTACATAATGCGCACGTACGCGCCCCATTCTCTTGGCCTCTCTCGCGGTTTTTATCGTGGCGATTTTGTCGGCGCGCATTTGTCGAAAACCAGTTAGCGGGTTTGTCGGTGCTCATTTGTCCGTCGTGGTTTTGTCGGGGCACATATGTCTATCGCGCTTTTGTCGTTGAACCCTCTCTGCACACAGTCACCCACGATGATCACGGGGTCCATGAGGGGCCTGGTCCTCCTAAAATCCACCACCAGCTCCTTGGTTTTGCTGGTGTTCAGGTGTAAGTGGTTTGAGTCGCACTATTTTTGTGCCATTAATTTATGTTAATGTGGCTTTTGTGGATTATGTGCCTTGCTCCTTTGTTTTTGATCTTGTCTTTAAGCTCCCTGTGTTATGTTCCATGTGTTTTGTGGGTGGCCTCTTCAAGAGGCAGGGCCAGCTGCCAATCATTGCTCTCCACCCTATAAATCTGGAGGGTCTTCCACAGTTCCTGGTGGCTCATTTTGAAAGTGCTGGGAAGTGATGAGTGTTATAGTGAGTGATTTTTCTGTACCTTGTGCTTTTTGGAATCTACTTGATTTTTTTGACATTTCGCTGTGTACTTCAGCAAATCTTGGCATTTCCTTTTTGGACTTGTTTGTTTGGATTGTTGAAAACTGCTGGGGAGGATAGAGTTACAGTGCCAAAATGCTGGGGAGGGCAGAGTTTAAAGGGATAAATAAAGAATAAGTCTGCTTAGGGGTTTTTGAACCCAAAGATTCTGAAATAACATTTATTATTTCCTACAAGACATTTTGAGAATGTATACCATGATTGGCACCATCTTATTTTGTATATGAGTGCCAGCATTTCATGAAACCTGTTACTGAGCTATGACTCCCAGTTGTTGGGTTCATGGTCATGGTCACAACATCTGTCATTGTTAATGTGATACATTTAAAGATCAGCACTGGAGGGTCACATTCTCATTCAATTCTTCATTGGTAGATGCCCTGGTTCAGGGAATTCTCCTCCGTAATCTTCACAAAGGCCTACGGATTAGCTAAGAGGCAAGCAAAGATCCTTACTGGAGCACCCAGCAGGGGCACATTTAACTTCCGCTAGGTCCCAAATCTCACCTGCCTGATTCTGAAGGATCATATCCTTGAAATTAAATACTGATTACAAAACTATAAAGTCCCCAAATACTAATAAATGCCCCCAAACAGAGAAAGGATTGCTGTAAATCTTTGACTGTGTAAGAAGGGCAAACGAAAAGTTTTAATGAGTGGCAGAAAATTGTTTTTCAAGAAAATGCTATGCAGTGAGAAGTCAAGCAAAAGGACCCCTTTTATTGGCTAACTAAAAAGATTACAATATGCCAGCTTTCGAGGCAACTCAGGCTCCTTCTTCAGGCAAGATGTAAATTAAAACTTTAAAATTTAAAATTTTCATAACAATTTTAATCGCTAACGTTTTTTTGAAAGGAGTCCACTAATACCAATTTGTTCTTTTTTAATTAATGATATATCACAAATGCATATTTTATTATACCTACTTAACTTTTATCGACATTTATCTAACTCTATATTTATTTTTCTAGTATCAGAATGTAGTTTAAGTTAATTTGTTTTGATTTCAATAGATGTATTTTTCATATTTTTGATTCTTGTTTTCTGTTTTTCACATCTTCGCACCCCCCTTTTTGTTACTTCACGCCCCCAAGGGTGGCCCGCTCCACAGTTTGAGAACCACTGTTGTAAACTTTTGAGTTGCCAATAAAAGGTGTCATTTTGCTTGACTTCTCACTACATTCATAATGGCTAACACGGTACAACATCCTAGTACTAAAGAAAATGCTATGTAACACAAGAACAAATGCTTAAAAAAGCATAAAAAGGCACAATGGATATGCCCAGAGCTAATCTGATAGCAATCAAAGTCCCAAAACCTGATAAGAGTGGCCTGAACCAGAGCAGAGGTCAAGCATCCAGAGAAAATACAAATGAGCTGAATTGGACCAGTGGGTCTATAGGGCTGGGGAGGTTCACATACAGACCGACAGGTGACCCTGCCTCTTGGAGACCACCCACAAAACACAAGAGGCATTACAGGACACATGTAAGATATTCTAAACATGATAACCATATGAAACCTACTTTAAATTACACAAAGAAGATATAAAGAAGGAACACAAAGAACACAATCAGACAGAACCATGGTAGTAATGTGCTAGCGTGAGATTCATTCTTAAAATGGCACTCCTGTATGGCCCAAATGTCCTGTCAGTGTAACGTGTAAAACGTTTTGTGCGTCTATTGCCTGTCCTTCACTGAATGAAACACCCTGCGTCAACATGAATCCTTCCATATGTGTTTCAGAGTTCACTTCTCCTAAAACTAAAATGCAATTAGCACCAAGCATCCAGAAGCCGTAAAGAGTCATGTAGCATTGTAGCCATCTCATTATGATAACCTCAGCTCATCAGATTCTGCAGATGAAGTCGTTAGCTAGATATCCGATCTCCATTACTGCTGTTTTGATGATTAAATGGAGTGTTGATGTCCCTGAGACCAAGGCCTGAATCATGAAGTCAGAAAATATACTATAGCAACCAAATCAATTGGGCAAAATACCAAATGTTAACGGAAATCTGTGGCTTTTTTTTACCTTTGACCTTCTGATTTTAGTGATTACTGAGACAGTGTTCATTGTAAACAATACCAAATAAAATTTAAAAAAAAAGTCACAGCTCCAAGCTTTATAGTTTTTATGGAGTTTAGTCCTGATATATTGTCTCCTCCGATTTTTTCATTATTAGGGTGTTTGTTCCATCCCTGCTGGGACACCAATGAATACATGCCTTCCATTACAATAAATATATTCAGAGAGATAAATTAATCCACACACAAACACACACACTATGTATGTACACAAGAATGACTGGAAAGGAGAAAAATGAAAATGAAACAAAATGTCTGACTTGTCTGTCACAGTAAGAGTGAGGAAATATGCAGACATACTGCTGTTGGTATAAAGGAGCCCCTGTAGTGTTTCTTGACGCACTTCGGCTGAGTAATACATTGGCTGAAAGTCCTCAGCGTCAGTGTGACAGAGAGGGGATGTGCAGACACCTTACACTCCAAATCGTAACCTTAGGTCTTCAAACGAGTGTCTGCTTAGAATTCCAAGAGGTAAACTTAAAAGAAGTGGTGAGGCGGCCTTCTGCTGTTATGCACCTAAAATCTGGAATAGCCTGTCAATAGTAATTCGAAAGACTGATACGGTGGAGCACCTTAAAAAACTGCTAAAAACACATTACTTTAACATGGCTTTCTCATAACTTCATCTTAGTTTAATAATGATACTCTGTATATTCAATTAATTATCATTACTATTCATGGTGCCTCCAAAATCCGTACTAACCCCTACTCTCTCTTCTGTTCTTTTTCCGGTTTTCTGGTGTGGCGACCTGCGCCACCACCACCTACTCAAAGTACTGTGATGTCCCTACATTGATGGATTAAAGGCCAGAAGTCCACATGACTATCATAATCAAGTCATTCCATGAGAACCCTGAATACAATGAGGACTGATCATTGATGTTAGGTAGAATGCCTAGAGGGGGCTGGGTGGTCTCATGGCCTGGAACCCCTGCAGATTTTATTTTTTCTCCAGTCGTCTGAAGTTTTTTTTTTTGTTTTTTTCTGTCCTCCCTGGGTATCGGACCTTACTTTTATTCTATGTTAATTAGTGTTCTGTTATTTTAATTCTTACTTTGTCCTTTTTTCTCTTTCTTCATCATGTAAAGCAACTTGAGCTACATTATTTGTATGAAAATGTGCTATAGAAATAAATGTTGTTGTTGTTGTTGTTGTTGCAGCATTGTTCATAATGGCACTTAATTTTGTTTTAACTCATTCTTTCTTTTCTACCTCCAGAGTGCATCCCATAACTGAGCCATTTAATTAGCTTGTTGATTGGTTCAGAGACACAGTCCTTGAGTCTCACAGACTTCTTTGCGTATCTCTAATTTAGAGATGAGAACTTCTGTCTTACGCTGCTGCATGTGTCATGTGGCTGCACTGCCAGGTCTGCAGCATCATGATCGCATATGTATGAGATTAATTAGCATGGTCCATGTATGGTGGAACCAGGTGGAGTTTGAGGATAAATAAAGGGTAAATTGTATAGAAATGTGCATGCGCCAAGTTTTATCAATCTGATTTTTTTTTTGGGGGGGTGTATGCATTTTTCTGTTTCTTTCCTTTTGAACAAGACCCAGGATCTAGCTGTCTGGAGCACTTCCGGGTCAACCAAACCAATGAACTGGTTGTTGACTTTCGCTGCACCGAAGAGCCTTTACATCCAGTCACTATTCCGGGAGTACATGTGGAGGTGATCCACTCCTTACAATTACTTGGGGGTCCACATTAATGACAGGTTGGATGGGTCTTGTAATCCAGAGAAACTAAATAAGAAAGGTTAGAGCAGACTCTTTTTCCTTTGGAGACTGTGCTCCTTTAATGTGGGAGGTGACATCCTTCACATCTTCTATAACTCTGTGATGACCAGTGTGATTTTCTACGCTGTGGTGTGCTGGGCTGTGTAATAAATGATCTTGTGCAAAATAAGGACTTCTACAAACAGAAAAAGGTTTGGGGACCGTCCCCATATATTGTCGTCCAGACAATAATAACAAAACTGATTCAGATGACTTTTTAGCACATTGAATGAATTACTGTGAACAAAATGGCGTTTAAATAACAGAGGGAATGATGGGACAGGAAATGGTTGGCAGGAAGTGACGATTGGAGACAGGAAGCAGTGGATTGTGGGGACCGGAAGTGATGTCATTATGATGAACCGGAAGTGACGTCGTTTCGGCCATTTATAATCCAGAAGTGGAGCTTCTTAGTTTTTCGGCAGGTTTTCTGCAGGCGAAAAGAGATTCAGGTAAGCACCACGTAATGACCCTCTGTCTCGCGATATTTCACTCACCTTTAGGCTCTTTGACTGCCTCCAACTCGCACGTGTGTGACAGCTGGTAACATCAGTTCAGGAGAGGCCCATCGAATCAACAGACTGATTAAAAGGGAAAGTTCACTTATTGGATGCATTTGAACCCCCTGGAGGTTATAGCAAAGGAGAGAATTAAAACAAAACTGAAGAGAGTAGCCACAGTACTAAATCGTCTCCATTTATACATAGTTTGTTTAATTGTGGACTAACCAGTATCTTAACCCTTTTAAATTATTTTGTCACCTTTTCCTGCTTTTTGCAAATCAACAATTCTTTAAACACTTTGAGCTACATTATTTGTATGAAAATGTGCTATATAAATAAATGTTGTTGTTGTTATCATAGAATAGATCTTCTGAAATGCTTCTTATGAATAGCAAAGTGAAAATGTTGTCAGTCTTTTTTACTGGTCAAAGTAGCTCTAAGCCACATCTCCTGTCTCGTTTCATTGGCTGGCCTGCAGGTTTGCCAACTCCTGACTCCAGTTAGCTTTTGTTGACATCATCAGCCCAGGGGCTCACATACTTTTTCCAAACTACTGCACACTGTTAATGTTTGACTAATGTATTCAATATGTACAAGAGCAACACAATAACTTATGTGTTATTAGTCAAAGTAGATGGTGCTTGTTCATTATTGTAGATCAGACCATATTTTAAGACAGATTTATTCTTAATTGTACTTAGTTCCAAAGAATTTACATTCCTTTTCTGGACACTGTGCAGAAGTAGTAAATCCAACCTGAAAAGCTATGATTCCATATAGTTTTTGCCATTCATACTTCTCTAAACAGATCAGATCTGTGTTACATACAGTAGGATTAAACAAATCTGGACCATGTCTCTATACCCGCTGCGTGAATGTAGTTTTTGCTGTAGGCTGAGCTGCTCGTGATAAACTGTATGAATGCTTAATAAAGCACTCCCATCCACTCTCTTTAAGTGGCGATTCTTAAATTAATTTCAAGTAACAGAGAAGTACAGCTCCTGTGTGGCCACTGGTCAGCCGTGGCTAAAGAGCAATAGAAGCCACGGCAAACCTGCAAAAGCGAGCGAATGTCATCAATCTTCTGGGCTAAATTATGAGATCTTTGTAATGCTGCCGAGTGAATTCAATGGCAGGCTCATAATCCATCTACCATATGGATGGGTCTCATGGGGAGCAGTTTTAAGCTCTTTTGGCATCTAACAGTCCATCAGAGGGGCAACACATTACTTGGGCTGAAACATTCAAAGAGATAATCAGGAATGGAGAGAGCAGGTCTCAGAGGAAAACAGAGACATCCATTTTGTGACAAAGCAATTCAAGTTGACAGGTAAAATGGAGTTCATCTGCCTCGGCCTGAAGCATAGTTGGTCAGATGAGAAATGCAGACTCAAGTGATGTGCAAAATCCACACACACATATAGACACACAGAGGTTTTTTTTATTATTATTACTACATTTATGTATTCCGTTCCCTAAAATGGTCATAAAAGCAGCTCCTTGGTAGTCCTCACACATGGACATCATTGTTTAATTTATATCTGCATGGAACTCACACGAACATGTACACAGTGTTGTTTTCACAAGCTAAAATAAAAAAAAAAAATTGTTGATGACAAGATTTATGAAGACTGTGGGTGAACATTCTCTGTGCTGTATATTTAATTTAAGTAACTCACAGATATGATCAAATTAAACATTTATTTTATAACTAATCCAGTTCAGTTTCACAGCAACATTAGGTGTAAAGCAAGAACAAACTCAGGGTAGGACACCAGTGCATTTGTTTAAAATAAAAATCTAACGTAATCTGTATATATTGTCAGACACATGCGCATGGGAGGCAGCTAAAGGGTATAAATGAGAGTAATTCCACTCCAGACCAGGGGGTGGCAGAGTGCACTGACCTTTTTTCTCACTTTCCTGAAGACCATTCATGGGAAATTCCACCTGACCCTAATGATGTCACTTCCGATTCGGGACCCTTGGATGATGTCACTTCCGGTGAAGAACACATGACCAAAGAGACTTCCTGTTCCAGCCATTTTGATGATGCCACTTCCGGTGAAGAACACATGACCGAAGAGAATTCCTGTTCTGGCCCTTTTGATGGCATCACGTCCGGGTCTGAACCTATGGAATAGGACCCTTCTGCTTCCGTCCTCAATGACTTCACTTCCTTTTCTGGCCTTTAACGCCGCCGTATTTGACTAACCTAATAAGTTCTGTTTTGGACTCCGTTCTGAGCACATCTGTGCTAGCAACTTACCCATTTGCAACCAGGGAATATTATACGGGTGGCTGCCCCAAACCTTTTTATGACTCTTACATCTGTTTTTTATGACAGTATTTAAAATCAAATGTCTGTCGGCTTTTCATGAGAGAACTTCTTAACAGATTTAGATCGGGTTTTTATCTATAATTTGCTTAACATTCCGGTTGATTTTGCACCTGCTTTCATCGCACTAAGTAGCATAGTTCGCTTGCAGTACCGATTTATTTATGTGAATCCGAGAGAGACACAGCAGGTCAAGAGGAGGGTGGCGGGCCCTCCTCACTCACACGCCAGCCTCACAGCTCCTCCACTTAGCTAGTGAACGAGAGAACTACTTAACGGATTTAGATCTGGCTTTTTTCTAGAATTTCCTTGAACATTCTGTTTGATTTTAAGAACTTCTCTCTTCACGCTAAGAATCATAGTTCGCTTGCAGGAGCGATATTTTCTCACTAATCCGAGACAGAGGATACGAGCCAAAGGGAGGGGGAAGTGTTTAAATCAAACCCAAACTTCTAAATGGGCGGAGCCACAGGGAACGGCTAGTATAACATAAAATTATCTTACTCAATGAATCCAGTTTAAGGTCATTAAAATCTGTGGCCTATCACAGCATCAATGCAAGAAATATGGGATGTCTGGACATTCCATTGGGTGACATATGTGGCACCGAGGCGGAACCACTGGTTGTTGAACTCTGACTTTGCAAAGTGGGCACTGTTACCTGCTGGGTGCCTTTTATGAAAGTAAAAGAGTGCACACTCTGTACACATTTCTAAAAGTCATCAGTGTATGCACAAAGGGGCACCGTTTGTGCTACTGAAGGGGCGCTTACTCCAGACACTGAGGGGAAATCACAGAGGCCATTGAAGTTTAATAATACGGACTAAACACTATGGAAAACAAGGCACGACATCTGTCCACCCCACCTAGAGGTCTCCAAATGGGCTTCAACTGGCAGTGGGTGTCTGTCTAATGAATGTTGTCAAACTCCCTTTTTAAATAGGTGCCTCATTACACATCTGGATGGGAAAACAGAAAATGAACAGATAGTATGATGTCTAAAAACACACTGGCAAACCTTTAAGTGCAATTTATTTCCCTAAATAGAAAGACCTTTCTCAGGCTCCACCTGAACCATTGAGCAGCTGATATACATTTTGTACATTAGTTTTTGTGTTTAGCCCTTTGCTTGTTTAATTTCTTCACATTTGTGACAAGAAATAATTGCTATTCACATTTTGACATGAATCTGCTGAACTCAGAAAATCAGGCAGTCCATACTTGGCCTCGTCTATCATCAATGCAGCAGCTTTCTTTTGAGGCTACCTGGGGCCATTAGGACAATTCTTGGAGGAGGAGGAGGAGAAGGAGGAGGTTGGGAGCATGTACTCACAGTGTATTGCCGCACCCATCCCACGACAGACCACCGGGATTCTTGGAGGACAAGAACATATTCTTGTATCCAGAGAGGGTTAATACGGATGTCCTTGGTTGGGACTTAAAATCTTTTCTCGGGCAAACCAATAGGTGAACTTCAAGTGTGGTATTGAGCAAGGGCTGGTTGGAGGAAGTACAGCAAGTTCAACTGATTATAGAGGAAGAGAGATGGCCAGATACTGTGGCGAGATGTGGGTCAGCCACACCACAAAGAAGTCAACTGTCTTGCATAGGAAGGCTCAGGGAGGCTTCAGGGTTTGTTGTTTTTGGTCTGCTTGTTTATTTCTGTTACTCCTAATATTCATCCCTATGAATTGTATAAAATAAAAGTTTTTTTTTTTTCTTTATACGTCTTAACCTCCTGAACATTTATCATGAGCTCAGGGATGAATTGAAAGTACGCCCAACTGCTGCAGAAAATTAATTTTCTCCTCAGACCTTCGCTCTCACATTTTAAATTTATGTCATTTACTACCAATGTTAACTTTAGCAGTAAATTAATGAAAGCCATACTTCCTGTGTAGAAATTGCAACACAATAGAACATTTTCTTTCCTCCATCTGTTCTCTCATGTGGTATTACTGACAAGGAAATATCAACATTTTATCAACACACAATAGTGGACAAAGTCAAGTTCTGGGATGGACATTTTCTTTATGTTCATTTGTCTCTTTGCAAAATGTGGTGTGCCCACCCTCCTCGGCTCAAATTACGAGATCACTCAGCTCTGTAAAATGCAATGTACCTTTGTATATGTAAAAGGCTTTGGAACAGGACCGAACGTGAAAGGTGTTTGTTAAGGAGAGGCTGGCAAGTGAACCAATCCAAAGATTGAGACAAACAGTAGATATTCAGCACAATGCCAGTAGTAGCATTAAACATTTCAAACGGGCAGTTCACCAAATTATTTGTCAAGATTTATCCTGTTGCCGCATAAAATTCAAATATTGCATACGTTTTTTACAAATAATTGAGTTACTTTTTAGATGAATAGTTGAGTATGTTATGCTGTTTATTTATTTGTCCGACATCTTTATCCAAGGTGATATTGAATTCAAGTTATAATATATACAAAAATGACACAAGGGTGCAAGCATCAAAGGCAACAGTTGCTGAGCTATTTGCAGACTCACTTGTACAAATAATACTCAAAATGTATTATTTATTTCATGACCTCATTCAAAAACACAAATATTCTTTTTTTAATTATGTTATTTAAGACAAAGTAAGTGAACTGCATTGCCTAATTGTTTTTGACTACTTTATTCCTTATCTGTTGTCATGAATCAAGTAATTAAGTTAAGCAATTAGTTCATAACATCCTTTCAAAAATCAATTTCCTTGAACCACATCCCAAAAATGGATTTCTCTCAGCTTTACTAAAGCTTACACCAAGTATGCACACTGGCAGCGATAGATCTCAGGAATCTATTCCCTGTTTTGAATTATAATTACTGTTTTATTAACCATACATTTGCTTTCCACTTTTCTCTTTTCGTTAATCATATGCTTGAAAGGAAACAAAAACCTTTACAGTTTTTTTTATTATATGACCATTGTTAGTTGTCTATTTATGACCCTGATGTCATTATGGAAATAATCCTCATCTTGGGTCTGAGTATGATATTGATTTTCTTATTTGGATCCTCAGACTAAAACATTTATTTACTCCTGTGTTACAGCAATGACGGCTCCAGTTAGAAGTTCTAACAGCAGCTGTCATTGCTTATGCAGTTTGAAATCGTACACTTTTAAAGACACCGGTCACAGTCCTGTCCTTGAAACAACAGAGGGCAGCTGGGTAGCAGTGGAAGTGAGTGATACAATTTGAAAACTCAGTTAAAAAATCAGATACATGTGCAATGCAGAATATAAAACAGTAGTAAATTTTCTCTTGCACTGGGGTCAATCTCCTGAAAAATTGCAGAGTGTTATGGGGAGTACTTTCACAGAACATAATAGTTGTATTGGAAGGCAGCACTTAAAGTTCTAAACAAGGTGGAACCATGGGTATTGTTGGTGCATTAGGATTAAAAGTCAAGATGGAGGTAAAGAATTTAGGGGTAATTATTGACTATGACCTGAATTTTTCATCCATCCATTATCCAACCCACTATATCCTAACTACAGGGTCACGGGGGTCTGCTGGAGCCAATCCCAGCCAGCACAGGGCGCAAGGCAGGAAACAAACCCCGGGCAGGGTGCCAGCCCACTGCAGGACCTAAATTTTAAATCACATATTAATCAGATCACTAGGACAGCATTTTCTCACTTAAGAAATATAGCTAAAGTTTATATCTCTTATATCATTGAAAGATGATGAGAAATTAGTTCACGCTTTTGTTTTCAGTCAGCTAGATTACTGTAACGCACTCCTGTCAGGACTACCCAAAAAATCAATCATTTGCAATGAGTGCAGAATGGAGCTGCTAGAATCCTAACTAGGAGAAAAAATCTGAGTACATTTCTCCAGTTTTGATGTCACTACACTGGTTACCTGTGTCATTCAGAATTGACTTGTAAAAACTTGATTGCTTTGTATGGATTGTAATAAAATTAATAAAAAAAAAAATTAAAAAAAAAAAAAAAAAGAATTGACTTTAAAATACTGCTTATGGTTTACAAAGCCTTAAATAATCTCGCTCCAACTTATATCTCAGAATGTCTGACATCTTATATTCCAAATCGTAACCTTAGATCTTCAAATGAGTGTCTGCTTAGAATTCCAAGAGCAAAACTTAAAAGAAGTGGTGAGGCGGGCGGCCTTCTTCTGTTATGCACCTAAAATCTGGAATAGCCTGCCAATAGGAATTTGCCAGGCTGAAACGGTGGAGCACTTTAAAAAACTGCTAAAAACACATTACTTTAACATGGCTTTTTCATAACTTCATTTTAGTTTAATCCTGATGCTCTGTATATTTAATTAATTATCATTGCTATTCATGGTGGCTCCAAAATCCGTACTAACCCCTACTCTCTTTTCTGTTCTTTTTCCAGTTTTCTGTGGTGGCGATCTGTGCCACCACCACCTAATCAAAGCACCGTGATGTCCCTGCATTGATGAATTAAAGGCCAGAAGTCCACATGGCCGTCATCATCAAGTCCTTCCATGAGAACCCTAAATACAATGAGGACTGATCATTGATGTTAGGTAGATTGCCCAGAGGGGACTGGGTGGTCTCATGGCCTGGAACCCCGGCAGATTTTATTTTTTCTCCAGCCGTCTGAATTTTTTTTTTTTTTTCTGTTCTCCCTGGCCATCGGACCTTACTTTTATTCTATGTTAATTAGTGTTCTCTTATTTTAATTCTTACTTTGTCTTTTGTTTCTCTTTCTTCATCATGTAAAGCACTTTGAGCTACATTATTTGTATGAAAATGTGCTATAGAAATAAATGTTGTTGTTGTTGATAGAAGGCAGCAAAGCTCAGAATGAGGTGGATCTATGGGTAAGTTTGTATATATTGTGGACACCAAAGATCGCTCCAACTCCCCAAACACCCAATACAAGCAGGCTCAAGCACAAGTTAAAAGGCAAAAGAGTCTTTTATCCTTTGGAAATTCTTCTCTGTAAGCATTTCCCACCAATACATTTTATTTATGTAGCATCTTGTAGCGTGCGGCCAGGGCCCTTGCCCAGCCAGGATAATAATAATAATAATAATAATAATAATAATAATAATAATAATAATAATAATAATAATAATAATAATAATAATACAAGACCGAGGGAACAAGCATGGCCAGAGCGTTACCTCCCCTGGGACTCTATAGGGCAGACCCCCTGGGTTGCAGCGGTGCCTTGGACTCCTGCAGGGCTTCATGGGAGTTGGAGTTTGGTGCAGGCAGACCTATTGGTGTCCGCGGGCGCCACCAGGGGGTGTTGCAGCAGGATCTGCTGAGCCCTGTTGGGCAGTTCTTCCGCCATACCCAGAAGTGCTGACAGAAACTAGGTCATCAAGCACCTAGAGCACTTGTGGGTGCAGCATAAAAGGAACCAGCAGCCACTACTCGGGGAGCCAGAGTCGGGAGGAGGAAGACGAAGCTTGACCGGAGGAGTGAGGGAGAAAAGAGAGAGAGGAGGAAGATTTGTGTTTGTGCATTGTACTTAGTAGTATGACAATTTTTCTCAACTGCTAATACACATTTCCTGAAACAATGCACCATTTTCTCAAAAACTATGAACGCAACTCCTGAACTACACAGCAACACACACAAACCTCCAACTCGGCATGGAAAAAGCAAAAAACTGAGTCAAAACCCAGTCATTTTCAAACAAAATCAATGAGTTCTGTGTTCATAGAGTTCAGGTTTGGATTAGTTGACTTGATTGTATTGAGTTGTAGTGTTTTCTAAATGAGAACATTATGTTACCTGTGCTTTATGGAGGAATTTGTACATAGAAATGTGTATAAAAGTTCCAGCAAATCTGCAATATGTGTCAAAACCAGAATATTATATTTGGGGTTTTGGGAAAAGTGTATTCCTTTGGGCAATTGTAGAAATGGTTTGAGTTATACAGCTAATAGAATAAGTCTTACTGTCTAAGCAAATTAGAATAATATATTGTTACATGTAAAACTCAAATCATATTGCATAATGTAAATGTGATATGAAGTAGAAAGAATAAAGACAGACAGAGTTCAATTAAATAGTGATGTACTGTATTACATAAATGCAATGGACAGAAATGTATGTGGCCTGGATTTTTGGGGTAAGCTTAAAGTCAACAGTAACTAATGTGATGACACTGAGTGACCCTGTACACAATTTATGTAAAATTCCCAAATTTTATTCAACAAAAACAAAATTGATCTTCTTGTACTTAATAAGCTTTGAAAATCTGTTGATCAATTATATGCTATGTTGTGATCTGTTATTTGTTTTTGTTTTTCTTATACTTTAATTGTATTATTACCTTGCAAAGAACCTTGGAATTGGACTAACTCTGAAAGGTAAAAAATAAAATAAAATCTGCTCTTTGCTTGGGCAGTGCAGTAATTAGTGTTACTTCTTCACAGACGGAGAGTCAAGGCTCTAAATCTGAAACCAGTCACTGTCTGTGTGGAGTCAGTATGTTCTTCTCAAGTCTATGATTGGCTTGTTTCAAGATAATCCAGTTATACCACCCAAACTCCATAAATGTTTAGATCATATTAATTGAAGGCTTGGCTTTGGTGGGGTGATAGGACAGGATTAGGCCCCTGCAGACTTCAATTATACTAAGAATATTTGAAAATAGATAGATAGATAGATAGATAGATAGATAGATAGATAGATAGATAGATAGATAGATAGATAGAAATGGACTGTATGATAGATAGATAGATAGAAATGAACTGTATGATAGATAGATAGATAGATAGATAGATAGATAGATAGATAGATAGA
>JANRMT010062856.1:17956186-17969710 GCA_026402145.1 Polypterus bichir lapradei | reverse complement strand
TTACTGTCTTGCCTGAAATCGTCCAGATTTCCAATTGCCACCAGCAGCTGTGAAGATGCAAAGCACAATGCTGCTGCTAAACTTGAAGAATATTTTGTGGGAACCAAACAGCCGGCAATAGACCTATTCAGATCTGTGAGAATATTTGATCCACGACAGCTACCACTCTTATCGAAGAATTTTGCTGATCATGCACAATCAGTGCCGACAATGATGGCTGCAGCAGATGAATGGCAAGCTTATCTGGACATAGCATCTTGTGAAGTAATTCCAGCTGATATCACAGCTTTTTGGCGTGCCTTAGAGGACAGACTGCCTCGCTTAGCAGCTCTTGCTAAAGTTTACATTTCGTTGCCGATCTCTTCTGTTGATGTGGAACGTTCACTCTCAAAATATGTCACCACTGCGATATTCTCTGTCACAAAGAAAACCTACGAGTTTCCAGTGCCGTTTTCTTCAACAATAAATAAACAATAACTTTAGAAACATTATTCGATAGTTTGTTGAGAATAATATTATGCCTACATTTGTTTCAGCATCGTTTGCCTAAAGCAAATCTGTGGATTAAAATGTGCAGATGTGAACGCTTTGATATACCTATTTGATTAGTATTACGAATTATGAATGATTATTATTAAGGATTAAGAATAAGAAAAATTGCATTTATTTTGCTTGGGTTACGAATTAATCTTATGGAGTTCTGGTACTGCATTTGCTGCGCCGCAGTATGCAGCGGAATTTAAAAAAGCATGCCGCGGAATTTACAGTTTCTTGCCGCAGTTAATCGTGGACCCTACTTATGGTGCTAGGTCATACTTGGAGTACTTCCAAGAAACAGGGATCATGAATCCTTGCATCACTCCCTGGCAGCACCCATGGGACTCAGCAGGGCTGACTTACGGCACTTTAACTCCCATCATGCCCTGTAAGTGTCCACATGGTTACTGCAGTCATGGGATGTGGCCATCTAGTGGATTGGGGATAAACAAATTCTGAAATAGCAGCCTTCCCCCACTGCTCCTTTGGTTTGTTCTCCTCTCTGGTTAAGGGTCCTTCCATTCTGGACCCCTGCCTGGCACTTACATAGTTCCTCCTTCAGCTGAGTCCTATAGGGTTCTGCAGGCAGTTCCACAAGAGTAGTAGTCCCCTGGACTGTCAGACAAGAGTCCCAAAGTTCACTATGTCAGTCTGGAACAGAAAATGCAAAAAATAGCAGTAGCATCATCCTTTTCATTAACATTCCTAAGTCCTGCAGTTTTCTTTGCATCCTAAAAGGGCAAAACATCTCCAGCTGTGTCTGATACTGTTGCAGTTGCTCCAAACCAACCACTGTAGTTTACGTAAATCTAGAGGAATTCACCAGGTGGCAGTGTGAGATATTATCATGGTGAGAACAGGTTCGGCTTCGCTGTGTTGTCAATTGCCTGGAACATCCATTAAATTCCGTGGACACCTTACCACAATATCTCTGAAAAGAATGTTTAATAATTAAATCCATCAATCCAGGGATGTGCCCATTCCAGCTAGCATTGGGCACGAGGCAGAAACAGTCCCTAGTCAGGGTATCAGCTCATCGCAAGGTGAATACAAGCATTCACATACACTGGCATCATTTTAGAGCCACCAAATCTGCATATCTTTGGATGGAAACCGGAGCACACTGTGGAAAACCAGCAGGAAAAAATGCAAACTCCAGCCGGGGAATACCAGCAACGTGACAGCAGTGCTACCGCTCCGCCACTGTGGCACCACCATGTGTGTAGTTATTAAGTGTTCATTATTTACTGTAAATGAAATTAACAATTTATCTGTAAAATGTAACATCCATACTTTAATGCATCTCATCATGAAAGTGATATCAAGTATAAATCTAAGGATTCTAAATGTGCAGGGAGTTGGAATATCATACATTTAATGTGTTCTGTGTGGTGATCTATTGCTGGTTGCCACTGCTGTCAGGTCAGGAGAAAACCCTGGAAAAAAAAGATGGCACAAAAGATGGTATGTGAGACTTTTAAAATGTATAATGTCATTACAATCGGGAATATGCAACACTTAAATATAAAAGCACCACAAATGCATCTGTATGTCAGCATTTTGCTTCACCACATCGAACCATTCATTAAACATCAAAGCGCGCACATCGATCCCGCAGGATCTGCATAGCGTCTTTCTGTCACATGTAGATAGTAAACAGAGACTCTGACGTCACATTTTGACTTTTAGCACACTGCACCCCTCCGGCTTTTTGCTGGTACTGCAACTGACATCACATTAATTTCTGAGGACCTGCTCAGAGGACGCGTCAAATGAACGCTGGGAACGCGTTGCAGCCATGATGAGTGTGCGTACGCGTTCTGAATGTGACGTATAAACGAGTCCTTAATCAACAAGTAATCTGATAGACGGTAGGAGTTTAGGGACCTTCCAAACTCAACTTTATGTTATTTGGGAGGAATTAAGTGGGTAAGATTGGCAAGCTTTGTTGGGCTGAATGTCCTGTTCTCATGTAAATCTTTCTGATGTTGTAATGTTACAGTTAACACTGCAATGACCCAGGGAATGCAAGAGATGGCGGAATGGAATCAGCCACTTAACGGTGACTGCTGGTGAATGGCCCTAAAACAGTACTGTTGCTTCAGTGGCTGCTTCCACCACGTCACTCAAGTGTTCTGTGATTTCAATCCTTTGATGATCCTTTTCCGACCCAAGGCCTGGGTCCATATCTATGATTCACTGGCAGCTGTGACCCGAGCAGCCGGGAGATGTGTTTGAAGTGCTGTCTAACTGCTGTTTCTGTGCCTTCCCGCTGCATTGCTCGCCAAGCTTCTTTTATGCTAGCTCCTCCAGGCAATCCCACATCCTTCTCAGGTCCAGGCCCAGAGGCAGTATAATACTTTTCGTGAAATAGCATATTACACCACCTAGTGGAAATAAACCTGAAGTATATTCAGACAGAATTCAGTGAGCATTTCTTTACAAAATGTTATGGAAAAATGGAAATACCGTATTTACTTGTGTACCACGCGCCCTCGTGTAAGACGCGCATCTTATTTTTTACAAAGAAACTCGTTTTGCCCCGTGTACGACATGCGTTGTGATTGTATAGGAAGCGTTTATAGAGAGAGAGAGTGTGAGCGAGAGAGAGAGAGAGTGCAAGCAAGTGAGCGAGAGAGAGTGAGAGAGAGCACGAGTGCACGAGCAAGAGAGAGAGCGCGAGTGCGCGATCAAGCGAGCGAGAGAGAGAGCGCAAGCAAGTAAGCAAGAGAGAGCGTGAGTGCGCGAGCAAGAGAAAGAGCATGAGCGAGAGAGCAAGTGAGCCCAAGCAGAAGAAGTAAACATTACAGAATTACATTTCCTCGTGCATGATGTGCACCTGATTTTCTAATGCTAATTTTCGGGAAAAAATGTGTGCGTGGTACATGCATAAATACGGTGAGTCAATGCCTGAATAAGATATTGCCGCAATTTAGCTATTAATAAACCAAATGACCTTGATGGACAGAGTGGTCTCCTCTCATTGGACACACTTCTTATGTTCTAATTGGGTGAGCAGGTAATAAATGCATAAAGGATACCTGAAGGCATTGTTATAATTGTGTATTTATATTGTGCAGTTGTCAATCAGCCATCTATAGAAACAAGAAAAGTAAAAGGAATAAAGAAGTGCAAAAACTTTTAAGACAAAGAAAATGTTCTACCCCAGAAAAAAGCTGCTTATACTTATCAGACTAAAGCCGATCTCACATTACGTGACTTTTAGTCATGGGGCATGTCACACTTGCCAACTGCTGTTGCTGATCTCGTTGTCTGCCTGTGTCAAATTACACAAATGAAAATGGCTGGCCATGTCATATTTACCAACTGCATGCTAGCCTTCCTGCTTGCCTCCTTTTGTGACAGCCAATGCTGCCTAACAGAGCCGGCTCTTCATGCTACGTGAGTTCAGCCATAATATGTGCCCCTTTTCTCTTTTGTTTCATTCTACTCTGGTGCTAAAACTTGAGATATGAGACGAATGAGCTTCACTTCTGTTTGGGGAGTCCAAAACAAGTGTGATTCCCATTCCAAGTTGCTACAAGGGCTGAATATTTTTTCCAAAAAACTCAGGTTTCTGAAAAGCACATGATGCACGGGTTTCACACATAAAACATTTGTTGCTATGTGCTGTGGCTGCTGTTGGTGCATGTTTGGCATCTCTGGCAGCAGTGACTGTGCAAGGTGCCTCAATGGCCAGCAGGAATGCATCCAAGAGGGATCCAAGAGGACACTGGGAAAAAGATCTCGCAATTAATATATCAGAAAAGGAGTGGAAAGTTGCAATGCAGAGCTCCATATGTGCAAAGCATACAATTATACAACTCAAAATTGTATATCGAGCACATCTGTCTCGTCTAAAACTCTCCACAATGTTTCCAGGGCATGATCCAACCTGCGAAGGCTGCAACCAAGTCCCAGCCTCACTGGGTCACATGTTCTGGGCCTGCACCAAATTAACATCATTCTGGACCAAAATTTTTAATTACCTTTCAGACAGCCTTGGTCTCACAATCCCTCCTAACCCATTAACAGCTGTGTTTGGGGTTCTTCCAGATGGGTATAATGTGGAGAAGGACAAACAAAATGTGATTGCATTCACTACACTTTTGGCACGCAGACTTGTTCTGCTAAACTGGAAGAACCCAAACTCTCCTATTTTAAGTCAGTGCGAAACTGATGTGTTATATTATTTGAAATTGGAAAAAATTGAATACTCAGTTAGAGGATCCGTACAGACTTTTTTCAAAACATGGCAGGATCTAATCAGTAATATTTTAAAATAAGCTCTTAAAGCACAGAGGAAGCAATTATTTCCATATTTCTTTGTCTTCTGCATTCATCTCTATTGGCTTATCAAATGTATTAATTTAGGTATGTTTACAAGCCGCCGTTTGCCTTGCTCTCTCTCAGGGGTGGGGATCGATTTGTCCTTAACTCAATTTTGCAATAAAATTAATAAAACTTCAAAAAAAAAAAGGAATGCATGGTGGGCTGGCTTCCTGGCTGTCTTCTCACAGCAGGTGTGTGATAGTGGCAGTTGCAGTGTGACGCAATATGGTTTGTACCTCTTGTCATCATAAGTGGAGGTCCTCCCAGGCAAGCATGGCTGTAGGTGTATCAGCAATGTAGACAAATGTGTTCAGCACCACAATCAGCTGGGGACTGATCAGCCAATAGTGGTACCTCACTTTCGTGTTTGATCGCCATCTTCAGATCACTTGCATCAAATTCGAAGTCCGACAAGTCAGAGTTCGGTTCAGCGATAATACGTAAAACGTCCATGGAGTATTTTAATTTGCACATTCGCTTTAGTCGCTCGCCAGGTGTCGATGCCATTTTAGAGGTTGTTTGCTCTTCGCTACTCCTGCATGCACAGGAAATTGAGGTCAAATCAACAAAGCTACGTAACTTTCCTTCTAGCATAGAGAGTTGAACTAAAAAGTAAGGGAGATTTTTGTCACAGTTAACAGCCAATTACCGTCCTCTACCCCTGAATTTTGACAAAAGTTGACATCAGCCCTGAAAGAGTTAAATGCGTAGTTTTTTTTGTGGATCAACATTCATTGGTTGTCAGCTGTCATGCACGCAGAGCCCGTCCCTATGGCTGTTTGTCAGTGCGAGTCACACACTAGTAGGCCTCAGTCGTTGGGTATGTGATATCAGGCGATCAGCTTCAGGGGAGCACACAGTCGACTGCCTCCAACTCACTAAGAGGTTATGTCTGAAGATCGCTGGCAAAGCCACAGAATGTGACGTGCACTACGTGATCAACGCCAGAATTTCAGAAAATGATTCCTGAAATGGAGTCCAAGACTCAAACTGGAAATACAGATGTACATTAGTAAGAAGTGGGGGAAACTTTGCAAAAAGAAATGTTACATTCTTTTAATACTAATTGTGTGCTGATATGATGCCACTCTAGACTCATTATTTATTATTATTTATTTATTAACAATTATTCCTGTTATAAATGTTATTGTCTTTTCTAATTAGTGACAGTGAGTACTAGTAAGGCGTCACCTGTAATTTATTTTTCAGCTCTACTTATGAGGCCCAGTGTGCATTTTCTCTAATGATGAAAATGTAATTATGCAAATGAGGTGCAAAACTCAGTAAAATAAGCAGCCACTTTTCTCCCCCCTGCAATTTAGCTTTCATGAAATGTACAGGTTGCAATATAATAATAGCTCAGGAGATCTGATTTTAAATTCTTTTATGCAGTACTAGATGCTCAAGTTTTTATAGGCCCGTTTTAGTCTTGCTAATTAGACAGCAAGAGATTTTTAAACCAACTGTTTATTTAGCACAGGGGCAATAAGGAAAAGCACGGGTTTGGGCAAATAAACACAATTTGGAAAGGCATACACTGAACAGATAAACGCTGTGGTCTTTGATGCCCGACTTGATAACATAATTTCCCTAGGCAATAATGTAAATATAACAGAGGGACTGAAGAAGCAATCATGTAGTGTATTTAACATATAGACACTTAAATACAAGGAAACCTCTTTCATTTCATATGCTTAAGCACATAGCATATTGAAAATAGGTCTTGTTTTAGCTGTGCCAGCTTATTTGAGCTTTCTGTGTCAACCAAATGCAAGCAACAAAGCTTACGTTTAAATAGCCTTGAGATGACTAACAAAGGAAAAAAAATGGCTGTGTGTTTATGCAGTGTTGTAGTGTATGAAATAATGACATGTGCTTATCCTACTTCTATTCAGTCTCTACATGTCACCGCAGGGATGACTGATTCATCAGGGCGATCTCACGTTCTGATTATGTGCTGATGGTACCCAGCTGTATGTGAAGATCACTCTTGGATGCACGTTGGTCGTCTCTGCCTGCCTCGGAAATGGATGCCAGCTGCCACCCCTAGCTCAGCTGCTTCTTGTGGGATCTCCCGCTCAACTCTTTCCTTCTGAATTTTAGCTCCTACACACTTCATCCATAGTCATCAGCCATGTGGCCATGATTCTCAGCATCATTTTAAACTTTCTTCATCTTAATTTGAATGCATATCACCCATGAAATGCCATCAAGTGACACATAACTGTCAAGTGGCCAGTGTGGACTCTACATGTTCTACCCATACACAGAAGTATTTTTTGAGGTGGTACTTCACTAAAAAGACATGCAGATTAGGTTAGGGTTGCAAGATTAGAAAACTAGAAATATGGGACACTCTTAAAATCTCTCTCTCTATTACAATATATATAAATTTAGACATGCCCCCTACACACCCAGATCAATATATTATATAAAAGTCGAGACATAAGTTAAAAACATAAAGTAAGGATTTTAATGGGTTATGAGGAAAACAAAAGTAAAATCATCTGAAAATTATTTAATACAAGCTAAAAAAAATTCTATAAAAGTGAAAATATTTATTTAATACAAACAACAGAGAAATATTATTATTATTTAATACAGGCAGTTAGAAAAAAAAGTGGGCCGTGGCAAGTAGTACAACACCCTTTGTTGACTGTCGCTGTTATGTTGCAATGCTGATACAGAACTGCACGGCAGCGCGGCTGGAGAGCAAAACGGTAAGAGTGTCGCCGTCCTCACCCAACCATAGCAACTGATCAAGTTGCAGACAGGCAGCAAACACTCGTTTCCTCGTTACATTTGGGTTATTTTCATCAGGAGAATCTGAGAAAAGTTAAGCATAATTACTTATAAAGTTACAACTAAGTACCGTAAGAAGGTAGTAAAAATATATTTTTATTACAGAAATTGAAAATGAACTAAATACAGGATATTTGGGTGTCCCTGAAAGGTCAGTACAGGACAGGGGACAAAATTATTAAATATGGGACATGTCCCATATATAAGGGATGTCTGGCAACCCTAGATTAGGTTGATCAGCATCTAGTCATGGTGGCATGTATACAAATGTGTCATGCATGGGACTGGTGCCACATCCAAGGCTAATGCCCACCTTGTATCAAACCCTTTTTGAAACAGGCACTGGCAGTATAAACTTTAAATGTACTGTATCAATGAAGCTGAATCATTTCAATGAAATAGTGTATCACACAATTAAGGACATGTAGTGGAAAAAAGTGGTAGAGAATTTAATCAGAATCCTGTGGATGCTTCTTTATAAAATGACGTATGTTATATTTCAGCAAGGTATCGTCCTCTGGCTTATATTTAAATTCCTTTTTTCGTGTTTTTTAATTGCTCATGCTTTATTCTTTTAATATTATTTTGTATGTTTATATTGTTGTTTCGCCAACCCCCTCTTGTCTGCGGTACGCGCCAGCTACTTTGCGTCTCTGCCACTCGCGTTGTAAAGATGGGGGCTGAACGCACCCCAAGGAGACGCACTCGTTCCTCCGAAACCCCCTCTTTAATGGTGATACAGTGGGAAACAAATACAGTTTTTTTTACCTCCTCTTTGCTTGATCAGCTGCTGGCTTGCTGCTGCTGCCGTGCCGCATGATCTGCATCTCACGCAGCGGTTCGAACATTTGAAAGCCTGTACAGCAGCTGTCCTACTTTTTGTCTTTTTTTTCCAGCCCTGGCCCGATTAAAACGTGACATAAAAACATCACATACGTTACACTTTTAGGTTTAGAATTTTATATATAGAAAGTAGATGTACTTTTGTCAGCACGGATTATTTGTTTCTGTGTATATGAATTTGTTCTGCTTTGTTCCTTGTGTTTTGTGGGTGGTTCCCCAAGAGGTGAGGCCACCTGTCAATTTTCAATGAAGCACTGCTTCCACCCCAATAAAGACTGCTGGGAAATGTAGTCCTTCATGGTACATTGTAGGCTCTTAGTGTTGGTGAGTTATCCTCTATGATTATTGTTTCTTTGGATTTTCTGCTCTTTTCTCATTTTTGGCTCTGTTTTAGGATTTGGAGTTTGGTTCAATATATCGGCGCTTGTTTACTACTGGATTGCCTTTTTAGCTCGTTTAGCTCATTTGAGCTTTTGTATTTTAATTACTATTTGTTGTAATAAATCTCTTATTTATAAAGATTCTTTGTTTCCCTATTTGTGATCAAGCCAGAGGTTTATGGTCACTCTCCTCTTTGTGGGGCTTTTAATTTATCTTTGTGGTATTTTTAATTGTTTTGCCAGCTCCCAATTTCTGGGGCTGGATCTGAGAAGAACATGCTCCTCAGATGGCTGGACCTGAGAAGAACCTGCTGCTCAAATGGCTGTGACCAGAGTACTGACTAGGGTCAAAAATGGACACATTACCATTAAAGTGGCTCAGCCACCCTGGCTTCACCTCCAATAATAATCAACTTCAAAACTCTGCTGCTGACATAAATGTTTCAAATTCTAACACTTTAATGACTTTTGATGATTTATTATTCTGTGTCCACCCATTAGACACCTGAGATCCTCAGAAGCAAATCTTTGTGCTGTTTCAAAGCTCTTTGTGAATGTTGTTTAAGTCTCGTTCCTCCAGAGCTCACTTATCTGGACTCTCTATGAGGCTCTCACAGTGGTCAACCATTCCTGAAAAACAACCTTTTCTCCTTATGTTTGAAATAACCTATTCCTGAGTTGGGTGGCGCAGTGGTAGTGCTGCTGCCTCGCAGTTAAGGAGATCTGGGTTTGCTTCCTGGGTCCTCCCTGCGTGGAGTTTGCATGTTCTTCCCGTGTCTGCGTGGGTTTCCTCCGGGTACTCCGGTTTCCTCCCACAGTCCAAAGACATGAAGATTGGGTGGATTGGTGATTCTAAATTGTCCCTAGTGTGGGTTGATGCCCTGTCTGGGATTTGTTCCTGCCTTGTGCCCTGTGTTGGCTGGGATAGGCTCCAGCAGACCCCTGTGACCCTGTGTTCGGATTCAACAGGTTGGAAAATCGATGGATATTCCTGAGTTTATGGAACTGCTGCGCTAAAGCTGACTCTACTGTGGCATTTATCAGTTTTTTACCATCAGTTTACTCTTATGTGAAACCAGATTATTTTATTTTGTGGACATTACCCAGTGTTCTTTTCCCTATAATTTACAAAGTCAATCTAATAATCCAATCACAAACCTAATCCTAGGCCTGAAGCCTAACCTATCAGAACTCAGCAGAAACTAACCTCAGATGGGCCACCAGTCTATCACAGGGCAAGCAGTAGAAAAGCACACTGCCACACTCGTTTATACCAAGGCCAAGGTTATTCTGCATTTCACTTTGTTATCTTGTTGTCTTGTCAGCAACATAAAATGTCTTTTGATGGTATAGTCTGTAAAAGGAACTATAAAATAGATGTATATAAATTAATCAATAAGTATGTAATGTGATGGATGGCCAGCAGCTCAACCCGGCAGGCACGCCAAAAAAAGTGGAAGAATCGGGGAAGGCAGGTACTTTGGGACACTGCCTCCCCCAGGATGCTAGATGGTGATTTCCCTGCAGCATAGCGGTGCCCCAGATTCCTGCAGGGCACCATGGGATATGGAGTTCAGCCTCACAGCCCTGCTAAGTACCGTGGGTGCCGCCAGGAAACGCTGAAGGGATACATGGGGATTTTTGCTTCCCATATAGCCCGGAAATACTCCCAAACACGGGGACAGAAGCCCCATAGTACTTCTGGGCTGAAGAAAACTCAAGCCCTCCATTTGACCTGGAAGTGCTGGCAAGTCATGTGGGTGGAAGGACAGAAGCACTTCCGGGTCAAGCACTATATAAAGGACTGTTGAGAACCCAGCAAGAGAGCCGGAGTTGAGAGATAATTGACAGAGCTTGCTAGAAGGTGTTTAGGAGAGAATTGCATTATTTATTGTGCATTTATAATTCCTTATTTACTGTGACCGTGGTGCTTGAGAGCATGGTTCCAAGAAGGATAAGAATTAAAGAATCTATTTGTGCTTTTGTCTGGTGTCCTGGGCATTTGTCTGTCAGGTTAGAGGAGCAACAGCACCCTCTAGTGTCACAGTACTAAGCAAAAATATGCATTATGTATATACATTACTATAAATGTTTGTGATATGCCATCTAAAGGAATGACAAATGCAGTGCATAGGTCTCTGTTATATGCCATTTGGTACGGGATTCATTAAAGTAGTATTAATGTTTGTGATGCTCCATATGCTGGAATAACAGAGGCCTACCAACTAGATGGATACATAGACACACAGAAACTTATCTTTTCATTAAGATGGATATATATATACTGTATATATATATATATATATATATATATATATATATATATATATATATGTGTGTGTGTGTGTGTGTGTGTGTGTGTGTGTGTGTGTGTGTATGTGTGTATGTGTATGCTAATTATAATACCTACAGATTTAAATTATTATGTAATCATCATGTAATACATGAAGGCCATTACAGATGCACAACTGAATTGTTTATTGTTTTTATGCATTTACATATTTATTGCTTATTAATATATCTTTAAATAATTTAGAATGTTAAATTATTTTAGGACTGGCACTCTGTCCAGGTGTTGTTCCTGCCTTGTGCCCTATGATTGCTGACATAGACTCCAGCTACTCCAAGACCCTGCCCTGGATAAGTGGGTTTGGAAGCTGGATGAATAATGTAGGCAAAAGCACACCTGGCACACCAGATATGCTGCCATATTCCAAACTGTCCATGTATATTACAGGTTTCCCATGATATTAATGGCTGATTTTCTTGTCGGTATCATATTGATATTACCAAATAAATCTGACACATATTTCTGTGAAATAACAACAATTAATTGTCTGCTTGGCCATCCATTCCCTTGATAATTACAATACTTGCTAGCTCTTTGTAGTTAACAAGCCATGATTGTCTGATATTGGTCATAATAATTTGGACTAAGCCAGAGGTATTTGTTATCATTTACCACCCTTATTGTCACTGCTCTACTACTGATATATAAAATATCCTCATAATTGTCAGGAATTATGATTCCTTTGGAACCCTAGTTCCCGGGAACATGCTGTAGACATAAATGCTTGAGCAGCTCACCTTAGTTATGACGTGGCTTAGGAGTGCTCATTAAAAGACATCAACAGCAGCGATAATGCTTTGTATTTTGTTCCATTTATGGACAGGAAGTGTAAGAATGGATTCAGTTTGGAAGTGTGAGGAGCCCTTTATTATTATTTAGGCTCAAACATTTGTTTGATTTCTGTGACAATGCTAATTTTGTTACCTTGTCATGGAATGTAAGTATCCTAATAGGTTACGTTACCAATTAAACAACGTATTACTTCATATGAATCCATTTTTTATTCTCATACAAGTGTGAAATCAAAGTCAAATAATTACTGTCAAGGCCTGCCAAGAAACAGTAATCTAGTGCACCATCATCTGCAAAACTCGGCAGTGCACTGATACTAGACATTGTTCCTGGAGTCACATACTGTATCTTCCTGTAAACATGACAAAGGGACAGTTGTGCTTGTTTGGGTTTATGCAGACACCCTGTTTCATCCTTCCTTCTATGCACAAACACTCTAAAGCATTGTTGAAATTTTAACACCGTAATGAACTCTCTCCTCAACCACTCACCCTCCTCTGAATTAAAATGTATCCCTTCTTCCACCAAAGTATTAAGACAGTTGCTCTCCGGCCTGGATTTAATTGAATCCTGCAGGGCCATCAATCAGTCCACAACACAATATTCCTTTTTTCAAATAGTCATAAATCACAATCTGCACTAGTCCACTTTTGTAATTCTCAATCTCCCCATACATGTGTACCTAAGTCAGACTTATCTTCAATGTCCTTGTCAAATCTCAAACTGGCATGATTAATTTGCTGCCCCTTCCAGCACACATACATATGCACATGCTTAGTTCCTCCAACCCACCATTTTAAAGAAAAAATAATTTGATGACTATTGCAAAATACAAATTAAGCCCCTGACCCTTACGCATTAGTCTGGAAGCTACCAATGGCTTTGTGTGAAAAAACAGAGTTTGTTCTGCTTCCTTTTATTTGTCTTGATATCTTTTGCTGATTTTGCTATAATATCATTTTCCCAGCTGGTTTGGACCAATTCTTGTTCTTAAAGCTATATGTGCAAACCTTCACACCATTAGATCTCTTGCTCAGCAGAATACCATTTCTCGTTGTTGCCTCAAAAATTGCAAATGCTTCAGTGCAGTTATCCAAATGATTAAGTGCAATTCTCTTTAAACTGGCACAGTTATCAATTGTGTTAGTCATGTTAATCAGAATGGATTTCATTCCTTCTCATTACTTTGAAATACATTTAGGCCTCTTTCATCGAGTAAATCAGCACATGCAAGAAGGTTCATTCATTTGTCAAAATAAGTGAAGCATACATTTCACAGATTGTGCTGATGTGGTAATGTAGTAAAGTTTACTGTACTGTAAATGGAGAAATTGTTTGTCAGGTGAATTTTACTTGCAAAGGGGAGTGTCAAAGATGTCAGAACAACTGATAACACAGGCGATCAAGTGCTTCTGCAATTGAAACTCAATTGAATACTGTATATATTATGTCAACGGTTCTCAAACTTTTGTATTTTGCGGGGGGGGG
>JANRMT010062856.1:17931620-17956086 GCA_026402145.1 Polypterus bichir lapradei | reverse complement strand
CATCAAGATGTCCGAGCAGCAAGGTGGGGTGCAGATGAAGAGGACCAGACACTCTAAGATGGCACGGCATGGACGGGTATACATGTGACTCGTCCTAGAAAACCAGTGCTACCAGCAACTCACTATACTAGAATAAGGAGATTAAACGAGTTAAACGAATGGTCACAGCTATGATAAGGGGGAGGAGAGGAGTGAGGTGGAGAACTTTGTATCCTGCTGCAGAAAGAATTGTCTACAACTTAATATCAGAAAAACCAAGGAACTGCTCATTGACTTGCACCACAGCAAGAGCCTCTTCTTCTGGTTGCTGTTCAAAGAGAGGATGTAGAGGGGGGTCCACATTAATAGCAGGCAGGACTGGCCTTGGAACACAGAGGAGCTATAGAAGAAAGGGTGGAGCAGACTCGTCTTCCATAGGAGCCTGTGCTTCTTTAATTTGGGAAGTGACATCCTTCACATCTTCTATGACTGTGACAGCCAGCGTGATTGTCTATGCCAGCGGTTCTCAAACTTTCGTATTTCGTGCCCCCCTATTCTACCTGGAATAATTCTGCGCCCCCTGCATAATATAAGCTAGATGAGAATAACCCACGATACAACTAACAAAGGTATGATACTCGTGCGGTGTCGCAGTATCCTATCATTTTTACTTCCATAAGATTTGCATGTGTTCGGCTAACTTCGATGAAATACTTGCAATTTATTTTTTTTAAAGTGCTTTAATAACTGTTGAAATGCCTTGTGTGATTTTTGGTAGTAATTCTAATCCCAAAAACAAAGAATAAATTATTTATTCTTATTTAAGTATTTTTTTATGTAAAGAAACAATTAAATATGTTTTCATTTTTAAAAATCTCGTAAACGAGGACACCAATGAAGTCAATCTGTGCGAGACAAACGTATTTTCGTCCGACAAATATTATACCGCTGTTAGTTGTATCATGAAAATAACCCAATACACAATAAATTATTTAACTCAATTCAGCAATATTGGCTATACTGCCAATGTGGTGCAGTTGTGCCACATTATCACCTGATCTACTGTTACCCAAATGTTCACGACAGATACTGATACGTCTCGAACTTTCTGGATTGAATATACGCGACTATAAAAGCAGCAGCAGCAGCGCCGCTCGTCATAAAAACAAACTTCAAATAGAAAAGGAGCTCAGAGTGTCTTATCTCGAATATCAAACCAAACCTGGACAGGCTGTGTACTTTAAAGCAGGCACACATTAGTCATTAGATCTATGCCTTAGAAATGTTGTATTTTAAATTATGTTATAATGCATTTGTTGTGATTATATGCTTGCAAATTTAAATTTGAAATAAAAATGTAAAAAATTAATTTTGATGTTGTGTTCATTTATTCAATGCCCCCCTTGTACAGATTCAGCACCCACCCCCAGGAGGGCACGCCCCACAGTTTAAGAACAGCTGTATTATGTCACGTGTGTGTGCTTGGGAAAAGCTTAAGGACTCCAGTGGTGGCAGTTACCCGCCAAACCAGGGGTTGGCACTGTTTGCTAATGCCTTTTCTCTTCCACCCTCTGTAGAATGAAAGATAGACAGCCATTCCACCTGTGATGTCACTTCTGTATTCTGCTTGGAACCATATACAGTATATATATATATATATAGTAAAGCCAACTCAGACACAGACAGGCAGGAGACAGGTTTTGCCACACCACACCCGTTTATTTACAACTGGGGAATATTTCGCCCAGCTCCCCCCAGCACAATACACCAATCACCCAGCACCCAATAAACCATTCAGTCCTTTCCTTGCTGCCAGTCCTTCTGCTTCCATTACTTCTCAGGCTTTGTCCTCTGGCCCCCCAAATGGTGGGACCGGCCTCTTTTTATAGGGCACCCGGAAGGACTGCAGGTGCCTAACAAGCTTCTTCCGGCCATGCTTCTGGATGCAGCAGAAGTGTGGCCAAATAAGGCCCTAGAAAGGTCCATGTGCTCCCTGGTGGTGGCCACAGGTTCCAACTGACCCATGGCCCTGCTAGAAATCAGGGGGGCTGCCCTCTGTCGGCACGGGGGAGAAACTGTCTCAAAAATACTCTCCCCCCAGTCCTTCCACACTCTGGGCGTCCCAGCCAGGCAAGAGTTCCGGCCTCCCACCACAATATATATATATATATATATATATATATATATATATATATATATATAGTCACAGGATAATGGGGGTCAGACCCAGCCAGGATGCCTGGAAGGACCGGGAGGTGGTCTATATGTCCCCTGGCCACAAGGGGGCAACTGCCCTGGATGATGAGGGAACCATGGGGACGGAGCAAGGAGACTCAAACCAAGTGAGGCCCGTGGCAATCGCCAGAGGGCACCCCGAGCGTCATGGAGCCTGGGAGATCGACACTTCCACCACACCTGGGAAGGTGGAGGAAGGACCTTCCAGGGATGCCTGGAGTGCTTCCAGGTGCAAGGGCAGCACTTTCGCCACACCAGGAAGTGCTGCCGGATGAATGTCATCAAGCACCTGGAGCACATCCAGGTAGAAATAAAAGGGGCCTCCTTCCTACAGTCAGGGAGCTAGAGTTGGGAGCGGGAGCAGGACGAAGCTCCTGGGACAGGAGGAAGAGAGGCGGCCCACGGACATTGAGAGAAAGGCCTGTGTTAAGGGTGATTGGTGCTGGGAGCACTGTGAGCTGTGTGGACTTTATGGTGAATAAACGTGTGTTTTATGAAGAAATGGTGTTTGTCTGATGGTGTTCAGAACCGTGCTCACAATATATATATATATATATATATATATATATATATATATATTGTGATAGAAGCTGGGCAATCACCAAGCCCAAACCCCAACATGAACACACAAGAACAGTCCCGGGTTAAAATAAAGGTTGGTTTATTGATCAAACTTTTCCAACTTTTCCAGGTTTTTATTTCTTCACAATTCAATTCGCCACTATATTTTTTTTTTACCACTGGACTGCCCTCCTCCAGTCAAGTGTTGCCTTTTGACCTCCCAGCTCCGACTTGCCTGGCCAAGGGAATGCGGTCCCTTTTATTAAGGACCTGGGAGTACTTCTGATGCCAAAGCCATTACCCGATGGAAGCACTTCTGGGTCATATGGAAGTCCATCATAGTAGGCAGCTTGTCTCCCTGTAGGAGCATCTTGCAGCACCCAGTGTCCCCAGCAGGGCTGCTCTGCCAGACCACATTTCCCTGCATGTTCTGCTGGCTTTCCAATGCGTACCAATATCTGGTGCTGCTGCCATCTTACGTGCTGGGGGAATAACAAACCCCCAGCGATATCTTTTCTTTTCAATGGGCTGCCCATCCTTCCATTCCAATCCTTCTTTCCTTCCCGGCTAGAATGCCTATCTGCCTATTAGGAGTCTCCCATCAGGGTAAGCAATCATCCCCTATATATATATGAAAAAGTCTGGGAATCCCTTTGTATTCTTTGGATTTTTGTTTATCATTTGCTGAGCTTTCAAAGTAGCAACTTCCTTTTAATATCTGACATGCCTTATGGAAACAGCAGTATTTCAGCAGTGACATTGAGTTTATTGGATTAACAGAAAATATACAATATGCATCATAATGAAATTAGACAGGTGCATAAATTTGGGCACCCCAATAGAGATATGACATCAATACTTAGTTGAGCCTCCTTTTGCAAATATAAAAGCCTCTAAACGCCTCCTATAGCCTGTGATGAGTGTCTGGATTCTGGATGGAGGTATTTTTGACCATTCTTCCATACAAAATCTCTCCAGTTCTGTTAAATTTGATGGCTGCCGAGCATGGACAGCCTGCTTCAAATCATCCCATAGATTTTCGATTATATTCAAGTCAGGGAACTGTGGCGGCCATTCCAGAGCATTGTACTTTTGTAGATTTCAAACTGTGTTTTGGGTCATTGTCTTGTTGGAATATCCAACCCCTGCAAAACTTCACCTTTGTCACTGATGCTTGAACATTATCCTGTAGAATCTGTTGATACTGGGTTGAATTCATCCGACCCTCGACTTTAACAAGGGCCCCAGTCCCTGAACTAGCCACACAGCACCACAGCATGATGGAACCTCCACCAAATTTGACCGTAGGTCGCAGGTGTTTTTCTTGGAATGTGGTGTTTTTCTTCCGCCATGCAAAGTGCTTGTTGTTATGACCAGATAACTCCATTTTTGTCTCATCAGTCCAAAGCGCTTTGTTCCAAAATGAATCTGGCTTGTCTAAATGAGCATTTCCATACAACGAGCGACTCTGTGGTGTGAGTGCAGAAAGGGCTTCTTTCTCATCACCCTACCATACAGATGTTCTTTGTGCAAATTGAGCTGAATTGTAGAACGATGTACAGATACACCATCTGCAGCAAGATGTTCTTGCAGGTCTTTGGAGGTGATCTCTGGGTTGTCTCTAACCATTCTCACAATCCTGCACATATGCCACTCCTGTATTTTGCTTGGCCTGCCAGACCTGCAGGGTTTAACAGCAACTGTGCCTGTGGCCTTCCATTTCCTGATTACATTCCTTACAGTTGAAACTGTCAGTTTAAACCTCAGAGATGGCTTTTTGTAGCCTTCCCCTAAACCATGAGACTGAACAATCTTTGTTTTCAGATCTTTTGAGAGTTGCTTTGAGGATCCCATGCTGTCACTCTTCAGAGGAGAGTCAAAGGGAAGCACAACTTGCAATTGACCACCTTAAATTCCTTTTCTCATGATTGGACACACCTGTCTATGAATTTCAAGGCTTAACCAGCTAATCCAACCAATTTGCTGTTGCAAGTAATCAGTATTGAGCAGTTACATGCATTCAAATTAACAAAATTACAAGTGGACCCAAATTTTTGCACAGCCAGTTTTTCACATTTGATTTAATTTCATACAACTAAATACTGCTTCATTAAAAATCTTTGTTCGGAAAACACCCCAGTACTTAGATGTTCCTAGGAAGTGAAAGACGTACCACTGTTATTTTTTTTGTTGAAAGTAGAGTCATTTATTGTGCAGGCTGAGAGGGGATCCCAAACTTTTTCATATGACTGTAGATATATACACTCTAGGCAGGAAACTGAATAATTAAATATTTACTACCTTTTGTTCTTCATGTATCTCAGTGTCTTTCCGCTGTACTTGCATGTGTGTGAACATTTCTTCACTGGTGCTCCTTCTCTCAAGCATGATCTCGTAAAGCCTGCTTCCCAGACTCTCACTATTTTCAAAGCACTTTTCACATCACCTATCTAGTTTATACTTTCAGCTTTTAAAGGTGACTCTGTCAGCGTGCATCTCACGCCTTTATTAGTATCTCTTTACTGGTGTTCCCTCTCTCAAGCATGTTCCCATAAAGTCTTCTTCTCAGACACTGTCATTACTTTCAAGGTGCCTTTCTTGTCTCCTGTCCTGTTTTAACTTTGCCATCTATGAAGGTGACTCTCTCAGTGGGCCTCATATATCTTTACTCCTCCTTGAGCATCTCACATTCTCACTTCATCTTTCATCGCTTCAACAAAGCCAAGCTGACCAATCAGATTGCTCAGATGGTCTGGACACACAGACTTTAGTGTTTTATTATATGGTGGATATACACTCCCTGGCCACATTATTAGATACACCTTGCTAGTACTGGGCTGGACCCCCTTTTGACTTCAGAACTGCCTTAATTTTTCGTGGTATAGATTCAACAAGGTGCTGGAAACATCCCTCAGGGATTTTGGTCCATATTGACATGATATCATCACGCAGTTGCTGCAGATTTGTCAGCTGCATATATTGAATGTGAATTTCCCCTTTCATTACCTCTCCAAGGTGCTCTATTAGATTGAGATCTGGTGACTGTGGAGGCCATTTGAGTACATTATACTCATTGTCACGCTCAAGAAACCAGTCTGAGATGATTTGAGCTTTGTGACATGGAGTGTTATCCTGCTGGAAGTAGCCATCAGGTACACGGTGGTCATAAAGGGATGGAAATGGTCAGCAGCAATACTCAGATAGGCTGTGGAATTTAAACAATGTTCAGTTTGTACTAATGGGTTCAAAGAGTGCCAAAAGACAAATGAGGAAATGCTGCAGCAAAGAGGTATACAGAAACAGGAAGACTTTGTCACTGTTCGCCACATGTGCCCAGCAGGCCATGTGTTATGTCTGTCCAATCACCGATTCCTGAAGACCTTAATAGATTGGAAACTGAGGAAACATAAACGGAATCAAAGGTGCCTTTTGAAGGTCTAATGGGAGACTTTTCAAGCAAATCTAGCAACCCTCTCAGGAACCGGACTCCATGGGGAACACTCTCTGCCCAATGTGCCGCCTGGCACGGGAGGCACTAAGCCTAAGTAAGTAAGCTTTGTATTGTATTGCAAGAAATTTACTATAAAATGAAAATAACTGCTTCCTTTCATCTAAATAATATGTCATCCCAAAGCCTTTTGTTCTCTTCTTAGACTACACCGTAATGGGACTTTGCAGTTTTTACAATACTTATGTGTCAGTAACACGTATACCTATAGGTTTAGGGTTTGTACACAACTGCAGTAGTTAGTGACAGAGAACTGATAGTTTACATACTTCTGTAAAGTGAGCAATCACTGATAATACTTTACTTGCTCAAAATACATCCACGGTAAACTTTCATACTGATAATACATCTAAATAATTTTAACTGGCTGAGCTCTACACAATGATCCAGTATTTTTTTATTTGGGTGCCTTTGACCTATTCAGTCAGTCAGTCAGTAGTCCAACCTGCTATATCCTAATGCAGCGTCATGGGGGGGTCCACTGGAGCCAATCCCAGCCAACATAGGGCACAAGGCAGGAATTAATCCCGGGCAGGGCGCCAGCCCACTGCAGGGCACACACACCAAGCACACACTAGCGACAATTTAAGATTTCCAATGCACCTAACCTGCATGTCTAGGACTGTGGGAGGAAACTCACTCAGACACGGGGAGAACATGCAAACTCCATGCAGGGAGGACCCGGGAAACAAACCCGGGTCTCCTAACTGCGAGGCAGCAGCGCTACCACTGTGGCACCGTGCTGCCCTTGACTTATTCATTGACTGCATTATTACATTTTGATGAATTAGTTAAATGTTTTAAGTGAATTGCTTTATTTCTGCAGGTAAACTAAACTGTTTTTGAGAAATACATACACAGTTGTGAGAATTAAAGACCATTTCAGGAAATGTGCCAAAGCAACTGAGAAAAAAATTAAAGAGAAAAAAAAAAACACTTTTAGAAATACTGTGCCCTCTTGTGGTCAGTTCTGCCATGATTCTCACTCTTTAGGCATATGATTTGATTCTTAATTATTCTGTTTTGTGTTTGTGTGTATTTCCTATGGCTATTGAAGTTTATCATTATATTTTTACAGTTTTTCTTAATTGTTTAGACACATTTCTTGAAAATAAGCTCCATTTTCCAAAACCATAAACACAGTTTCATAACTACCTACTCAGCTCCCCAAACTTCAAACTTCCAGGTCAAAACCAAGCTCTGCACTCAAAACCAAGTAATCTTGTATCAAAACCAAACTTTGCCTTCAGACATCACACAAAAACCCTTAAAACACCAGCACTACAACGTAGTCCTACACCATGCTGAGATCAATTGAAACACTACTGTAAAAACCTGTTACTACAATGAGTAATGTTACTTATGGTGCCCCCCACTACCTCTTTACATAATGAACACCATAAACAAGAAATGCAGACATTTTCTATAGAAAATTTATCCTTTAATGTACAACACAATACATAAAGAATTGGAAGGAAAAAGAAAATTCTATTCAGCCCTTCTCTGGTCAGGGTCTGGCTGGCGAATCTTATTGACATCAGAACAAAACTCTTGCATGCCTTATTCATCCCTGGCAAGCTTCCTCCATGGCCTGGATAAGGTGAACACGAATGTATGGGTCTCCATCATAGATCATCCACTGCCATGTTGAGAAAAACGCCTCTTTAGGGTTTAGGAAAGGAGAAAATGCAGGCAGAAAGGTGTTGCTGCATCTGAGGTTATTGATGAACTAGTCATGAACCAGGTCAGCCTGTTAGAAACGATAAATGATTTTGAAGACCATCATAGAATGCCATCAGAAGCATGGCATTGTATGGACCAAGGATGGCATGGCGGCACATAGTGTCACATTCCCCCTCGCTGGTTAAGAATAGTCCCAATGGCCCATTGGCCAATTAAGTTCTTACCCCTCCTTCTCCTTTAAGTGAGGTTGAAGCCAGCCTTATCAACAAAGATGAGCCCATGAGGAGCGTGTCTTGCTTCTGTTTCAAAGATTCTCTACAAAAAATGACACACACTATAGTAAATGACTACTCTGAAACACATTACAAGAAAAGGAGGCCATGAATACAGTTTGTTCTACACTACATAGTGCTGTACAGTACTGCAATACATACTGTAACTATACTCAAATATTTTATAGTGTATGAAAAAATCATGCCTGCACTATTCCAGGTGTTTCCTTTCTAAAGGAACACGATAGGCCCGTTTCTGTTCTTTCTCAGAATGTGGTCAACTGTGGGAATGCTGTCTGCATCAGTCTCTCAGAAGATTTCTTGGTCCTTAATGACTTTCTGTTGTATCTCACATGAGCAAATTGTGCTGTTGGCTATAACCAATTTGATCATCGATCATCCATCCATCCATTCCCCAACCTGCTACATCCTAAATACAGGGTCACGGAGGTCTGCTGGAGCCAATCCCAGCCAACACAGGGTGCAAGGCAGGAAACAAACCCTGGGCAGGGCGCCAGCCCACCACAGGGTGCACACGCACTAGGGACAATTTAGAATCACCAAAACACCTAACCTGCATGTCTTTGGATTGTGGGAGGAAACCCACGGAGAGAACATGCAAACTCAACGCAGGGAGGACCCAGGAAGCGAACCCAGGTTTCCTAACTGCGAGGCAGCAGTTCTACCACTGCACCACCGTGGTCCTCTTTTGCTCTTGAGAAAATAAGTTTTTTCAACCTCCAACAGGTGGTTGTCTCTCAATTCTGGAAAACAAAATACTACAAGTACTAACTGCAAAACCATACATTTAGCAATAGAATCATACAATTACTATGTAGAAAGTTAGAATACATCCCTACACAGATATTATACAAGCAAGAGGTGCCCTTGACTTATGGAATTTTTAGTTACTATATACAATCATTTACAAATTATTATAGTATAAACTTAAATGAAGTTGTAACAATGAATTATTAAAACTTAAGGAACAGGACTGAAGGTACTCAAGGGTTAACGAAACATAGCTTAAAGCTCAAGCATGTGAGGTCTGCCTCACCTTAGACAGACCAGCAACTTGATTTTCCAAGGTTAGAATGAGGTAAATGAGTAACAAACACCCCCCTTGAAAGCGAAGAGAAACTATTGGGAAAGCCCAAACACCCCTCCTATGAAGCAGCACTACGATTAATAGGACAATCTGTTCTACACCCCTGTCAACAAGGCAACATTTAGATAATGGGAGAGTCGACAGGAGTCAGAATTACTGGTGGCAGTAGGTGACTAGATGGAATAATAAAGCTCTGCATATTATGAATATTAAGAGTCAAGTATTAGATGAAGTAATGGTAAAGAAAAGTATAAAAGCAAATTAATTAAATTATAGATTGCTCACTCCATGGACAGAAACATTTATGCAGGAGCTGTTTAAATAAAGAAACATTCTGCATTTTCATCTTGGCTCCATGACTGCCTTCTTTGAAGATAGAGGAAAGTTTTTTTCAGTATATCAAGTTATTAGTGAAACACGAGATCATGCTGTCTAAGCAAAGGTTTGAGAGAGTTAACAAGCTTTCAGTACCCTTATCACTATAGATATTTAAAAGAAGTTGATCAATCACCAGTCCTCCGGGGATATCACAGTTGAGAGGCTGCGGATAACTTGATAAGTCATCAGACACAAGATACTGTTTGGTGGAAGTATCCAGGGTTGTAAGATAACCAAAATAATGATGTGCACTAAGTCCAGAATAGTTCTTTATGTTCATGAAGACCATATTTTAGTCAACAGTATGAATTTTATTTTTTGGCATTTGGTACACTGTATTAATTCCCAAGGGAAAACTGTCCTTTCGCATGGCCTTCTGAGATCAAAATGCAGGATCAACCATTGTACAGTGCCCTTGGAGCAACTTTCAGGTTAAGGACCAGTGAGATCAAAAAGATGTGACACAGAGGAAGATCCAGAGTCAACAATACCTCTTTGTTCCTTCCCTTCACTTCTTATGGTACATCATTCAGTTATTCTTCTCTTTTTACCTGTCTTGACAGGCTCATGTTGACAGAGAAAAAAACTTTTCTCTCTCTTCAAAGAAAGCAGTTATGGAGTCCAGATGAGAATGGAGAATCTTTCTTTGCTAGCATGGAATTATGCACAAATGTCTCAGTCCATGGGGCGAGCAAACAATTAAACAACTCATTTTATACTTTTTTTTTTAATAATTACTTCACTTTATCTAATACATCACATCATCTTATTCTTAATATGCAAAAATATACCATCTCCTCCAATCAACTAAAGCAGGGGTGTCCAACTCCAGTCCTGGTGTGCCACAGTGGCTACAGGTTTTCATTTTAACCCTTCTCCTAATCAGTGACCAGTTTTCACTGCTAATTAACTCCTTTTCCCTTCATTTTAATAGCCCTTTTTTAAGGATTCAGTCTTCTGAATTCATTTTGTTTCTTCATTAAATGCCAGCCAAACAGAAATGAGATGTGAAACGAGCCGACAGATAACCAGCTAAATCGGAACGTCAAACTCCAGCCAATTTCACTCCAACCAGTTTCTTAATGAGAGGCCAATTCTTGCTGTTAATTAAAGCTGTTATTGAATATCCTGACTTGTTGCTGCTTTCATTCTGCTACAGCAGACTGCTGATTTTCTGTTTTTTCTTAGACCACCGTCAAGATGTTTTGGTAACCTGAGCAGACCAACAAGACCGAGACCTTTACCCGTCTTTATTTTCAGGTTAGCTGGTCATGTGGCGGCTTGTTTTGTGTCTCTTTATTGTTTGGCTGCTCATTAAGGAAAAAGAAAACTAAGGCAGGGATGTCGAACTCCTGGCCTGGAGGGCTGCAGTGGCTGCAGGTTTTCATTCTAAACCTTTTTCCTAATCAGCGAACAGTTTTCACTGTTAATTAACTTCTTTTCCCTTTATTTTACCAGCCCTGTTTTTAAGGAGTCACTCCTCTGGATTGATTCTTTTCTTCATTAAATGAAAGCCAAATAGAAGTGAGATGTAAAACGAGCCAACAGACTCCAGCTAGTTTCCTATTGAGAAACCTATTCTTGCTGTTAATTAAACCGGTTGGCTTGTTGCTGCTCTCATTCTGCCACAGCAGATATTTCCAAAACTGTTGATTATCCATTTTTTTCTAAGAACACCATCAAAATGTTTTGGTGACTTTAGAGATCACCCTTACTGAGACCTTCACCTTTCTTTATTTTCAGATATTGTGTGATGAGAACAGATAACCTGGGGGTATTTTTTGTACGTGGATTACTCGCTTAGCCGGATGTAATTGTTGATGATTTGGCATGATCCTGGATCTGTCGGTTTTTCAAAACTCTTGCTGGATGTGTTGTCATAGCAGCACATCCAAATCCTCAAACCTGCTCGGTGCAGGTTTGTTCTATGTAAACAAGGATTAGCTCACACACTTAATCAGTGTCCGTGCATGGAATTTATTCAGTCATGGCTTTGCCGTTCATGAATGAGCGACCAATTGATATTGGTGTGCAAATTATAAGAAGAGAATTTCATATAGAGAGGGTTTTGCACGATCGGCAAGATTCTTTATTGCTCCCAGAGGAAATTCTTTTCGAAAGATACTGCTTTAGCCGAGGGGGAATATTGTACCTCAAAGATTTATTAACACCTTATATTCGAAGTCAAACTAGGCGAAGTCGGGCTCTCACAACCACACAGACAGTATGCATTGCTTTGAGGTTTTTTGCAAGTGGCACTTTTTTTATATACTGTAGGCGATGCGGAAAATCTATCTAAAAGTACAATTTGCCAGGCAATTCATAAAGTCTGTTTGGTTCTGAAATATTTCTTTCGGGTTGTCATAGTGTTTCCTGGACACCTGCGTGTGCACACAATAAAAGAGGTGTTTCATGCCATTGCACGTAGGTAATAATTCAGGCAAAAACACCCACAGTTCCATAAAGAATTTCACAATCAGCCTAGCATTCTCATTACCCAGGATTTCCAAATGTGATTGGGGCACACGGGACTGATCAGAGTGGAGTTTGATCAAACATTATTTGGAAAATGTACCTCTCCTCCTGATGAATAATCAGACACAGTGTCTTCATCAAATATTTGGCCTTCATCAATATCTCATTGGTCAGACACAAGTTCTAGGGATATGACATTCCCTGCAACTGACCCAACAAAAAAAGAGAGCTACATGGAACATACCTATGGCACACATTGAGGTCAAATATATGCAATGACCATCCTTTACCTGAAATGAAGTGACCACTGCATCCTGCCACTGGTTCTGAGGAGGATCTTCCCCCTTGAATGCCCTCAGAAACAGGGCGGTGGGCATTTTGCTGGAGAACCAACTCTTCTGCAGGGGTTAGGTCTGGACCGCGTGGACCTCCACCTGTTTTTTGCTTGTTTGCCTTCTTATTAGATTTAAAATTGATGTTTTTATATTATATATGATTCTTTATGTCAACAGTTCTTTAGTTATATACCAATATTTACCAGTTTGAAGTAAATTCTTGTACTTCACTTTAACCTGTTCCCATGTTCTCCTTGTGTTCACATTTGATCTGGAATTATGACATATTAAATAATAATTAATCTGACACATAGGAAATGAAACACTGCATTCAGTAAGTACAATGCACACTACTTGGCATTTAATTTGTCAGACACTTTTTGCCAGCCGTCTTTTCTGGTTTGGGCTGCTTTTGCAGTGTTACCCCCTGTGCATATTAAATCTTGAAATGCTTCATATCCTTCGACTGAAAGGTCCTGCTCCGCTTGTGTGAAAAATTGCGTCCGTTCTTCCGTCATTTTGTTGCAGCCTATCAAAGACTTGCTGATCATGTTTTCTAGACTCAATATACAGTATATGGGCTTTTCAATCAGTGTGGGCACGCGCATTCATCTCTGATGATTAGATCCAGCTAGGCTAATCTACTACACAGCTGTGTTTGAAAAACCGACTTATCCCGGATGAGTTTCACCGGCATTAACTCATCCAAGATGAGGCATCTGATCTCAGATGATTTAAGCGTCGTACGGAAAATTCCCCCCTGGTCATGTGGCGGCTTGTTTTGTGCCTCAGTTTTGTTTGGCTGCTAATTAAGGAAAAGGAAACACCTAAGGGACTTGAGTCAAGTGAATTAAGACTAAAGTAAAAGAAGTTAATTAGCAGCAACAACTGGTCACTAATGAAGAAGATGGTTAGAAAGAAAACCTGCAGCCAATGCGGCCCTCCAGGACCGGAGTTCAACACCCCTGAACTAAGGGGTCTGAGCCACATCAATTAAAATGAAGGCAAAACAAGTTAATCAGCAGAAAAAATGGCTCACTAATTAAGAAGATGGTTAGAATGAAAACCTGCAGCCATTGTGGCCCACCAGGACCGAAGTTGGACACCCCTGAACTAAAGCCTTCTTTAATTTCAGACTCTTGTCAACACTCCCATTATTCTGAACACCGCTTTATTAAAAGGGGTGTTCAGCAGAATTTCCCATTGATCTTAGGACGGCTTCAGTTTTTCCCCTGCTTTCTAGGTGGGTGTTTGTTACTCATTTATCTCATTCTAACCTTGGAAAACTATGTTGTGTCACAGTAAGACACATGAAATATCAAAGGTTTGGGGCAGCCACCCATATAATATCCCTGGCTATAAAATGGGTATTTTTTCCAAGAGTTCTGCATTGTACAATGTCCAAAACTGAACTGATTTGACTTTGGTAAAATGGCAGTTTTAAAGGCCATGACCGGAAAGTAACATTATCTGGACCTGAACGAGAAGTGATGTTGTTGAGACCGGAAATGATGCCAGTTGGAGCACCAGTACAGCACGTGACATCATTCATGGCACCGGAAGTGACATCATCAATGGAGCCGGAACCTTGGGATTTCCCAAGGATAGTCAGCAGAAGATGGAGAGAGGGAGTTAGTGCAGCTCGCCATCCCCTGGTCTGGCATGGTACTACTCTTATTTAAGCCCTCTAGCTGCCTCCCATGCGCAAGTGTGTGACAGTTGGTAGATTCTCTAAGATGAGGCAAGACCTCACATGTTTAAGCTTTAAGTTACATTTATTTAACCTATGAGTTAAATTCAATCCTTTTTTTTTAAATAATTCATTCTGTTATAGCTTCATATCAGTGCTTGTAATAGATTATTACATATTAACTAAAAATTCCATACTGACAGGTTGGCTCATTTCTTCTTTGCATTCTGTCCCTCTTTCTTAAACTACTGATAATAATTTGCAACATTTGTTGGGTTTTAAAAGGTTAAACATGCAGTGTTTGAAAAACGTTCTAAAAAAATCAATAAATGAATGAATTAATTAGTTGTATTCCAACTTAATTGACAATGCAGACCTGACAGATTTCCCTTGACAACTTAACAGCCAATTGCCAAATGGCCATAGTTCATCAGTTAATGAATGGACAGATATTGTTGGTTTTAATTTATGTTGAATGAGTTTTTATCTTGTCCATTGTGAGTATAGGTAGTCCCCAGGTTACAGACATCCGACCTACGACATACGAACGGAGCCGCAGCTGTGACGCATGCGCCTCAGTAACTGCCGCTCCATCATCTTCGGTCTGGGGACGCTGCAAGCGGTGGCTGGACGGAGGCTGGATGGGGGCGATTTCGCTGCTCGCGCAGTGTAGTGTCCCTCGGCCGGCTCCCAGCAGCAAGCGGTTTCACTTACTGCCCCGGTTGTTCTAGGTGGGCGGCTGGTAATGCTGCAAGCGGTGACCCGGTTGTGGCTGAACAGAGGCCATTGAGGGTGAACGGGGCGGCGGGGGGTAGCATTGTAGTGTGCCTCGGATGGCTGCATGTTGAATGTGGTGTTGCAGATGCTGTAGACAGTATACTGTAGTGGAGGTGACTGTGACTGTGAGGTGGGCTGGTAAAGAACCGCCCTTCGCTGCCCCCATTCATTCTCAATAGCAAGCCTGCTTGTACTGTTATGGACATAGCAGGAAGTTGTCTCTTGTCAGTACAGGGTGGCCCAGCTCTAATTATGCAGATCCAGATCGTCTGGATGACTTTGATTTATGCAGGGACGATTCCAGTTCGGCGCAAAGGTAATTCTTCGTGTCGTCAGTGCGCACACTTCTCGATGATCTGGGATTTTTTTAGGTGATTTTCTATGTAATAAACTGAATAAGTTATAGCGTAATGAAAATTGCATAATTATATCTGGCCCATCCTATACATCAGACGTGCTGAGGACGAGTGTCTTCCTGCTGTGTAGCGTGTACAGTGCTGTGCAGAAGAGCTCATCTTAACCTTTTGACTTCACCCTTCAAGAATATCTCTGAAACACAAATCTGATGCAAGTGGTGATACAGTAAAGAAGAGAAAAACCATCACCATTGAAAATAAAGTAGAAATAATAAAAAGGTCAGAAAGAGGTGAAACTCCATCATTCATTGGCAGAGCACTTGGTTACAGTCGGTCAACAATAGCATTTATTTAAATAATGTACCTGTTCCGACTTACATACAAATTCAACTTAAGTACAAACCTACAGTCCCTATCTCGTACGTAACCCGGGGACTGCCTGTATTTCACAAATCTGAATTTTTTTGTATCAATTCTGAATTTAGCAATTAGTATAATCTCAGTGAAGAGTGCTATACAGAAAATAAGTTGTTGTCATTGTTTTGATTTTCTGGACTCTCTGTTCTTGTTTAAGATTTCCCTTTTAGATTTTTTTGAGTTGTCTTTTTATGTGGAAACTTTCTGTATTTTGCAATTTTCCTTTGAAACGTTTTGTTCATAAGCTTTGTAACTATTAAGGTAATTTGTTTTTGTTCTTTACGCCAGGGTTTTCTATGGTACCCCACTCCCTTTTTGATCGTTGATCCTTTTTTGTTTTCCACGCCACAAACCTGACTTAGACTTTCTTGGCCAGGTTTGCTTTGTATTTGGAAATCTTTTTTGAGTTCTCTGGGCCCTGACATCAACAACATTTTCAACTTCAAAATGTTTAGCTTTATTTGAGATGTTTTCATTGTTTTGTTTCATTTTTTTTTTAATAAAACCAAAATTACAGAGAACTTTGTTTTCTTTTCTTCATCTTGGAACGGAGGTAGGCTAAATGAAACATAATCACTTACAGTCAATGGCTATGTCATGAAGTGGATTAACGTAATTGCATGCTGTGAACTAATTTGCTAACGTCTGACTGCCACAAACGAATGCTGCAGTTAAGAGCACAGAATTCAGAAGGATGTCACATCGAGGGTAAAGCAGGCTAAAATAAAAGAAAACGCCCTAACTGTGACCTTCTTCGCAATTAGTATTTGAGCCTATTTTCTCACAAGACCAGTAATGGGCACTGAGTGATTTATAACATTGTTTTTTTAAATATTTTAATTTTGATGCTTTTATGAGGTTCAAAGGGTTAACGTCTAAAAACGAAGTATTAATAATTTGTAGGTGCTGAAGTGATTTTAGACTAAAGATGGAAACTGATCAAGATGACTAAAAAAATAAAATTGTATTTTTTACCATACCATACCATACCATACCATTTTATTTGTTGAGCGCTTAAAAGCACAGCATTACAACTGACCGAAGCGCTGTACAGTTAAAAAAGAAACAGGACTAAAAACAAAATATTAAAAACTAACATTAAGAGAGAATTAAAACAGATACTAAAAACAGGTCAGAGGACCCAATAAAATAAGAGAAATAGGAAGAAGCAAGTGGAAATGAGACAGGTTAAGAATTAAAAGCCAATGTAAAGAAGTGCGTTTTTAGGCATGATTTAAATGTGGCGACTGAGGCGGCTTGCCTAACCACTAAGGGTAGGGAGTTCCAGAGCCTGGGTGCACAGATGGAGAAAGCCCTTTCACCACGAGCTTTAAAATGTGCCTTGGGAACGGTTAGGAGCAGCTGATCTGCAGATCTAAGAACACGAAGAGGATTATGACGATGGAGCAAGACACTCAAATAGGCGGGGGCTAGACCGTTTAGTGCCTTATAGGTTAAGAGGAGTATCTTAAAATCAATTCTGAATCTAATCGGCAGCCAGTGTAGGGTTTTTAAAATTGGTGTAATGTGTTGGCTTCTGCTACTTCCAGTTAGAAGCCTTGCAGCCGCATTCTGAACCAGTTGGAGTCTAGAAAGAGTGGCTTTCCTGATACCATAAAGGCAGGAATTTGAGTAGTCGAGCCGGGACGTAATGAATGCATGGATTACTGATTCCAGGAGGTGGTTAGACAGAATAGGCTTGAGTTTGGCGATTCGCCTGAGATGGAAAAAGCTGGATTTTACTATGCTGTTGACTTGAGCATCCATTTTCAGTACCGTATCCAATTTGATTCCAAGATTGGAGACAGACGAAGTTACTGGAATGGGAAGAGAGTCGAGGCCAAGGGGTGGGGTCCGTTTGCAGTCGGGGCTAAAAACAATGACCTCGGTTTTTGAATCGTTCAGGTGAAGAAAGTTTACAGCCAGCCAGTCCTTAATGTCAGATAGGCAGTCGAGAAGAGGTTTGGTGGAGTCAGTTGGCTTGAGGGAGAAATAAATTTGGCAGTCGTCAGCATATAGGTGATATGAAATTGCATGTTTTCTAAAAAAAAATTGCACCCAAAGGCAGTATATAGATTGAAAAAAGCAGTGGCCCCAAAATGGAACCCTGGGGGACCCCACAAGGGAGTGGGACTGATTCGGATGAAAAATCGTCTAGCATGACTCTTAGAGTCCTGTTACAGAAATATGACCTGAACCAGTCGAGGGCTAAGCCAGATACACCAGCCCAGGACTGTCAGTAGACTGTTTTATTCTCTTTTGAGCAGCAAATATTAAATAGCCAGCCTGACAAGGGAATAAAGAGTTGCTAAACAGAAATAGTGCCATGCTCTAATTTTAAAAAAACACCTATAAAAGATGGAACTTAATCAAACCACACCATCTCTGTGAATCTTAATTGGAAAAATATCTTGACCTAAATTGAGAGTAGCAGAATTCTTGAGTAAATTGATATTAGTTTAATTAGAATAATTTAGAAATACAAACTAATAAAATAAAAAGAACAAGAAAGAAAACAAACTATTCAATTAAAAGAATGTAATTTATGTATTTAGCAATTAAACCAGCATCAGAAATGACTAATAAAACAAAACAAAACTGAGAAACCCGGTAATGACAACTTCTTGAATAGTGTGCTAAAGCATTAAAATGATTCTGACCGGCACCCAGAAAAAAATCTAATTTAGTCAAGGAACCGGAGACTTTGGGAATTATCATTGAAAAATGTCTAAAAGTGTTATTACCTTTAAATAGTTCAGAAAAGCACACCAGGTTATTGCCTAGCACATGAGGATCGTGTATCCTAAAAGAGTTTATCTACAAATGTCTCAAGCTAGATAGTTGACCAAAGAATGCAGGGAAATACCTAAAGGAATTTAGAGGAGGAGCTATAGGTAAACCAAAATGAATAGGTCAAAGGTCAGAAATAAAAATCTCAAACCAATAGACAGGTGTCAGGAGCACGCACTGAAATAGCACATTGCTGCACCCACCACATGACAAACCAACTCAGGATCCAAGATTAAGACCCGAGTGCAGCCATGTGACAGGTGATACCTCAGCACCACACCAGTTCAGATGGAATGGAACCAGTGTGAGGTTTTTTATGGTGGCTGGAGTGCCAATTCTGCCACCAACCCCCAGGTTTTTCCCTACAGGTTGGAGGGCCTACTTGCAGGGCTGGATGCAGATTAACATCATACCCAGGACGGAGCAATTGCAGGTTAGGGGCCTTGCTTAAGGGCCCAACGTAGTAGAGTTACTTTTGGCGTTTTATGGGATTCAAACCAGCAACCTTCCGATTGCTAGCACAGATCCCTAGCCTCAGAGCCACCACTCCACCAAACCAATAGGACAACCCTTAATTAGAAACAAACCAAACGACAAATGTGCAGTTCCAAATGCGGAGACTCAAACTAAATTACTTCACTGAAACAGCATAAAGTACTGTTGAGTCTTCCAACTGATAAAGGATGAACATTAATTTATTTTTTTTCAAAATGAAAGGGCTGGAAAATACAGGTGCAGCATACGGAGGATGGCTTGCAGGAGTTTTATGGCCATGTCAACCACTAGACTGCTGAAAGAGATGGGAATCTGAGGTCAGGCCCTCCAACAGGTCATCAACTTGGAAGATGGCTACCAAGCAAAGCAGCAACTGGCTCTGGCTGAAAAGAAAGGACCAAAACTGGATGAACAAGATCATCATCAGCCAACAGGTAAAGACGGACTGAGGTGTGCCTGGGATGCTAGTTGATACAATTGAGCCCTCTGCGTGTGTTGTAAGCCTTTCAATGAAATACCAAGTAAGGAAGGTGCCCACCTATGACCCTGGTGAAGCACTTACCCTTTTCACCTCATTAAAAGAATGACTGCCAATCGCAGTATGGGACTGTAATATCAAGTCCTATGAGATTACCTAAAATGTAAACACTTCTAATAATGGATCGCTGGCAGATCATTATTATTATTGTTGTTATGGGTGGCACTGTTGTTAGCATTTCTTCCTCACTTCTGGAGCCAACGTACAAATCTCAGACCAGTCACTATGTGACTAATGGGTATTCTTCTTTCATCTGTGTGTGTGTGTGTTTTTTTTTCATGTATTCTACTTTGCGTCCCATATTCCAAGACCTGAATGGCCTGGTTTCATTATGTGTCATGTTAATTTAAAATTCTAAAGGTTCCTAGTATGTGAGAGTGTACATGTTTGTAAAAGCACCCTCTGATAGACTGGGACCCCCATCCTGGACTGATTCCCATCACGACACAGTGCTATCAAAATACATAGCACTCCTGCTTTGCAGCAGCTTCACTGGCTTCCAGTTAAGTTCCGCATTCAATTCAAAATTCTTTTGTTAACTTTTAAAGCTATCCACAACCTTGCTCCTCCATGTTGCCATTCCCTCCCGCACCCTTAGATCCTCTTCCTCCATCCACTTGACTGTCACTTTCATCCGTCTTACCACCCTGGGGAGCAGAGCATTCAATTGCTCTGCTCCCCAGCTCTGAAACTCATTACCGTCTGAACTTAGAAATATTGATTCATTCTCACTCTTCAAATCTAAACTTAAAACTCATTTGTTTAGGACTGCATTATCTCTTTAAATAAAATTGCTCTGTCTGATTTTAAATTTTGTATTTTAGTTTTGTTTATAATGTATGCTTCATCTATTTTTCAGTGTCCTTGAGTGTTTAGAAAGGTGCCTACGAATAAATAAAATGTATTATTATTATTATTATTATTAAAATCAGTCAAGCAGCACTAGCCACAAGGCATGAGCTGATTATCAGAAAATAACATACACACACCCCCACTTGTATCGGGTCAAATTCGATTCACCAGCTTACCATAGCATTAGCAGAAAAACAAAATACACAGAGAAACGGCCAACAATCAAACTCCACACATACAAAAGATGAACTAGGAATCAAACCCAGTCTCCTGGAGCTGGGCTCGTAATAGTGAGACTTAGCTGGTGCCTTAACTTATAGTACATTAAGTGGTTAAGAGACTCAGATGGTGAATCAGATGCCTTACAGTTTATATTCTGTGGTCTATGACCGGCTTGTCATCCCGGCCAATACCCCCAGGCCACCAGATGGAGCCCTCACTGCAGTATGGAGGTGCTCCGAAGACCAGCAGGGAATTATGGACAATGGAGTTTTCATTCACAGCCCTGCTGAATACCCCAGGGGCCGCAAGAGGGAGCTGCTGGGAGGAGCAAAGAGTCATATATGCCCTATAACCCGGAAGTGCGTCATAGGCAGAACGACGGCAGAAATGACGTACTTCCGGGGTGAAGAAAAGGACTTTTGATCTGACCCGGAAGTGATCGAAGATCACATGGACTGGGGATTGGAACCCTTCCGGGTCAGGGACTATAAAAGGATTGTGGGAGCTCCCAGACAAAGAGCTGAGCTGGGTGGTAGGAGGGCAAGGCGTCTGGGAGTGGTGGAAGAGTTTATTATTGATTGTGATTGGTTTTGTTTAATGAGTATTGTGGAGGAGAGGGTGCTTTGTGCACGGTACTGTATGAAGAAAGTCTACTTTTGGACTTTCATTTGGTGTCTGGCGTATTGGACAGGGGTTCAAGGGAGCGATATCGCCCCCTATCTGTCACAACTCCAATGTCTTAAGCACTATATTACTACTTGCCTATATCCTAACATTTAATACTTTTTTACAGATAATATTTTTTCACTCTCTGCGGTGGGCTTGCACCCTGCCCGGGGTTTGTTTTCTGCCCTGTGTCCTGTGTTGGCTGGGATTGGCTCCAGCTGACCCCCATGACCCTGTAGTTAGGATATAGCGGGTTGGATAATGGATGGATGGATGTATTTTCCCACTCTTCATCAATAATGTGTGTTAAGAAATGTAAACTGCCTTTTCTCACATTCTCATCTTTTCACAGCTTGGTAATACACTGTGTGGACTTTGCATGTTTTCTGTACTGAACACTGGTGTCTCTAAATTGCACCATTTTGAGTGTGTTCCTACAATGGACTGCTGTCTTTTCCTGAGGCATATAAAGAAAACAGCTGGAAGTGTGGGAATTAATAAGAGTCTATTTGTCTGACGAGTTGCTATGTCTCTGTCATTCCAATCACAAACATTAACACAGCTTTTGCATATCTCACACCAAACGTCATAAAACAGTAGTCTTGGGGGACCAGACATGACTCTCAAACGAGAGGTGAGGCTGTGATTGGCAAACTGCTTTCCTATGTGATTATAGCATCAATAAGTTTCTGCAGTTGTGAAAAATAAAAAAGATGCTTTGTATGCAAAATAATACAATATCTTTCTAGGATAAGAGACCTTTGGGAAGCCAGACCTGTACAATGAGGTTAAAGATCGATGCTCAAAGAAGCTTGTGTTGTGTGCTTGTTATATACTGTATTATATTCTATTTGTAGTAACTTTGGTCCTCCTGGGAAAATAAACCCACTTAAATAATAAATTCAGAGTTGTGATTTCCTTGATGCAGTAGATAATTCCGTAAAATGAATAAAAATGTACTCTCATAAAAAAAGAGGCCTGCTATTCATTTTGAGAAGCACAATGGTATAACTGCGTCTGTTGCTGTAGGCTTTGTCTGAACTGAATGAAGGATGACATTAATGTAGAACATTAACAATTAACAACTAACAATGCATTTAAGGAGGTACATTTAATATCTGTCTATCCTTGAGCAACTGTAGGGGCACAATGTAACTTATCTTATCTCAGCATCATCAGACACAATGCAGGAAACAGCCCTTCAGGCTATCATAGAGCACAATAACACCGGGCCATTTTAGAGTTGCCAGATAAATTAATCCACAAACCATTGAGAAGAAACTGGAGAAAGGTCTACTGGGAGAAGTTACAAACTCCACACTGGAAGTGATGATGCCAAGATTCAATCCCAGATGCCTTGGCTGTAATGTAAAGTATCAACTACTCCCTCGCCTATAACTTATAAATACAAAACCTAAAATAATTTAATCCAATGTGTACAACTCTTTTTAAACTAAATGGTTATTTTATTTTTGTTTACTATAAACATGAAACCAACACTTACATTAAAGAATCATTACATTACAGACCGAATGGGGTCTTAGATCTATCTCATGTACCATAAATGGTTTTAGTGTTGCAGCCAAAAAAACTGTAGTCCAACAGTTTCACACCTTTTAAATATTATTATGAATTTTGGTTACACATCAGAAGTGACCAAATCAATCAAAGCAACTGGAAGAGGTAAAAATTGCCAGGGTGCAACAATACTAAGAATGCTCATTTACAGTGTTTTACACTCATATTGTTTCATCATTTAGCCTTTGCTCTGGGTGAGATACACCTTAATGTGTCCCTTCTGCATATAATCTGGGGGAACAGTCATGGGCTGCACAATACCTCCCCGGGGTCGCTAGATGGCAGTCCCCCTGGGTGGCAGTGATGCCTCGGATTCCTGCAACGCTCCACGGGAGATGGAGTCCTCCACAGCCCTGTTGGGACCCGGGGTGGCCTCCAGGGGGTGCTGCAAAGCGTTCCTGGGCCCGTCTGGGCAGTTCTCCGGCCACACCCAGAAGTGCAAACCAGAAACAGATGATCAAGCACCTGGAGCACTTCCAGGTGGACAATAAAAGGAGCCAGCAGCCACCACTCTGGAGGCCAGAGTCGGGAGGAGGAGGACAATGCTTGCTGGGAAGAGTGGTGGTGAAGAGTGTGTTTTGTTTTGTGCTTTGTGGGACTGTGCTGTTCCTGTGGGTCATGGGGAAGACGTGCTCCACAGGTGAAGACAATAAATTTGTGTTTCTTTTTACGTGTGCCTCCGCGTCTTTCTACAGTGTGTAGTGTTATCCAAGTATTTGATTTTCAAATGATAAGGCTTGCAAATTACAAGTTTTATATTAAGCAGTCTTGCCTGTAAACACCAGCAAAACCAAGGAGCTGGTGGTAGATTTTAGGAGGCCCAGGCCCCTCATGGACCCCGTGATCATCAGAGGTGACTGTGTGCAGAGGGTGCAGACCTATAAATACCTGGTAGTGCAGCTGGATGATAAATTGGACTGGACTGCCAATAATGATGCTCTGTGCAAGAGTGGACAGAGCCGACTATACTTCCTTAGAAGGCTGGTGTCCTTCAACATCTGTAATAAGATGCTGCAGATGTTCTATCAGACGGTTGTGGCGAGCACCTTCTTCTACCCGGTGGTGTGCTGGAGAGGCAGCATAAAAAAGAAGGACGCCTCACACCTGGACAAACTGGTGAGGAAGGCAGGCTTTATTGTAGGCACAGAGCTGGACAGTTTGACATTTGTGGCAGAGCGACGGGCGCTGAGCAGGCTCCTGTCAATCATGGAGAATCTACTGCATCCACTGAACAGTGTCATCTCCAGACAGGGGAGCAGCTTCAGAGACAGACTGCTGTCACCGTCCTGCTCCACTGACAGACTGAGGAGACCCCACACTATGCGACTCTTCAATTCCACCCGGGGGGTAAACGTTAACATTATACAAAGTTATTGTCTGTTATATCTGCATTTTTATCATTCTTTAATTTAATATTGTTTTTTATCAGTATGCTGCTGCTGTAGTATGTGAATTTCCCCCTTGGGATTAATAAAGCATCTATCTATCTATCTATCTATCTATCTATCTATCTATCTATCTATCTATCTATCTATCTATCTATCTATCTAT
>JANRMT010062856.1:17902723-17923257 GCA_026402145.1 Polypterus bichir lapradei | reverse complement strand
AATTCCGGCACATTGTTGACATCCGTGAGTAACAACAACGTACTAAACTGAAAGGTGGTCTACGCATGCGCGGAATTTGCGGACAAACAAAGATCAAGATCTAAATGAAGATCTCTTTAGTTAATTTAAAGCACAAAAATTTGTTTAGTTTGAATGTCTGCGTTTTGAGGTGTGACTGGAGTACTGCAGTCTTCAGTAGTATAAGCCTGGAGAAGATTCTTAATGCAATGCCTATGTTTTAGCTGTCTCTCTACTGCCATCTAGTGCTTCTTCTTCTAATTCATTTGTGGACAAACAAAGATCAAAATCCAAATGAAGATTATATATAGAGATTAGCACAATCTTAGTGAGTCAGGTGCAGTCGCAGCACACGCCTGTGACCACCTGTTGTGTAGTGTGACAAACCCAGTGACTCAATCCAACTCGTCTGCAACTCGCTGCTAAAAAGATAAAACTTGATATTGTCTTAAGTAAAAAAGATAGGCTTGTATCCATGTGAAACCTGAAAACCAATGAGCAACCACACAGAAGTATAATGTACATAATGCAGCAACAAAGAATAAGGAATGTATGTGTTTTGGGCCTTGCAAACACAAAAGAGGCTCATCTGTTTTTCGTACCTCAATAGAAAGGAAAAAAAGAGAAGAGACTGTAAATGAACTTGCTGTACTTATAAACCCTTCGTATGGGCACCAGTGCCGTTAGGCAGCACATTATTGAATGTTGGAAAAAGGGACAACTTTGCAATACTTTGGAAATGCAATGAAAAGTTGAAACACACTGGCATAATTTGACATCTTGAAAGATTTCTATTCGTATAAAATAGACATAGTCAGGCAATAAGATTAGCAAATACAGTTGTCACATTTTCATTCCTTCTGACTAGAAGTCGTATAATGTGATATCAGTTTAAGAAACACAAACATAGTATTATTCTATAATAGCAATTTATCCTTTAGGAAGCTTGTTAATTCAGTTCAGAGTTACAGTTGCTGGAAAATACCCTAGTACCATAAGGTAAAAGGAAGGAATTAACCCTGGGCAGCATGTCAGTCACCCTCCATACCACAGGGAACATTCATACCAGGCGAACATGTCTTTGGGTTGTGGGAACAAAACCAAAAGTACACTATGGCGTGCCCAGTTTCGAATTTAAACCAGAAACTCTGAGGAGGAGGAGGAGAAGGAGGAGGAGGAGGAGAAGGTTAGGAGCACATGCTGATAAAGCACATTACCACTCCTACCACAGGATCCCAGATTAGGACTCGAGTGCAGCCATACAAAAGATGACACCTCAGCACTACACAAGTTCAGATGGAATGGAACCAATGTGAGGTTTTTTTTATGGTGGCTAGAGTGCCAATTCTGCTACCAACCCCCAGGTTTTCCCTGCAGAGCCTACATGCAGAGCTGTGATGTAGATTAACATCATACTCAGGACTAAGCAATTGCAGGTTAAGAGCCTTGCTCAAGGGCCCGACAAAGTAGAGTCACTTTTGGTGTTTACGAGATTCGAACCGGCAGCCTTCCTATTGCCAGTGCAAATCCCTAGTCTCACAGCCACCACTCCACCCCCGAAACTCTGAGGTACCAGTATAAATAACTGTGCCATCCTTATTCCAATACTCACAGAAATAAAAACTGCCGTTCACCTCATATGTATTACTACATTTAATTTAAAATAGCAGTTTTGTCTTATAAGGGGAATTGCTTATCTCTCCTGTACTTTAAACGTCAATAACCACTGCAAAGTCCCTCCTGAGTTTTCAGTCTTTCTAGACACAGAAACCCAAGCTCACAGTCAAATCAGTATTCCTAGGGGCATGAGTTGCTCTCGGTAAGGTTCTTTCATCCTTTCCAATCTGTTTTAGCCGTTGGTAGGGGTCACCTTATTTCATGGTCATCTACCATAGTGAGGATTGAGTTGAGCAGCACTTTTGTACCCCTATCAAAGATGATGTTCACAGTGGCAGCTCATTAAAGTCCTGATGAGACTGTAGTCAAACTCATAAACATTATGAATAAAAGAAATACAACTCTCCAGCTGGCACATGAACATTAACTGAATTCTGACCTGCATATTAAGAAACCCTTTCACATTACAAGCAGGAGAAAGCAGCCTCTTTCCTCTTTATTTGCAGCAATGACAGGTGCGCTGTTTTTGTTTTTCGCTGCCACTAGCAGACAGACTTGTCTGCAACTGGACAAAAGGTCAGGGTATGTGATGCCCGTGTTCACTCATTGCAGGTCACAAGGCCCATCTCTTTGAAGTCAGGCCGTACCGCAAATATCTACTCTGTTGTGAGCTTCTGGATCATTTCAAGCTTTCCAGGTGCTTGCCATATGGAGCTCAGTGATGCTTATCTACTAGGATTAGGGAATGCGAAGTTCAACTAGCACATTATTCTGAAATGGCTTACTTACATGTTGATAGAATTTATGGCTCATATAAGTGCCCCAGTGAATAAAACTACCTACTTAAGTTTGTAATTATGTATCCTTAAAATGTAAAGCCATTCCTATAAACTATGGTGGTCTAATCTTTGACTGGTCGAGTGGTGTATTCATTTAACTTTTTACTTTTAGGTAAGTCCAATATATTTAAACTTGTGGATCATCCTTTTATAATAAAGCCCAAATGGATTAGGATGAGATGCCATATATTTCATTTTGTGGTTCAGTGCTTATGAGTTGTAAAACTGCTTTCCTAAACTTTAGATCATACCCATTGAAAGGTGGGACTAGGTATTTGATCGTGTGGTTTGGACATTTGAAGAAACTTGACCATATGCTTCTGAAAACTTGAGCACTAAGGCTCAAAGAATGATCATAATTTATCCCTGAGATCTGAAGCTAATAAACTCTAAAATATGATGTGATACAGAAGCAAGAAAAAGTGAATTGCATGTAAGCAAAATTCTGAGCAATGACTCAAGATTAACTGCCAATGTTACGATATACTCTCTTCAACACCATGTCTGTTCATTACGCTGAATTTCATGCTCTTGATGTCTCATCTACACAGGGATTGAAAAAGAAATTAAAGAGGTTATCAGTCATTGACTTACCAATATGAGGTTCTACACCCACTTAGGACCACCTCATACAGTTTTGGTCAAAATCACAGTCAACATAAGCCAATGATACATCTTTGAAGCCATTGTTTTTTTTGAGTACCCTCCTAGCACTGACACTATTACAGCATTCACATGCTATTGGAGACAATGAATACAACCTTCTGAGCCACAAATTACAGTAGAACCTCGGTTTGCGAGTAACTTGGTTTACGAGTGTTTTGCAAGACGAGCTAAAATTTTTAATAAATTTTGACTTGATAAACGAGCAAGGTCTTGCAGTTCGAGTAGTATGGATACGCTTTGTCTGCTGAGCGTCATGTGATCACAACTGAGCTGATGGTTCTTCTCTCTTGCGCGCGCGCATGCGTGCGTGTGTGTGTTTGTGTCTCTCTCTTACGTGTGTGTGCGTGCGTGTATGTGTGCGTGCGTGTGTGTGTTCCTGTCTCTCTCTCTCTCTCTCTCTCTCTCCCACACGCGCGCGTGTGTGTCTCTCTCGCACATGTCTCTCTCTCTCTCACTCACGTGCGAGCATGTGTGTGTGTTTGTGTGTGTCTCTCTCTCTCTCGCACGTGTGTGTGCGTGCACGCGTGTGCGCTGTGAAGTGCGAGTCCCCGTCTTGCGTCCCAAAACACAAAGCTGAGTCTCAGTACTTTAACAACACCAGCTTTATTCAGCTTGAAACAGCAACAGCGTGGTTATTTATTGTAGTGGGATCTGCCACTCTCCTATACACAGACACAGCAGTCAGGCAGGGTCGTTTGCCAAGTAGTACTGTGCCCTGTGCATTTATAATGTTCCTTGTATCACCCATCGACAGCAGGCGCTTATAGCATGTCCGCGATCTTTTTGGATACGCTTTTACGGCGAACTGCTACAGCGCTGGGAGACTGCAATTGCTTTGAGAGGCTCTTCCGCATGTCGTCCCATTGGGTGGAATCCCACAAGAGTTTAGAAACTCACTCATACCAGCCATGATTCTCTTCAAAGGTAAAGTGCAAGTTAATTTGTTTTATGTATTTTTACTTTATATTTTGTATTAATCATTTTTATATGAATAGTTTTGGGTTGTGGACCATATCATCTGAGTTTCCATTATTTCTTATGGGGAAATTCACTTTCATATACGAGTGCTTTGGACTGCGAGCACGTTTCCGGAACGAATTATGCTCGCAAACCGAGGTTCCACTGTATATTTACTTATTTGGCTGACGCCTTTATCCAGGGCAACTTACAACATTTACAATATAATTGGTTATGTTTCTTTTGGTTTTCCAATTGGAGGCCATGCAGGTCAAGTGACTTGCTTATGGTGCCACAGTGACTGTATCAAGATTAAAACCCACAGACTCAGGGTTTGAAGTCTAAAACCTTAGCCACTGCATCACACATGAAGGCTTTATGATCTCAAAGCTACAAGCTGGATGATTAAGGGGGAAAAAAACCTGCCTGAATTCACCAAGTTGTGTTGTAATGCTCGCCTTTCACCTTAGTCAATATTATGAAACCAAAAATATAAACTGGTTAACCAGAAATTATATGTTTTGTGGTCAAATTGCACTTGGGTCAAAGATATACACATTTAATTTTTTTGTTTGCTCTTTATTTTTTTCACAGAAAAATAACAAACTCACATTTTTCCAACTAGTCTGACCAAAAAATAACATGAACACACTGAAGTGGGAAGGTGAAAGGTCACAACTCGCAGCACAGATTACTCTGATAGCACATGAATGCAGCATTGGGTGCCGGACTCCCTCAGTCAAATGGCTTTGGTAACATTAAAGTAAAGTACAAGTCAAGTTGTCAAGTCAAGTCAAGTTTGGGAGCATGCACTATTACATATGACGAAAACAGCTCAGGATTCCGCTTGGTAACCCCCCAGGCAGACACACGGTCCAGTCCCACCCTCTGGAAAAGACCCTCTCTTTGCCACAGCCAGTTGTTACATGGGCGACCCCTTGGCCTGGTCCAGCCACTCGGGTCAATGAGGTTCCTACGAGCTGGATCACCCTCGGGTAATCGCATCACACTCACTACAAAGTAGCAGAACTATTGTTAAATGTACAGTCAACTATTAGAAATTGGTGATCGTTTTTTACTTTTTACTGTCTTTCCTGGATCTGAAACTCATTTTGCTTTTTTTGGAATATGATTCTGATGTTTATTTTTGAATGTACTTGATAAGAGACAACTACTCGGTTTAAATCAAAACTCTTGGACCAACAAGAGTGTCCTGGATATATCCCAAGAATTAATACATTATTTGGCAAGAGGTCTCTTAAAAAATTGTTTTGTTAAGCCTACCTAGATGAATTAAAAAATTGAAATAGAAGCAAAATCTGGTTGATTCCACTGAACCAATAACATCATCCTTTTGGAAACTTAAATCATGAGGATATTGATATGGCAACATTATTCCTATTACTTAACCTTTAATGCAGCATGGCACAGCTATTAGACTTCTGTTTAATGCAAATTAACTTCCAGAATAGAGCCAGTTTATTATATGCTTTGTTTTTAAAATTTAATATGAATATGTTAATTTGTTAATTTTGCAGAGTTGCTTATCCCAATATATTTCAGCTTTATTTCCTTTTCTTAGCTCAGCAGACAGAACTCCTTCCAAGTTAACAAAGCATTGAATTTCAGTGAAGATTGTTGCTGTGTTTCAAAGGCTGCTATTTCTCCCAGTATGAAAGAAAGAAGTCCCTCAAGCAGGACTGTACATCAGGAACACTCCACAGTGACATATCTAATCTCTATAGGCATCACAGATAAACCTAAACATCCCACTATGTCATTGTGAAAGCAGCTCCCTAGTACATTATTATTACCAATTCGTTATTGCCATGCTACCTGGGATGCTCATGAGCAGAATGTCCACTCATTCATTTTTAACTTTATCCTCCAAGAGGCACTGGGCACAAAGTGGGAGCCAGGGTGACAGTTCTTTGTAGAGCACATTCTTGCATATCTTCGCATTCACTCTTATTAAGCCAATTGAATTGTGTTGAATTGTCCTGAAAAGCCAAAAGACCAAAGACAAAAATTTATGCAATGTAATAAACAGCGAGCTTGTGCAGGCTTTCCTGTTTGGATGGGTCAAGATTCCTTACCTGGCTGGGAAGCCATGCTACCAAGCATGCTAGAAGAAATGATTCTAGGATCCTTACCTGGTGGAGATAAAGGGAGATAACCTATTCGGAATGCTCCACTCCCCCGACACTATATAGCAGCATCCCTGGGCAATGATATCTATAGGAACACCCTGTTGGGTTCAGTGGGTGCTTCAAGGATTCACGATCACTAGTTTGTGGGGGTTCTGCCTGCACTAGAAGCACTTCCTACGGACAATGTCCTGGTGTCAGAAGAGGACAAAGCTCACCAGGAAAGAGTAGAGGAGTGGAGGAGAAGAAAAAGGGAACAACAATTTTGGTTGTGCTTGACAAGAAGCCTGTTTGAAGGAACCTTGTGTCTGTGAGATTATGTCTGGGGTTTGGGACTCAGTGGCACCTCCCAGTGGTCACGGCAGACACTGAAAGAATGTGCAAACTCCACACTGACAGTCATTAATAACATTGTAGCTACCTCTTCCTGAAACTGTAAGACAAAAGAAGTAAGTAACTACTGCACAACTGTATCACCTCCTTGAGCACAACATATTGTAAATACTGTAGAATAAGAGATTTGCCTTTTTAGATTGGACAGAATAAAAAGAAGATAAAATAAGGGTATCGTTCTTAATCAGTACAAAAATGAACAAACTGGCGCCAAAAAAAATAACATTGTAAGTTATAGTACATTATCTGTTTATCAACAAGGTTTGATTACTGCAAGAAGAAGCAAAAGGGCGTGCACCTGATGAGCCTCAAATAGGGCAAAACACGTGTCATGTGTTCTATGTATTATTTGGCAGGTACTATATAACATATCTATGATCTGTTTCTCGCAACTGAGAGGACGTGGAGGATGTCTATCAGCTGGCTGATTAACCACACATGTTAACTGGTAGGTAACCACCCAAATATCAGATTGTGAGTAGACCTATGCACACACATATATATATATATATATATATATATTGTGGACGCTGGCCCGGACACAGACAGGCAGACATGTTGTTCATCACCCAACACACTGTTTATTAATACAATATTTACAACCTGTGCACTCACACCCCAGTGCCTCTTGCACCGATTCCCCCAAGTCCAGGCCTCACAGTCTCTGTGCCTTTCTCTCCTGGCCGCCTCCAGTCCTCACTCCAGCTCCGTCCTCTTCCACCCGACTTCTGCCAATGACTGGAAGGAGGCGGCCCCTTATATACAACTCCCGGATGAGCACCAGGTGTTCCCGTTAATCCTCCCTTGGCCACGCCCCAGCGTGGCGGAAGTGCCGGCTGTCCTCCCGGCAGCTCTCCAGGTGTCTCCCAAAGTCTTCCCCCCAGCACTTCCTGGTGTGGCGGAAGTGCTGGGCTCTCGGGATATTTAGGCACTGGGGCGCCGCCTGGCGGTGGCCACGGGTCCCTACAGGGCTGGGCTTCCAAGCCCTGTACCCGAGGCCCCCAACATAACCAGGACGAACGCCCCCTCGCGGTCTGGAGGAGGCACAAGCCCTCCTCTGGTCCTCCTGGGCGTATATATATATGCGCTGCTGCCTTGCATTTAGGAGACCCGTTTTCGCTTCCGGGTGATTGGTGTGTGGGTGTGTGTGCTTGGCGCCCTGCCTGGGGTTTGTTTCCTGCCTTGCGCCCTGTGTTGGATGAGATTGGCTCCAGCAGACCCCCGTGACCCTGTAGTTAGGATATAGCGGGTTGGATAATGGATGGATGGAAATATACATACATACATACATACATACATACATACATATTGTCTTGGACAGCCAGGACCTCTGGCTGGGACACTTTTATAGTGGAAGTACCGGTGGAGAGAGTGTGCACAGGGCATTATCTCCACCAGATCACTAGATGGTAGCCCCTCCGGGTTGCTATGGAGCCACGGAATCTGACAAGGCTCACTGAGAATTGGAGTTTGGAGGCTTAGCCCTGTTGAGTTCCAGAGGTGCCACCAGGGGGTGTTGCAGCAGCTGCAGAGCTCTGCTTTGTCATACTTCTGCCTTACCTGGAAGTGCTCCCGAATCACGCTGTTGGGACACCAGTAGTACTCCCAAGAACAAAAGGAGCCAGCTGCCACCACTCCAGGAGCCAGAGTCAGGAGGGAGAGGATGATGATTGCCAGAGAAGAAGTGGAGGCAGATGAGAGAAAGAGGAAGAGAGAGAAGAAGAAGGAAAAAGAAAGTACTGTTCTGTATTGTACTGTGCTGCTTGTGGGAAATGGGTTTTGGGAAGCCTTTTCCAATTGGAAAATAAAAAGCGTGTTGTGCTGCATATTGTAACTTGTATCTGTCTGTGTCGGGTTTAGGTGGCTGGTGCACCCCCTGCAGGCCACACAAGCAGACACCAGAAACCAAGTTCCAGTACAGCACACGGATGTTATACATGGGGATGAGCTTTTCCCTCGCTCCCCACAGCAACACAGTACAAACCACTAATCCAGTACAATCAAGCACAGTACTTTGTCTTCTTCATTTTCTTCTTTTTCTTTCTCTCTCTTCTTTGTCTCCACTCCTCCTCCAGAATGCTTTATCTTCTCCCTCCCAACTCCGGCTCCCAGAATAATGGCGGCTGTCTCCTTTCATACAGTACCCAGAAGTGCTCCAGGTATCCGGTGATCTTCTTCTAGCAGCATTTTCGAGTGTGGCAGAAGTGCTGCAAGAAAAGGCTCAGTCATTCCTGCAACGTCCCCTGATGGCACCCATGGAATCTAACAGGGCTGAGCCACCAAACTCCAGTTCCTGATGTGCCCTGTGGGAGTCTGAGGCATTGCTGTAACCCAGAGGGGGCTGCCACCTAGCAACATGGGGGGAGGTAATGCCCTGAGCGCTCTCTCCCATGGTCCTTCCACTATATAGGGGCAAGGGCTCTGGCTGTCAGCCACAATATATATATGTATAAATGAATGTGTACACAATGTATACAGCATGTTTATGCAAGTGTTAGATATTGTACACACCATTTGTTATGCTCCAATACTTAAATTCTTATGATTGACTGTTCAGCAATCAAATGATTAGTGAGTAGAAACTGAATCTGTGAGTGCCAAAGGTCCTGTAGTGTTTGCCAAAAGGGAGGAATTAGAAAACTGGCAGGACTGATGAGTTCTTAATCATGCTGTTTGCATTACTAAAGCAGCAAGCTTACTTTTAAAGTACTTACTTTTTAAGTTTTTACCACATTCTCCAAGACTGCATAGTGTCCTACACTGCTGTTTCTCATTTCAGTTCACATTTTGTTTTTGTAGATATTATTACGAGACCTGATCATTTTTTGCTATTTTTTGCAATATTTATTGGTATTTTCACTAGTGCTCAGTGTAGAACTTCTGGTTATTAACTCGAACCTTATACATTTTTTACTTTTGGTTCACGATTCGACCCTGTCACATGATCGTTTTAACATTTGGTATCCATTCTTTATTTTCTGGCTTACATTTCATTTCCTGCTCTCTGCTCTCCAAATGTCTGCCAAATTCCACCCTATGGCAGAACATGGCTTGGCATCGTTGGCACTTTGAGTGAATCTCTCAGCCCACCACTGAATTAGACCTCACAATATACAAGAGAGTTTAGCATCACCAACAACAGACCAAGATTCAAACTTTTTTGTATCCCACCACTTTTCAGAGACACGGTACCCACCATAATGCATTGTAGAATGCCCTAGAATGGAATGGGTGGCATGTTGGCATATATTAGATAAACCTAGACTTGCCTTGTGGTCTACAGAGCTTAATTTTTAAGATATGTGTACATTGGGTTTATTTCTCTCCATTTCAGACTGGCTCCAGCTTTGTATACTTTACATTATCATTTACTTATGTTAGACGCTTCAAGAGCCTTACAAAATGACTTGCCTGTATGGATAATTATGAATAAATGTTTGTTTATTTTTGTCCGCATATGCTGCTCAGTATCTGCTATGTTGGGATTGTAGATGGAGGTAATGCTGTGAGTACTATATAAAAAATAAATTGGAAACTCAGATTCAGAAGAGTTTTCTTGCTCTCTCATTTATAATATGAAGATCTTTCTAAACTGCTAGTTAATTGACCTGTCTAGCCCTGCATCAGATGGCTGCAGTACAATTATACATTTCTTACTTATTTCATAAAAATGGAATCTAAAATAGCGTTTTTAATGATGACATATGTACATTGATTTAGGCAGGGTGATAGGCTCATCCATTATGCTAAATATAATCTGGACCCTTATGTATAATGTACTCCTTATGTCATACTTCTTGATAATTTGCAGATTTCTGGCTTCAACTCTCTCTATATAACAATCTATTCCATTGCTTGTATATTATTATTACTGTAACAAGATAGCACAAATGCTAGTGGGAACCCTGGCAAAATCTTTTCTGATTTAAATACAGTAAAATAAAATATTAAAATTGGGTCTGTGTGGTTCTGATACAATAGAACAAATCTCTGCATCATTGCTTTAAATGCACAGTGGGATTTATTAGGATTCCAGAAGAATCCCCATTGGATTTATAATTCATTTTCAGAAATAAAATTTATTTTATTTTAGGCATTCATATGACTTAGTTACAGTATCTGTCTAGCAATTAATTGTCAGGTACCAAGGTAACAACATTTAGATACAGAACAGTTACATGTATTGATACTCAAAGTGCTAGTCACCATTGGTTATTTAGTTGTGATGTTTATAAAATTGTTGCATGTACAAAATATATTTCCTGAAGCCATGCATATGTCTTTATGCAATAATTAATAAAAGTAAGTGCAATTTATTTGGACACCTCCATAAAAATATACAATGTTAAAATGTTTACATCTTAAATACAAATTTTAAGATAAAAGAACTGGCTATGAGGTAGTTAATATCAAGTCAAAACTAATATAACAGTACAGGGTAGTGCCGCACAGATCCTGCAGCACTGAGCTTGACTTTTGCATCCAGTCATTGTCTGTGTGGAGTTGGCACTTTCTAGGTTCATTGGTGACTCCCTATGAAATTGTCCCTATGTGAGTGAGTATGTGTAAATTTCAGCCCTGCGCTGACTGGCATCCTGTCCATGACCCTTTCCTGTATGGCACTGGGTCTGAGAAAGTTATGTATGCTTAGGTTAGCATTTAGCATTTGAACATCATTTGAATTGTCTTTTTAAAATTACGATTTGGTCATTGTGATATAGTTTTATCTCTGTATTAACTAAGTTAAAACAGGAGTTTATCGCGCTCATAAGAAGTACAAATGAACGATTCATAGTCACTTCAGTTTTTTGTATTTGGTGCCTACTGACTCACCGGTACGAGAAAACCCCCCCAAGTACGATATACCATTCAACTCAACTTGATGTCTAGTTATGCAATATATTGAGCTTTTTGGGGTTCCTCCCCTAGTTTTGGCCCTCTAGAGCCAAAACAGCCTTATTGTTATGCAATTTCGGACCATGTTTTATTCAGGGAATTACACCCTTAAAATAAAGAGAAAACCAATAGGTGTCTTCAGCAAAAATGGCCAGAAGGACTTGAAGTTGTGCATGTGACCACAAAACTGAGATCAGTAATATACAGTTTACAATACAATACAATACAGTTTATTTTTGTATAGCCCAAAATCACACAGGAAGTGCCGCAATGGGCTTTAACAGGCCCTGCCTCTTGACAGCCCCCCAGCCTTGACTCTCTGAGAAGACAAGGAAAAACTCCCAAAAAAACCTTGTAGGGAAAAATGGAAGAAACCTTGGGAAAGGCAGTTCAAAGAGAGACTCCTTTCCAGGTAGGTTGGGCGTGCAGTGGGTGTCAAAAGAAGGGGATCAATACAATACAATACACAGAACAGAACAATTCCTTAATACAGCATTATAATACAAATTTTAGAAGCACGGAGCAGAATTTAACAGTAGATGATATCCCATAATAAGATTTGGATATTTTTAGAGTCCTGGAGACCTCATCCATCAAGCTGCCTCCCCAATTGGCCATTCCATGGCTGAAACGTTGCTCGGCCAGCCAATCCGATGAAAGGGCCCCTCTTTCCCATGATTCCTGTGATCCTCCACCAGGGATGACTTTACCATAGGCAGGCAAACAACTTGGCAGGAGGGCCGTGGCACCAATTGCCACATTTGAGTACCGAGAACAGAAACAGAATAGGTGAGGGTTAGTAACAAATTATAACGATCATGTTACTTATGTTTTAGTGCTAATGACTAACAACAGAGATACAGTCTGTACAGTTAATCAGCAGCTCTAGTCAGGGTATGCTAAACTGAAGTAGTGAGTCTTCAGCCGAGATTTAAAGGCTGAGACCGAGGGGGCATCTCTTATAGAAGCAGGAAGACCATTCCACAATTTAGGGGCCCTGTAACTAAAGGCTCGACCTCCCACTGTTATTTTATTAATCCTTGGAATCATAAGCAGACCGGCATCTTGGGATCTTAATGTGCGCTCAGGTTTGTAAGTCATGATAAGTTCAGACAAGTAAGCCGGACCTTGGCCATTTAATGCTTTATATGTTAAAAGGAGGATTTTGAAATCTGCCCTAAACTTAACCAGGAGCCAGTGTAAGGATTTAAGAACAGGAGTTACGTGTTCATATTTTCTTGTTCTTGTAATAATTCTTGCTGCCGCATTTTGGATTAACTGGAGGCTGTATAAAGAACAGTTTGAACAGCCAGTGAACACCGCATTGCAGTAGTCAATCCTACTAGAGATAAATGCATGAATTAATTTCTCACAATCCTGTTTATTTAGAAAGCGCCTTAATTTCCTAACATTTTTAAGATGGAAGAAACATGTTTTGGACAACTTTGTAATATGTGCTATGTGTAATAAGGACATGTGTAGTGTCGTTTTATTCTATTTTGAGGTTTCTGATCATAAATATGATATTAGATTTTTAACTTGTGGTCCTAGCCCTCTAAGAGCAACTCCCAGAAGGTGACAAATTTTAAACATAAGCAAGTGGGCTGTCATTTTAGACTGTTTCAAGGTCAGTAATTACTTTTCATTTTCTTCTATTACAATTGAGAATATTTAGAGTTTTAATTTAAGCACACATGTTAATATTTCAGATATTTGATGCAACTATTCTTGTTTATTATGTATTTCTACTTCATGCAGTAAATCATTACATTTCTGATGAGCACCCCAAATTAGGGTAACTTAGGCTAATTCAGACCTTTTTTATTGTGTTCATTGAATGAAAGCGACACTTGCAGAAAAGAACGTTCACTGAACTCTTCATTAGTCGGGGCTTGATTTTATCTTTTAATTTCCGGTATTTTATAATGTCAGTTGTATAAATCCAAGAGATTATGATATGCTAACGCCTACCTGAGAGAGTAACCACGGAGAACACTGCCTTTTTTTTTTCAATGTATTGTGCCTACGTGACACACGGTAATACCCGAACTATTCCAAAGCACCGTTTGCACTGTTTTGTGTTTTTGTATCTCACACCCTCATAAACCTTTACCGTAAGAGCGTCTCTTATCTACGATGAAGTGTTCGATCAGAAGAAAATATGTAGCTGGTTTTAAATTAAATGTTGTTGAAGTGGCAAAAGAAATTGGTAACTGCGCTGCTGCAACAAAATTCGATGTGTTTGAGAAACTGGTGTGAGATTGGAGGAAGCAAGAAGATATAAAAAAAAACTAAGTGACGTATTTTTGAATATGTGTACAAGCTGGGGTCCGATTTTATGATCGATTTTTCAGGTTTCAAGACGTGACTTATATGCAAGTACATACGGTAATATTGAATCAGATGACTAAGAGAAAAGAACCTAAATATTTCCTTAAATATTGTACAATAAAAAGCAATAAAAAGTAAAAATAACAAAAACCATCAATATTCATAATAAGATCTTATAGTAATCTTACTTTTTATGAGCTGTATGATGGCATAGTGGTTAGCACTGCTGCTTCACAACTCCATAGTTCTGGGTTTGAGTTCTGGTTCAGTGTATGTGCAGTTTACATGTTCCCTCCTTGTCTTTGTTCAAGAAGTTTCATTTCCTACCATGTCCCAAAGACCAGTTTGGGGAACTGGTAACTCTAAGCTGCCCCACTATGACAGGGAATGGGTGACAGCTCATTGCAATGGATGACCAATCCATCTGGAGTTGCTTCCTGCTTGATGCCAGATCCTACTATCCTGAAAACCTGAATTAGATTGAACACAGAGGTATCTTATTTCATATTATTTGCCTTCAGTTCGCAAGTACATTCCATTTTTGTCTGAAATGTTTGAAATTTATTCCAGCTGTAAAACTCCATTTAATGCTCTAGAATAAAAAATGTAAGTGCGAGAAGTTTAATAAGCAAGGTATCAGAATTGTTCTGCATTTCTGTTTGTCTGAAGTTAATATTTACTATGACATTCACATAGACAAAATGGACCCCAGCTGTCTCAGTTGTTGTTTTGTTTGCTTTCTCACAATGGCAGGAATGACCCCTGAGACTGGTGCACCTTGTATGTCTCACACCAATCTGCTCTGCCTAATGGACACTTCCTGGAATCTGCATCTGCCCTTCACAATTTACTTCTAGAAGTAAGATCACATTGTTTTTTGTGAAAAATACCTACAAACTCAAAGTGCACAGACACTGAGAGATGCGGCTTAAAATAAAAATGGGAGTTAATGCGAACTGAAGCAACTAGCATCACTACAGGACATGTGTGAGAATGTGGATACACACAAGTCCATGACTTAGGTGGCATTTGCACTCGGAGTCAGCAAAGAGAGCAGGTGTTAGAGTTGATCAAGCCAGTGGCTTTGACTCATGATCAACTGGAGCAGAAAAAGAGCTGCAGGTTAACTCTGATGTGAATTTATACAAAACTTGACCTTCTCAAAGTGAACAAGTCAAACAGTGAACATGTACCTCTCTCTATCCCTCTCATTATCGAGGATCTGCTTCACTATGAAAATGTCTCTACAGAGAATAACAAAATTGTATTTCTAAACACATCATTTCCCAGCAGACAGACAACAGCTCTGCTAACAGCCACCTCATGCTGATTGGGCACAACATCGGAGTCCGCTGTGATTTTGCTCCATTCAACTACAAACATTTATAAATGTACACTCAGTTGTGGTTCCTTTACAGCATACAGCAGCAGCAACAACATGTTCGAAATGGCAGTCATCCTCAAAGGTGACCAACACTGTGCATGGCGGCAACACAAATCATGGCAAAAAAGCAAAGATACCATGTGTTAAGCCAGAAATCTGGTGGATACTATGAGTAAACATTTAGTCAGTCAGTCATTTTCCAACCCGCTATATCCTAACACAGGGTCACGGGGATCTGCTGGAGCCAATTCCAACCAACACAGGGCGCAAGGCAGGAAAAAATCCCGGGCAGGGCGCCATAAACATTTATGCTGAGAAAAAAAAGTTTTTAATAATTCAAACAATTTGTGGTTCCAATTAACTGTCTTAATGGAATAAAACAGATAACATGAAAAATAAAGACCATGCAACCATCCATATGTTTTTGGACCCACTTATACTATTAAAAGACCATGAGGAGAGCTTAATCTGACAGCAAGAGGGCATACGAAAAAATAACTAATTTACGCAAATGTACAGTACACCGAACACACACACTCATACCTTTGAGTTTCTAATTAATCTACCCACCATACCTTCAGGAAACTGAGATACTTGGAGAAAGTCTTTAGAGACACAGTGGTACAGACAGACCCCACACAGATCGTACCCCAACAAATATGCCGTATGGCACAAATTAAGGATCTTGCCCAGCTAGTTTTTGCAGGCAGTGTGGTGTAGTGGTTAAGGCTTCAGACTTTAATCACTTGAGGCTATGGGTTCCACTGACAATGTGTGACCCTGAGCAAGTCGCTCCGATTGGAAAACCAGGAGAGATGGAACCAATTGTATTATAAAGAGTTGTAAGTTGGCTTGGATAAAGGTGTCAGCCAAATAAGTAAATGTACTTTTGGCAATATCCTCATTAAATTTAGTATTATTCAGAGACGACCTAGCACACTGCCTGTTTTGAAACTTTACAAACTGATCTCTGATGGACACACCTGCTAATTGCACTTCTGGTTAGACCTAAACTGCATTTCGTTGCCTTGTACTTGTACATGTGTAATGACAATAAAGTTGAATCTAATCTAATCTAATCTAATCTGATCTAATCTCTGTCCTTAGACTGCCATTGCTCCTTTCTCTTGATAAGGCACAGCAGAACTTCTCATCAGCCACAGGAACTGTAATAAAGAATTTGTAAATTTGCTGCAGGCACCATTTCTCACTAATTTGTCGTTTCAGTGTATACAGTGGTTTGGCATCATTTTTGTAAAATCTCAGTAGGACTAAGTGTGTAACACTCAGCTCTAGTTTAGCTGCCCATACGGTTGTTTCGTATATTAGTTTAACAGGTTTCAAATTTAGAAATAGCACTTTCAGCTTTAGTCCAATGCACTTCACAAAAATACTCCTCTTAATTGGTTTTGTATGATTTCATAGGCCATTTAAAGCAAAAATTTTAAAGTACACTCTCTGTGCCCCAAACTGACCACTTAGCAGTACTTGCAATGTTCGGCTCCCAATGCATTAATGTTATGACTGGCACTAATGTAAAACCCCTGCTCTATGACACCATCACATAGGATTATGGAGCCTTCCTGGAGATTATGTAGAATTTTGCAGTTTGCAGCATCCCTTGTGCAAAGGCAGCTTGAAGAACAAAGTACAGGACCTTTGCTGGAAGCAAGCATTACATTTGTTTGTTGGACTATCCACTTCTGCTAACCCTGAAGAATAGAGTGATTGTCTAAAATGCATTCTACAATATAACTACCATGACAGAGATTAAGTTAATACAACCCTGTCATCATGCAGTAAACTGCAGTGCCAGTTTACCATATTTGCAGCTGGATGGAAATCCCATTGTGAAATGAGGAAAACACACAACTGGCAAACATGAAAGGCAAAGCTCGCAAGACACAGAAGTTTTAAATGTAAAGCTAAGTAAATGAATAAAGTTATGTCTTATCTTACCTGTTTTGTGCAGATCTTGATTGTGAGGGGCAGCAAATGCCTAGTAGCTTTGGGTCCAAGGCAGGATGCAGTGCACACTCGCTGATGCTAGGCCTATTAATGTATCATATTAATCTATGAGCCATGGAAAGAAAGCCACCCACATCTGGTCAAGGTTGAGTCACAGAGTTGCACAGGAGACTGGAGAAAGGGATCAGGTTTCAAAGGTACAAAAGCTTTATTGCTGAACTGGCAGGTACAGGCACAAGACTTTAGTCAAAAGCGGATTATCTCTTGCAGATAAGCAAGCAGGCTGCAATTGTCAAACGTCACGGTCCAGCTCCCCAAAGTCTTCATCATGTGGGTTCAGAAGCAAAGACCAGGACAGACGCAGTCTGAGGGAGAGAGGACAAGAGAGTGAGCCGCTAGGTTGTGCGGTAAGCCTGCAAGCCGGAAGCTGATCCTGTAAAGCGGACATGTAAGAATGTGTTTGTTTCTCAGTGAAATACTGTTAAGATGGAGTTTAATGGAGTAGGGGAACTACTGAACTGCACACGAGTGATGGCGGCCACTGTTATGGCCAGCTAATTGCCGGTGATACCAGTCACAATGTAAACTCATGCAGACAGGGGCATGGCTGGGATCTGAGCACCAGGATTTGGAGCAGAAATGTTGTCCTCTCTACCACCATGTTGATCTAATTAAACAGATAAAAGATCCACTGTACCCCCTAAAAAAGAACCCGAGGTAACACTTCCTTGTTATAATGTCAGTCTTAAACTCCTTACAGCATCAAATTCATATACAGTACTATACATGCTGCACATTGGAGGACTCAATGCTGTCCAGTTAAATCCTTAAGAGCTCCCATTGTCTGTTTCAAATCTAAATTGCCCCCAGATGTAAAGTGCATGTGGAGGACTTGGCTCAGAATGACAGTACTGATTTCTCAAGCAGATATACTCATCTGGCTTCACAGTACACTTGATTAAAAATGAGCCTTGTCTGCCCTCTGCTACAAAGTGATGAATTACTTTACCTAATGAAATATGTTCTGTTGTAGAAAGCAGCTTTCAAAAAGCTACCGAACCCATCCATCCCAGTTCAAAGATACAATTAGAAGAGATCCTCGTCGAATGCAGTCTAAATGGTTTGTCTCTTTCACTCTGAATGATTGTCAGGAATGAGCCATTAAACACCCTGGACTGACATATGCGTGCATTGATTCTCTCCTGCTTCTCATCAATGTGACACTGGTTTCACAAACCTGTGATGCTGATAAGAAGAAAAGAAGTAAGAATTGCATCTTTCAGAAGATTTCTTTTGTTTCAGTCCCATCTTTGTTTGCCAGAGGATAAAATGAATGTATCTTCTGTCTATTGTTGAAAGGTGAAGAAGTCAGCACTTCAAACAGTGAAGAAGACAACTCCTCCTTAAAAGTGTCCACTAAAACCCTTCTCGTAACAAGAATAAGGGTCACAAAGTTGTATCTATTAGTCATTTACTGCTCTGTTATAAGACCTTAATAAACACTTTGTTTTTCTAAATACTTACAAAGCAACAAAGACATCATCTTAGTCACTGCTCTGTCACTGCAAGGCTTTGTTTGTATTGCATATCAAAAAATGATGCACTGTAGTAAAACCCTTAAATCCCTAATTCTAAAGTGTCACCATGCTTTTTGCATTTATTACTTTGTTAAACTAGGGGGGGTTGCCCCATAATCACCAACTACTGGGCCAGTACTACGCACTAGCCACTTCATGGATCTGCCGCTTACGTATGGGGAAGCAGATGTACAATTTAAACAGATTGTTATTTTCATGGGAATTGTTACATACTGTATGCATAATAAAACTAACTATTTTACATTACAGTGAGTAATTAACCATATTAAAAAACAGCAAAACGTAATAATTAGAAAGTAAACTATGTTTCATGTTGCGTTAGAGTTATTCATTACGTTATACAATTTCGATTTCATTCTGTTTGGATTTGAAATTAACATGCAAATACTTTTTAAACTTTTACTGTAAAAACAATTTTTTGAATTACATTTTTCACTTTCATCGTGACAACGGAATGTATAGCTGCCTCTGAGTGAATTTCATTTCTTTCTCTCTAATAAATTAACCAACTTTTTCAATTGTTTGTTTCTGTGATTTGTTAATTGTCTTTGCAAAAGCTATTCTAACAGGAAACTGTTAACGTTTTAATACAAATGGCACATCAAGATCTCCTTTGGTGTCTAATGTTATCCACAGGAGAGTACTGCATTACCTTTCTTGGGTACATCCTTCTTTCAACAGTAATTCGGGTGGTGGAAGACCGGATGGTGGTAACGGTTGTAGATATTCTTCAGGATATTGTAAGTTGATGTTTACATCTTCCACACGATCACCACCAACTGTTTCAGCATAGTCTATTGATACACATTTAACCAATTTGCCGTGTAACTGATTGACAATTTTCACGTTAATTCGTTAGACTTCATAATTTCTCTGTGCTAGGATTGCCTGTGTACTCATTTCTTCTGTTGATAACCCTTCAGGATGAAATTCTTCAATAAGATTTGGACATAATAAGTCTTCTTTTATTGGGAACTTAAAGATAGATAGATAGATAGATAGATAGATACTTTATTAATCCCAAGGGGAAATTCACATTATGCAGCAGCAGTATACTGATACAAAGAAACAATATTAAATTAAATAGTAATAAAATAAATAAATAAATAAATAAATAAATAAATAAATAAATAAATAAATAAAAATAAAATGTTAGCATTTACTCCCCCGGGTGGAATTGAAGAGTCGCATAGTGTGGGGGAGGAACGATCACCTCAGTCTGTCAGTGGAGCAGGACAGTGACAAAAGTCTGTCACTGAAGCTACTCCTCTGCCTGGAGATGACACTGTTCAGTGGATGCAGTGGATTATTCATGATTGACAGGAGTTTGCTTAATGCCCGTCGCTCTGCCACAGATGTTAAACTATCCAACTTAACTCCTACAATAGAGCCTGCCTTCTTAACAAGTTTGTCCAGGCGTGAGGCATCTTTCATCTTTATGCTGCCACCCCAGCACACCACCGCGTAGAAGAGGGAGAAAAACATCAAAATTTTTAAGAACTAAGAGAGCAGGAACTGTGTCTGTCAATAGCATTCACACGAATGTGAGGTGAGAGGGCCATGTGCGTGGTTGAATATGGTTGAGAGGAGGGCGTAACTTGAAAACATCTCATGGCCAAAGTCTCGTTTCACGGGACTTGAAATTATCTCTTTGAATAAGTCTTGTCTCAGGATTTCCTTTTATAATAGAGAAATATGGTCTGAGTGGTGCTGTAATTAA
>JANRMT010062856.1:17879216-17902713 GCA_026402145.1 Polypterus bichir lapradei | reverse complement strand
TCCAAACAGTGGGCTATCAGTTGTTTGTTGGACAAATAACAACAACAACATTTATTTATATAGCACATTTTCATACAAATAATGTAGCTCAAAGTGCTTTACATGATGATGAAAAGATTAATAAAAGACAAAGTAAGAATTAAAATAAGACAACACTAATTAATATAGAATAAGAGTAAGGTCCGATGGCCAGGGAGGACAGAAAAAACAAACTCCAGACAGCTGGAGAGAAAAAAATAAAATCTGCAGGGGTTCCAGACCATGAGACCGACCAGCCCCCTCTGGGCATTCTACCTAACATAAATGAAAACAGTCCTCTTTGTATTTAGGGTTCTTATGGAAGGACTTGATGGTGATGGTCATGTAGACTTCCGGCTTTTAATCCATCATTGTAGGAACATCACAGTGCTTTGATTAGGTGGTGGTGGTGCAGGTCCCCACCACAGAAAACCGGGTAAAGAAACAGAAGAGAAAGTAGGGGTTAGTACGGATTTTAGAGCCACCATGAATATTGTGAAAAGCATGCCCCCGATACAGACAGACAGACACCAGAATGTCCAAAATGCACACTTTTATTAAGTACACAGTACCACAATATCAACAGTCTCAGTCTCTCTCTCTTTCTCTTTCTCTTTCTCTTCGTCTTTCTCTTTCTCTTCACAATGACCTCTTCTCCCCTCCTCACAAACTTCATCTCCTCCTTCTTCCCAACTCTGGCTCAAGGTTGGGAACTCTGGAGGTAGGTGGCCCCTTTTATAATAACCCGGATGGGCTCCAGGTGGTCCATCTGACGTTACTTCCTGGTTTGGCGGAAGTGTCATGAGAGCATCCGGAAGCACTCCGGGTGTCCCTGGAACTTCTTCCAGCAGCACTTTCTGGTGTGGCGGAAGTGCTGCCATCCAAGGTTCCAACCACGTCCGGGCGCCCACTGGTGGTGACTTCATCTTCGCAAAGGGTTGAGCTTTGCAGCTCCGTGACCCCCATGCATTCCAGGGCAGCCGCCCACCTGCTCTCCAGGGAAAATATTGTCCCATTTCCGGTCCCCTGCTTCTTCCGGCGTTCTGGTGGGGCAAAGTCCCTGGGCGTCTATGACAATAGTCATGATAATAAATTGAATATACACAGTATCAGGATTAAATTAAAATGAAGTTATGAGAAGGCCATGTTAATTGTAATAATAATACGCCAAAGACATCATAAAGGTTTGGGGCAGCCACCCATATATTGTTTTTTCCAGCTGCAAAAGGGTTTGTTGTATCGTAAATCTCAAGTATATTTCACAGAGTCCAAACTAGAACTGGCTATGTAGCCCAAGATGGAGTCTTTAAAGGCCTGGAGAGGAACTGATGTCATCAAAATGGCCGGAACCAGAAGTGACGTCAGCAAAGGGGCCGGCTTCAGAAGCGATGTCAGCAAAGGGGCCGGCTTTGGAAGCAACGTCAGCAAAGGGACCGGCTTCGGAGGTGACGTCAGCAAAGGGGCCGGCTTCGGAAGTGATGTCTTCTGAGGCGCCGGAACCTTGCAGGATTTCCCGGGAAAGGTCTGTAGGGAACTGAGAAAGACAGTCAGCGCACTCCGCCACCCCCTGGTCAGATGTTTCATTACTCTTACTCAGGCCCTTTAGCTGCCTCCTACTCACACATGTGTGACATAATGTAATGAGTTTTTGGCAGTTTTTTAAAGTGCTTTACTGTATTAGTCTGTTTGATGGACTGAAAGTGATTGCACAGGAGATCCAGAGATGAAAGTGGGCACTCACGTCAAAGTCACCAGCCTACTAAGATTTCTTTTCACCAAATAGGTTGTAATTATTGCTTTTAGTGGCTGTGAGGGAAAACTGAAATAGAAATAAACTTTAAGAGTAAAGATGAGGATTCCACAGAGAATAATATGGTTCTACGCCACGAAGATCAATGTGACATGAGCAGACCTGCAGAGGATGAAGATGTGAGATCCATACCTGCAGAAATTAATATTAGGCCTGTAGAGTTCAGCAAAAATTGATCTAGGAAAATTTATTTTCTGCTGATGGCACTGAGTTAATTCAAAATACTTCTAAAGAGATCATTAAATTTGCTTACTTGGCTGAACACCTTCATTCAAGGCAATATTTAACATTTACGATACAATTGGTTACATTTCTTTTTGGTTTTCCAATTGGAGCACAGGCAGGTCAAGTAACTCACTTATGGTCACACAGTGTCAGTGGTAGGATTTGCACCCACAACCTCAGGGTTTGAGGTCCAAAGCCTTAACTACTGCACCACACCAGTCAGAACTGAGGGACAGATGAATGCAGGCAGGACAATGAGGTCCTTGAAGAAAACTTGCTCCAGAATGCACACGTCCTTAGCGACTGGGATGACGATTCACCTTTCAGCATGACAGCAACCCAACGTATGCAGCCAACAGGTTTCTAACTGTTCTTTTGTAGCCCAGACTTAAACCCCATTGAACAAGGGCCATATTTGCTGCTAAAGGGACTTCTACAAAATACTAAATTAAGGGTCTAAATGTTTATGTAAATGAGAAATATCAGTTTTTGATTTTTAATAAATTTGCACAGCTTTGTAAAAACATGTTTTCATTTTCTCTTTATGGGTTAGTGAGTGTAGATTGATGGCCAGGAATGGCAAATATGTCTATTTAAAATGAAATATCCAACACAACGAAGTATGTAGAGAGTGAATGGGTCTGAATGCTCATTTCTGAGTCCACTGTAAATAAAAGTACCATGGAAGGTCACACTTTTAGTTTCAGTGCCCCGAAACTATGCTGTGATATGAGGAGCCTGCTCATTTAAGGAATGGATCTTCAGTCACAGCATTTTAAATGCTTGCTGAAGACGCACCATTGTTGTCTGCCATACCTTGATCAGAGCTGCTGATTAGTTGCTTGTAACGCAACTCTGTCTGTTAGTCATTTGCTTAAAAAATAAAACTATGAACTGTAACTGACCCTCGCCCTGATGTACTTGGTACTACTGCCACATTGCCAAGCATCAACTGTGACTGACACATATGAAGACTATCATATTATATAACAGGTATGGACTCTGGCATGCAGCCTTACGATATTGTCGAATGCTAGGAAATAAGAGAGCGATCAAGGGTAGCAAAGAATGCAACTTTGTAGGTTTCAGATGACTAAAGGCACCTCAGAGGTTTATTCTCTCTATTTTCCTCTCCATTATTGTTAACAGACCATATCTAAATTGTTAGGCTAATTGTCAACATAACTCTATATTTACATTAACCATTGGCATTGATTTTTGTTTTACAGTTTGTTTACTTTGAAATGTGTGTTGTACATGTTGTAATATTTTGTACTGCACTGCTATCATATTAAAGTTGTAAATATACATAACCACTCTATGGCCAAAGTTATACTTCACGCGACGCGATGCATGCTGCAGCGGACGCTCCTGCTACGCAAGCGTTGTAGTGTTCATACTTGCGCGCGTACTTTACGTAAATCTGGAGGAATCTACCAAGTGACAGTGTGAGATATTATCACGGTGAGAACATGTTCGGCTTCTCTGTGTTGTGAATTGCCTAGAACACTCATTAAATTCCGATAACACCTTACCGCAATATCTCTGAAAATTATGTTTATTGATTAAATCCATCAATCCAGGGATGTGTCTATTCCAGCAAGCACTGGGCATGAGTGAGAAACAATCCCTGGACGAGGCCTCAGCTCATCGCAAGTTGAATACAAGCACACACATACGCTGGAGTCATTTTAGCGGCACCAAATCCCCAAATCTGCATATCTTGGGAAGGAAACGGAGCACAGTGTGAAATACAAGCAGGAAATACTAGCAACATAACTCCCTGCGAGACAGCAGTGCTATCGCTCTGCCACTGTGACACCCCGATGTGTGTAATTATTCCCCCCATGTGTGTAATTATTAACAGTATTCATTATTTAAACAAAATTATATGTAAATTGTAACATACATACTTTAATGCATTTCATCATGAAAGTGATATCAAGTACAAATCTAAAGATTCTAAATGTGCAGAGAGTTGGAATATCATAAATTTAATTTGTTCTGTGTAGTGATCTATTGCTGCTTGCTGCTGCTGTCAGGTCCAAGAAGCTTGTAGCGATTAAAAACTGGGATGACGTTTACAATGGTCTGCATTAATGATAAAGTAAACTACGAGGTTAAAGTGGACATTTCGAGATTAAAGCCGAAATTTCCACTTTAATCACAAAATACACGTTTTCACCGTGTCCTTTATTTTTTTCTCAGTGGCTCAAATACAGCGCTATACATTATGTTGCTGTTGTGAAGTTGCAAAAATAAAAAATAAAAAAAAAAAGGACGACACAAAAGATGGTATGTGAGACTTTTAAAATGTATCGTGTCATTACGATCGGGAATATGCGACGCTTGAATATAAAAGCACCACGAATGCATCTGTATGTCGGCATTTTGCTTCACCACATCGAAGCATTCACCCCGTAGGATCTGCATAGAGGCTTTCTGTCACATGTAGATAGTAAACAGAGACTCTGACGTCACATTCCGACTTTTAGCACACTGCGCCCCCCAACTTTTTGCTGGTACTGCAACTCCCGCACGCATCGCGCTAATTTCTGAGGACCTGCTCAGAGGACGTGTGAAATGAATGCTGGGAACGCGTGGCAGCCATGACGCGGGCGCGTACGCGTTCTGAGTGTGAAGTATAAATAGGCCCTAAGCCTGTAGTCAGTGCAGAACACGATACAGGAAAGAAAACTGAAAGAACTGAACACAACAGTGTAGAAAAAACATGGAAAGAAAACAAAGGCCCAAAAGCCAACTTAAACCAATTATGTTTTTGGTGATCCCATAGCCTGAGTGCAAGAAACCAGTTCTGAACAGAACAACTTGCTCTTACCTTCAGAACACCAACTAACCAACTAGCCACCAACCTGTATGTCTTGTGATGTAGGATGAAAACCAAAAAGCTTGAAAGCACAACTACACTGAAGTAGGAAAAACATGCAAAGGTAATATACACAGCACCCTGGCCAGGATTCAAACCCATTCTCCTAAAGCTGTGAGACAGCAGTACTAACCAACATGCCACCATGGAGCCTGTGATATAGGTCAACATGTGAGGTGTGACAATAAAACTTTGTCTTCAGATTTTCATACTCTGCAAAAATGCAAATTTGCACTCATAAGCAATGGTTCCATAAAAACTGACATGAGAGATCAGCCTGAACTCATATGCAAATTATTACATTTCCATGACTGAAACACTTACATCCTGCTACTAAAGGGGCACGCCTCGACTTTATATAGCAGAAGTAAGTAATCCATCAGCAAGTTTCAGAACAACTGAAATAGCTGAGTTAGTCTGGCTGTACCTTACAAAATATGACCTTGTTTCTTAAATAAAACCCAGTAAAATTTCTTGAAGTTTTGTTCATGGGTTTGAAAATAGAGCTACTTTAACAGACAAGAAAAAGGACCAAATTAGAACATCAGAGATCTGTGAGATGTGAATCAAAAAGAAAAAGGAGTAAAGACTCAGGGAGATGACAGGTTTTAAAGATCAGAAGTATATGCCATGTGATATGAGCAAGATCAAGACCATCCATCCACCTACATTCTGATCCATTTATTCACATCAGCATCACAGGGAAATGATGCCTTTTTGGCATCATTAATGCAAGGCAGGAACTAACCCTGAACTAATATGCAGGTCATCAGTGGGCATATTCACCTATACTGGTCCAGTACAGAGGGTCTCCAATTAGCCTACATGGCCATCTTTGTGATATGAGGAAAAGCAGCCAGAGCGCTCAGATGAAAAACTACACCGACACAAAGAAAACATGCAAGCAGCAAATAAACAGCAACCCAGGACTCTGAAGCTGTGAAGAAGTAGCATTAACTCAGCGTTTGTCAACCTTTTAATATTTGCGACCCGAGTTTTCATAACAGTTTTAGTCGTGCCCCCCCTAACATTTTTTTGAAATGTAGATGCATATTTTATTATACCTACTTAACTTTTATCGACATTTATCTAACTCTATATTTATTGTTCTCGTATCAGAATGTAGTTTAAGTTAATTTGTTTTGGTTTCAACAGATGTTTTTTTCATATTTTTGATTCTTGTTTTTTTTTTTTCATATCTTCATGCCCCCCTAGGGGGGCCCACCCCACAGGTTGAGAACCACTGCATTAACTATTATGTCTCCAACAAAGAAGAGTTCAGAAGCCAGTTAGACTTATAGCAAACCCATGCATCCTTTTGTAGCCTTGAGTCATACTATCCTGACATGACTTAACTGTAATATGGCTCCATAAGACTTCCGGTCAGGACATTTTCATCTATTGTGATATCAGCAGATAAGCAGCAGTTAATATATAAAACATTAGAACATGAAATCAGTCTAGACCAGAACAGGCCATTCAGTCCAACAAAGCTCACCAGTCCTATTTACTTAATTTGTCTAAAACATCATCAAGTCAAGTTTTGAAAGCCCACAAAGTCTTACTGTCTAAAACACTACTTGGTAGCTTATTCCACGTGTCTATGGTTCTCTGTGTAAAGAAAAACTTCATAATGTTTGTGCAAAATTTACCCTTAACAAGCTTCAGATTGTGTCCCTGTGTTCTTGATGAGCTCATTTTAGAATAACAGTCTTGATCCGATGTACTGATTCCCTTCATAATTTTAAGCACTTCAGTCATGTCAACTCTTAATATTCCTTTGCTTAAACTGAAAAGGCTCAGCTCTTTTAATCTTTCCTCATAACTCATCCCCTGTAGCCCTGGAATCAGCCTAGTCACACTTCTCTGGACTTTTTCTAGTGCTGCTATGTCCTTTTTTCAGCCTGATGACCAAAACTGCACCCAGTACTCCAGATGAGACCTCACCAATGAATTATAAAGCTTGAGCAGAACTTCCTTGGACTTGTACTCCACACATCAGAGAGCTATATAACCTATCATTCTGTTTGCCTTCTTAATGGCTTCTGAACACTGTCGGGAAGTTAATAGTGTATGGTGTACTCTCTATGTTCAGACCTCCCATTGTGTGCTCAGAATGAGATAAATGAGATGTAGCTACAGTGTTGGTGAAGCAAAGGGGACCTGAGGAAAATCAATTCTTTTTTAATGACAAAAAATATAGATACTCAGAAGCGTTCAGTGCTGTATTTTTTTTTTCAATTTAATTGTCAGAGGAAATATTACCTGGGCACAAGGGTCACAAAGCTTTGGTGAGTGATACAAAGTAAAACAAACCACCAACCACTCTTTAAATTATGCAAAATCTTTTCAAGAATGAACCCAAATCAGCTCCTTATCTCAAACTAGCTTATTATCTATTCAGTTCGAAATTGTAGTTTTCATTTGTCTGGTGTTTTGGCTATATGCACACGGTAGTGCTGATGTACTTCCGGTGAAATCTCAGCCAAGGTCAGTCACTTCCATTGTCCATACTGCAGTTGTGATTTTTGCTTAGTAGCAAGAATGTCCAAGAAAAAGAAGTTTAAGTTTCAGAGTACAGATAGCCCTACAGCTGTACATTGTTGTGCACCTTTAGGTCAAGCTTCCAGTATCTACCACAAGGTACTTTTCATACATTTCCCTCTTATGCAGAAACCCGATCTGAATGGAACATTGCTATCCAGATAGAGAGCTTAACAGTTAGTCCCCATACCCACATTTGTAGCGATAGTTTAAAAAAGAAGGTTTTCAAAGCCAGGGTTTGAGACAGGGAGATGACTGTTGAAGAAGGGAGTGGTTCCTGCGTTGTTTGAGTGGAACAATTTCTAATTTCAACTTTCAAGACCATGGGTTTGGGAGAAGAGAAAGCGACCAACAGAGGATGACACACTGGGCGAGGAATAGGATGATAAAATCCTCGAAGACCATGACTACGCTTGGCTCTGGATCCAGCAGTTGTCGATCTAGCGCTTGATGAAAACATGTCTCTCTGAGAGGAGATCCACCAGCTGAGGAAACACATTGAGACCCTTACAATGAAGCAGCAGTTTGGCATTCACCATTTTGTTGGCTCAGACAGAGATATTCACTTTTTTTACAAGGTAACATATCCAGCAGAGTCATGTTATTAAGTATTAAACATATTCACCTGTCCCTGAATAAATTTTAATGACTAATACAGTTGTATGACTTTTCTATGTCAGACAACTCCTTGCCAACCTGGAAATGTATTATATTTGTAAGGCAGTCTGATCCTGTTGGATTTTAAACCACAAAATGAATAGGACAGTCAATGCATACAACTCACCATGTCATCCTACGAAGAAGACTAAAAACACCTGTACAGTTACATGCACATGCACACAATGAAAAAAAAACTGCTGGAAAAAGACATCAAAATATTCAAAAAAAATTAACCAGCGTTATCCATCCATCCATCCATCCATCCATCCATTGTCCACCGCTTATCCGAAATTGGGTCGCGGGGGCAGCAACCTAAGCAGAGAAGCCCAGACCTACCTCTCCCCGGCCACCTCCTCCAGCTCCTCTGGGGGGACCCTGAGGCGTTCCTAGGCCAGCCGGAAGATATAATCCCTCGAGCGTGTCCTGGGTGTGCCCCGTGGCCTTCACCCAGTGGGACATGCCCGGAACACCCCCCTAGGGAGGCATCCAGGGGGCATCCTAACCAGATGCCTAAACCACCTCAACCAACTCCTCTCAATGCGGAGGAGCAGAGACTCTACTTCGAGTCTCTCCTGGATAACTGAACTCCTCACCCTATCTCTAAGGGAAAGTTCAGCCATTCTGCGGAGAAAACTCATTTCGACCGCATGTATCCGCGATCTTGCTCTTTCGGTCACTACCCAAAGCTCGTGGCCATAGGTGAGGGTAGGAACGTAGATCGACTGGTAAATTGACAGCCTCGCCTTTTGGCTCAGCTCTCTCTTCACCATGATGGACCGTTGCAGAGCCCGCATTGCTGTGGATGCCGCACCGATCCGTCTATCAACCTCCAGCTACCTTCCCTCACTCGTGAACAAGACCCCGAGATACTTGAACTCCTCTACTGGAGGCAGTAATGTGTTCCCAACCCAGAGAGAGCATTCCACCCTTTTCCAACAGAGAACCATGGCCTCAGATTTAGAGGTGCTGACTCTCTTATCTGCCGCTTCACACTCGGCTGCGAACCGCTCCAGTGAGAGCTGGAGGTCACTGTCCGTTGAAGCCAACAGAGCCACGTCATCCGCAAATAGCAGAGATGAGATTCTTAGGTCACCGAACCAGACCCCCTCCGCTCCTTGGCTGCACCTAGAAATTCTGTCCATAAAACTTATGAACAGAATCGGTGACAAAGGGCAGCCCTGGTGGAGTCCAACCTCAACAGGAAACAAGTTCAGCTTATTACCGGTAATGTGGACCAAGCTCTTGCTCCTCCTGTACAGGGACTGAATGGCTCATAACAACGAGCCTTGCACCCTGTACTCTTGGAGCACACCCCACAGGATGCTTCTAGGTACATGGTCGAATGCCTTCTCCAAATCCACAAAACACATGTGGACTGGTTGTGCAAACTCCCATGTCCCCTCCAGGATCCTGGCCATGGTTTAGAGCTGGTCCAGTGTTCCACGGCCAGGACGGAATCCGCATTGTTCCTCTTAAATTCGAGATTCGACTATCAACTGAACTCTCTTCTCCAGCACCCCTGAAAAGACCTTACTGGGGAGGCTGAGGAGTGTGATCCCCCTATAGTTGGAGCACATCCTCAGGTCACCCTTCTTAAAAAGGGAGACCACCACCCCAGTTTGCCAATCCAGAGGCACTGCCCCCGATGTCCATGCGATGCTGTAGAGACGTGTCAACCAGGACAGCCCCACAACATCCAGAGCCTTGAGGAACCCAGGGTGGACCTTGTCCACCCCAGGGGCCCCGCCACATCAGAGCTTTTTAACGACCTTGGTGACCTCAGCCCCTGATATGGACAGGCTCCCCTCGGAGTCCTCCAGCTCTGCTTCCTCTAAGGAACACATGCTGGTGGGACTGAGAATATCCTTGAAGTATTCCTTCCACCGGTCAATAACGTCTACAATTGAAGTCAGCAGGACCCCATCTCCACTGTACACAGTGTTGGTGGAGCACCACTTTCCCCTCCTGAGGCCCTTCACGGTTTGCCAGAACCTTCTCGGTGCCGACCAAAAGTTGTTTTCCATGGCTTCCCCAAACACCTCCCATGCCCGAGTTTTTGCTTCTGCAACAGCCAATGCCGCCACACACTTGGCCCGCCGTTACCCCTCAACTGGCCCTGGATTCCTACTGGTCAACCAGACCCGATAGGACTCTTTCAACCTTGTGGCCATAGCTCCATTCTGCTGCTTCGACAATGGAGGCTCAGAACATGGCCCATTCAGACTCAATGTCCTTTGCCTCCCTCGGAATGAGATTGAAGTTCTGCCAGAGGTGACAGTTAAAGATCTTTCTGACCGGTTCCTCAGCCAGACATTCCCAGCAGACCCTCACTATACACAGCGTTAACCAGTGTTAAAGTCCAGCAAATGATACACAGACTGAGCAGGTCTGGTTGTTCTAAACACATTCGAACTGCTGCAGACAGATGTACTTCATAGCACAAACCAAAGCTGGGTTTTCAGCATACCTGTATCAGTGATAAATGAAAGCAAGGAAGATGCAAATTCTGTGGATAATGAGATGCGCTCTGACTTTGAAGAAACAAAGCTGGCATATAAAGTGCAGCTCAACAGATGTACTTGATGTTGAAAATGAGAACACAACCAGAATTTGTGCTTCCACTCAAAGAAGGAATGTGAAGAAGCTCTTCCCTCCTTTGAACCTCTGCACCCATTCCTCGATCTATCTAAAGGGCTCATGAAGCCATTGCATCTTTTTGGAAAAAGACCAGAGGCAAAAAAAATATTGTTCACTCTTCTTTATCATTAGTACCTCTGGACATATTGTTGGCTCAGTGTTTAGATCTAATTATTCACATACCCAGCATGTTATTCTCAAATGCCTTGCTGGATAGCTATCTATTTGGACTTTGCTTGTTCTCCCATGTTTTTTTCTGCAAGTACTGTAGTTGTTCTCCACATTCTCAAAGGTGGACATTTGAGGTTAATTTTGATTCTAAATTGTCCCCATGTGGAAAATGTGTGTGTATGTGTGTGTGTGAGTGAGTAGGTCTTGTGATGGACTGTAACTTGTCTACAGTTGGTGCCTGCTTTGTACCTGATGCCCCAGTCTATGCAAGCAAGAGCCAAATTCATAATTTTATGAAAGTTATGTTACTTCTGTATTAATTACAGTAATAATCTCTTGAGTATTTCTACTATACTGTATTTAGTGCTGTTGATTGTTATTATAGTTGTTGTAGATAATTGTTTTTACTCACTTTGGTACTATGGTCTTCAGGAGATTGAACAATTTAGTCATGTACTCTTTCTCATACTTATCTTAGTTGCTGATTATGAGACAATAAGGATGATGTCATTTTCTAAAATCCATGAAAGCTCTTTGGTTTTATGTGATGTACTCAGTTACTTCTTCAAAACATGAAGTGAACTGTGCCACTGGTTCAGTTACTCAAGTGTAATGTCCTATTGTGTGTTCATTTGTGAGGGTGTTAGGAAAATGGCCCTACTATTAAGCATTTAAGCATGTTCTGTTACTTCTGTATTTATTGCAGTGACAATCTCTTTAGCATTTCTATGATAGTTAATAGTGTTGTTTATATTTTAGGTTTTGAGGATTACTGCTTTTACTCATATTATTATTACTATGGTCTTAAGGAGATTGAATGTGTTAAGGTAAATGACTCTACTATGATAACCCCTTTATAATAATTAGTAGCTTGGTAATCATCTGGCTTTTTATATTTTTTTAACTGGTGGTGCATTGCTCCATGGTTCAGAGTTCAGATTCTGACATTCTCTGTGTGGGGTTTGCATGTTCTCCCTGTATGTGTATGGTGTATTGGTATTTACACCACCTAACTCAGGGATTTTTGTGTTATGTTAGTTGTAGACTCTAAAATGGCATCATATTATCGAATATGTGTGTGTGTGCCATGAGATGGAGCTGTGCCCTTTCCAGGGTTAGTTATTCTTTGTGCCCGATGCTGCCAATATACAGGTATACTCTTGTCTCTGTGACCCTGAACTGTGCTAAATTGATGGAAAGAGAGAATAAACACACCAGATGTAGATACATATCCCACTACTTGCTCACTTTGTGACCCATTTCTTAGTGCTCTAGCCAATTTTCTAAATCTCTTTTATTGTTCAGGAACATAGGAAGCCAAGACACTCAATATAATGATTACGTCAAGGACACATTGACCTATACACACTTATACATGGTCACTTAACATTCCCCAGTCATCCTTACAACATGTCTTCAGATTATGAGTGAAATTACATATAAGCATGTTAGCAACAAGAGGAAGACACCCCTATCAGGAGTCAAACTGAGGCCTAAATGCTGTGAAGTGGATGAGTTCTGTCCAAAATGGCATGTTACTACCAAAATGGCATTCATGTTACACTGAAATGTATATATATATTTTTTTTTTTGGAGATAGAAGTTTCTTAGTAAAAAGAACCGTAAGAAATAGAGATGGTGTCATATTTCATTTGGGTGCTTCTTCTGTGTGTGCATGATAGAGGTTTAAGGAATCCTAGATCACTAAATGGCCCTGGTGCTGCATATGAAATCCCTGCTCAGTAAGCGTACTGAAAATACCACTAGTAATCCAGAAATGAATCCTGTCCTAATTTGTTGCCCTTCTCAATATCAGACCCTCCATGACATGCATGTGCCACTTTTATTGTGATTGCCTGTCTTTTGTCGCCATCTACTGGATTTCTTTCAGCTCCACACAGCCTTGCTAAAGCAAAGTAGAGCATGTGTTTAAAGTGAAATCACTGAAACGGTTTCTTCCACAAGCAAGCTCTGCCGTCTGTGTTCTTATAAGTCACCATATGACATGTGGGGCTTAATAAAAATATATCTGTTCTAATTGGCTTTTCAATTCCGTACTCCTAACAATTTGTATTTTCACAATGCAAAGACACTTATTCCACTAATTTGTTACGATTTTAATTGTGGAGGTAAGTACACAAGGAGGCATTCATTTGGAAAAAGGCACCAAGTGATTTCTTCTGCTTAGCTGTCAAGAAAGGCTTTATTTTAGCTCAGCTGCAGCCAAATAATATGCCTAAAGCCACAATAAGCAATATAGTGGCATTCATGTCATTGTGTATGGTGCAAGACCCACTCTCTTGAGCTGACCCCTTCATATTATAGGTATATCTTCTACCTTGGAATATGGACCAAGGATCTATAAGCAGTCAGTGCAAGTTTGATATCATCACATTATCTAATATAGTAATACAAAATACTAATAATATTTGTCTAGATGGGGAAGGGTTGGGTTGATTAATGTAACTCAAAGTTCAGATCATTTCTAAGAAATTATTTAAATGGATAATAGACAGCAAGATATCGGTTTCAAGATGATCAGCTCTTGGGGACAGATTGCAGGCGTCCCACTGAGGAGCACTGACAGTCAAATCAATGGGGTTCATCAGAAGGCTGTCATTTAGCTTTTAGTGTCCATTTTAGCAAATCAGAGACATGGAGTGGGCAGAAGATGACAGATGGTTGATTGCAAAGGAAGCATATTAGTAGGTTCAATATTGACATTCTCCCACAATGTGTATATATCTTTTCTTTGCAATTAAGGAGAGGCAAACTGCTCCTGAGAGAATATCTGTCTTACACAACAAATAACTAATATAATTTAATTTATATTAAACTTTTATTTCTTATTTAATTGGTACCGCATCCTGTTCTGGTTCCTGCCTTGTACGCAGTGCTGCCATGGCAGCCTCTGTAGCAGTGATCCTGAACTAGATCAAATGAATGCGCTTCTTATTGAATGGTAAAATTATCCTTTCAGAGTGGTGACAAGTGACACAGTGGTCAATATTGTTTTCTTAGAGCACCAGATTCCTGTTTATGAATCCCATTCTGGTCCTGTCTATGTGCAGTGTGAATGACCCCATCATGCTGATGTGGGCTTTTATTCTCAGGGTGCCCCCATACTCCATCCCAATCACAAAGACATGGAAGGTAAGATAGATTCTAAATTGACTTAGCATAAGAATGGGTGTGTACATTAGTGTCCTCTATAACACCCAAAGGGAGATGTGAAAATCAAAAATGCACTTTTGTGAGAAGGATTTAGGAGTCGCAGTGGACTTGTCACTATCAACTGCCAGATATTGTTCAGAAGCCATTAAGAAGGCTAGTGGAATGTTACCCTTTATAGCACAATGTGTAGAATACAAGTCCAAGGAGGTAATGCTCAAGCTTTGTTATGCATTGGTGAGGCCTCATCTGGAGTACTGCACAGAGTTTTGGACTCCAGGCTACAAAAAGGCAATAGCAACACTAGAAAAAGTCCAGAAAAGAGTGACTAGGCTGATACCAGGGCTACAGGGGATGAATTACGAAGAAAGATGAAAAGAGCAGAGCCTTTTCAGTTTAAAGCAAAAGAAGATTAAGAGGTGACATGATTGAAATATTTAAAATTATGACGGGAATTAGTCCAGTGGATCGAGACTGCTATTTTAAAATGAGTCCATCAAGAACACGGGAGCACAGTTGGAAACTTGTGAATGGTAAATTTCACACAAACATTAGGAAGTTTTTCTTTACACATAGAACCATAGACACCAAGAATAAGTTACCAAGTAGTGTGGTAGACTGTAGGAAGTTTTGGACTTTCAAAAGTACACTTGTTATTTTGGAAAAACAGCAGATAAGACTGGCAAGCTTTGTTGAGAGGAATGGCCTGTTCTTGTCTAGACTGTTATAATGTTCTAATATTCTATAATGGACTCACTTCCTAACCAGGATTGGCACCTTCACTGCACCCTCATTCTGCTGGGATAGACTCTGGCTCATCATGACAATATATCAGAAAGAGCTGGCTTAAAAATTGAATAAATGAATTAATTCCAGTCATCCATTTCTGAATCCACTCTCTCCAGCATGTGATAATGGGAAGTAAAATCTTATGCTAACAGCATCCATAAAAAAGCAGGGGTCGTGCAAGGAAAGGACACTGGTCCATTGCTGGTGTTACACACAAGCACACAGGGCACAGCTTAAGGCCTCTAGTGACTGCAATTCTACCACCACTCCAGGGGTTGGCACTGTTTCTTAATACATCTTTTCTTCCTCCCTCTGAAGATCAGATGATTGACAGCTATAACACCACTAACATCACTTCCGGTATCCTCCCACCTGGACCCGCCTCTTCCTGTGGAATGACTCAAAGCCAGCAGACGCACCATCGTAATCAGTTCTCCTGTGAACTCGCATCTGTTAAAATAGCTTCACAATTTTTGCGTGTTTTTCTCTGCTTTCTCAAATCCAGTTATACAGGGTGACCAGGCTGGTACACTAGTTCTTTATCATTTTCTTATCATTCTTTTACTCTGACACTGACATATTTGAACACATAGCAGGTACCTAGCTGATACATAATTTCTTTGTTTTGATGAATTCACTTCTCCTCTTCTGCCAAATTTAATTACAGATCTCTTAATACAGGAAAGGGTATGGTTAAATGGTTGACCCTTCTCAACATCCCACTGACAAAATGGTATGGTTTTAAGGTTCTCTTCTACCCCTCCTAAAATGAATGGCATACTTGCCAGACACGTGTATTGCCTAAGCTACAAGTCAGTACAGTATTTGTTATACCCTTCCACAAGGCAAGTTTTGAATACTTCCAAATTTGCTTAAACTGCAAACTAGCCATGCACAACTTCAGGATACTGCCATTGAGATTCATGCTCTCACTTTTTTCATAGGCACATAATTGAAAATATTTTGATTTCAGATTTTAAAAACTATATTATTTACACATGTTCCTCTTTCAGTCTTCGACTATGGTTCCTGGGGTTGATGCACCAATTGATCCTCTCTTAGCTACTGTATGTCACTGCTCATGCCAACCCACACTGAGACAATTGGGAAAAATTAATGATCCTAACTTTACATTTTTTATTCTTGACAGGGAAAACAATTCTTTGTGAACACAGGCACAGGCAGAAGATCAAATGCAATGGAAAGGTGAAGCAGCAGCATTAACCTCTATGTTGCCATACTGATTAAAAGAAGCCACTGATCAACTTTGTGTATATTTTTTTTCAACAACATGTGAGCACAGAAATGAATATGAGACTAGTCTATCACAGAGCATACATACTGTATATTATACACCTCTCTCACTAGGTCATTGAATGCTGTTACCAATTAATCTACAACATAACACAAAGGAAACCCACACAAACACAGGAAGTGCATGCCACCTTATCATAGAAACGAGGTATATAAATGGAGTCCTGCCGCTCTGCAACATCAAAGCTGATACCTGAGCATGACTGTTGGCCTAGTTATGAAAAACATTTCATAGTGATGAAGCAAACTCCATTATATCACTGGTTTTGTATTTGCACTCAATGATATGGGGACAAATTACAAAAACAAATGTTCAGTGGCACAATGGTCAGTGCTGTGGTCAGAATCCTGGGTTCAACTCTTGAGTACTGTCTATGTGGACATGGCACATTCTCCATGGATCTATCTTGGTTTTCCTTATTTCCTACCATGTTTTTCTTCCAATATTCCAAAGACGTATTGGTTATTGGACTGGTGACTCCAAATTGGCTTGGTGTTAGTTGGCTGTATGTGTGAGTGTGCCCTGTCCAGGTTTTGTTCCTACCTTCTGCCCATTACTACCAAAAAAGGCAACAGCTTCCTACACTATGGACCACATGGATCAAAACAGTGGCTGAAAATAAAAAAAAGCAGAAAAAAGCAAACATACATTACCTCAGTCCATGCCTAACCAACAAAGTGTTAGTTTTTCTGAGTATAACCGCTAATATAATTTTGGCCATTCTTTCCCTTATTCTAAACAGTGCTCCTGCCATCAAACCTTTAATCTGTTGTGTTCAATAGATACATGTCCTCCTAAGAGAGAATGGCTTTCTACTCATTATCCTGCAGTGGATATAGCTAGAGGGCAGCTATTGATACCTCTCCTGAGATCAAGAGTTTGGACTAAGTGATTGCCAAAAAACCTGCACTGAGTGCTGCCACTAGCCTGTGCTAACCTGCAGCTACACAAACCACTCCAAATATGTCACCTGCCCAGACTTGCAGTATGTAGGTCTCTTGGCACTTTCAAATTCATTCCTTCTGCTTTTCCAGAATGAGAACATTTGAAAGAAGCTAGTCCATTGCTACTTAGGCTACACCCCAACCCAGTACATAACCGGTTTCTGTTTTGCAGAAAGCCACAAAAATAGAGTGCTTGGAAGGAGAAGATACAGTATGTGAGGTCACACAATATAAAGAGGAGCACTGCTTTCACATTATAACAGACCCACTCTCCTCTTGGAACCCTATTTTTTTTTAAGTGAAGATAGGGTGAATCACAGTTCCTTTCCACACAAATTCAGGATATACAATATACACTGCATTATCTTTGCCTACAATGAGTTTTGCTTTGATTAACCCCCCTTAACTTATGTATGGCCCCACATTCATCTGTTCTATTGGGTCTCCCCTGTTTTTGTGCTATTTCACATTTTATATATAACACATTCCCAATACACTCAGCACATATATTTATATAGACTTCCAATACAACTCGGAGTCCTGCCACGTGCAAAGGTTCGCTGACGACACTGCTATCATGGGCTGCATCAGGAGTGGGCCGGAGGAGGAGTACAGGAAACTAATCAAGGACTTTGTTAAATGGTGCGACTCAAACCACCTACAACTGAACACCAGCAAAACCAAGGAGCTGGTGGTGGATTTTAAGAGGCCCAGGCCCCTCATGGACCCCGTGATCATCAGAGGTGACTGTGTGCAGAGGGTGCAGACCTATAAATACCTGGGAGTGCAGCTGGATGATAAATTGGACTTGACTGCCAATACTGATGCTCTGTGCAAGAGAGGACAGAGCCGACTATACTTCCTTAGAAGGCTGGCGTCCTTCAATATCTGCAATAAGATGCTGCAGATGTTCTATCAAATGGTTGTGGCGAGCACCCTCTTCTGATGTGCTGGGGAGGCAGCATAAAGAAGAGGGACTCCTCACGCCTGGACAAACTTGTGAGGAAGGCAGGCTCTATTGTAGGCACGGAGCCGGACAGTTTGACATCTGTGGCAGAGCGACGGCCGATGAGCAGGCTCCTGTCAATCATAGAGAATCCACTGCATCCTCTGAACAGGATCATCTCCAGACAGAGGAGCAGCTTCAGCGACAGACTGCTGTCACTATCCTGCTCCACTGACAGACTGAGGAGATCATTCCTCCCCCACACTATGCGACTCTTCAATTCCACCCGGGGGGGTAAACGTTAACATTATACAAAATTATTGTCTGTTTTACCTGCATTGTTATCACTCTTTAATTTAATATTGTTCTTTATCAGTATGCTGCTACTGGAGTATGTGAATTTCCCCTTGGGATTAATAAAGTATCTATCTATCTATCTATCTATCTATCTATCTATCTATCTATCTATCTATCTATCTATCTATCTATCTATCTATCATCTCTCCTCTGCACATGTCCAAACCAGCGTAATCTCGCCTCTCTGACTTTGTCTCCCAAACATCCAACTTGAGCTGACCCACTAATGTACTCATTTCTAATCTTATCCATCCTCGTCACGCCTAATGCAAATCTTAACATCTTTAACTCTGCTACCTCCAGCTCTGTCTCCTGCTTTCTGGTCAGTGCCACCGGCTCCAACCCATATAACATAGCTGGTCTCAGTACCATCTTGTAGACTTTCCCTTTCACTCTTGCTGATATCCGTTTGTCACAAATCACTCCTGACACTCTTCTCCACCCATTCCACCCTGCCTGCACTCTCTTTTTCATCTCTCTTCCACAATCCCCATTACTCTGTACTGTTGATCCCAAGTATTTAAACTCATCCACCTTTGCCAACTCTACTCCTTGTATCCTCACCATTCCACTGACCTCCCTCTCATTTACACACATGTATTCTGTCTTGTTCCTACTGACCTTCATTCCTCTCCTTTCTAGATCATATAGCCACCTCTCCAGGGTCTCCTCAACCTGCTTCCTACTATCGCTACAAATCACAATGTCATCAGCAAACATTAGAATCCATGGGGACTCCTGTCTAATCTCATCTGTCAACCTGTCCATCACCATTGTAAATAAGAAAGGGCTCAGAGCTGATCCCTGATGTAATCCCACCTCCACCTTGAATGCCTCCGTCAATCCTACTGGCAGACCTCATCATGGTCACACATTCCTCGTGCATATCCTGCACAACTCTTACATACTTCTCTTCCACTCCCAACTCTCTCATATAATACCACAACTCCTCTCAAGGCACCCTGTCAAATGCTTTCTCCAGGTCCACAAAGACGCAATGCAGCTCCTTCTGGCCTTCTCTATACCTCTCCATCAACATCCTCAGAGCAAACATCACATCTGTGGTGCTCTTTCTTGGCATGAAACCATACTGCTGCTTACTAATCATCACCTCACTTCTTAACTTAGCTTCCACTATTCTTTCCCATAACTTCATGCTGTGGCTCATCAGTTTTATCCCCCTGTAGTTACTACAGCCCTGCACATCCTCCTTATTCTTAAATATCCTCAGGCATCCCCTCACGGTCCAAGTTTCCATTAAATAATCTGGTTGAAAACTCAACTGCCATCTCTCCTAAACACCTCCATGCTTCCACAGGTATGTCATCTGGACCAACGGCTTTTCAATTCTTTATCCTCTTCATAGCTGTCCTTACTTCCTCCTTGCTAATCTGTTGCACTTCCTGATTCACTATCTCCACATCATCCAACCTCTTCTCTCTATCCTTCTCTTCATTCTTCAGCCTCTCAAAGTACTCTTTCCATCTGCTCAACACCCTCCTGGCTTGTGAGTACGTTTCTATCTTTATCCTTTATTACCCTAAACCTGCTGCACATCTTTCCCAATGATATGCACTATGAATATTAAATAATAAATTGTGTAAAAAAAAAACGTTGATATATGCCTACAAAAAGCACTGCCTTTTGAACGCACTGAGTTTGTCTCAGCAGTAATCAATTGTTTTGTTTCTTCTGGTCCAAAGTCTGGCAGATTTGACATTCAGAATCATCCTGCATCTTTAGTATGCTCTGCCAACTTGGAGAGTGTGTTTTTTTAATCATTGCACATTTACTTTCCATTGGGTTAAACATTTGAATCAAGCTCATACAAAGTTTGTAAATGAGATGTGCATTAAAAACTGTATGTTACTGCGCAACAATGTGGGAACCAACTCTGGGTGGGATGGCGGGACAAAGTCATGTATTCACAAATCTTAACTCATATAGAGCCAGATCAGCGTTGCCAGTTACCTGCACGTCTAGATAAGAAGGTTAGAAAATGGATGAATGGATGACTAGATGGAAGTTACAATTCTGCATGTATGCTGGGTGCATTATGATTTGCTTTTATAAGTTGCCTTCAGAACAATACTTTTAATACAATAATTTAGGTCAGTTCCTGCCTTACAACGAACACTGCTTAGGTAGTCTGTGACCCTGAAATAAAGGAAGAAGGTTCAGTAAATAAATGGATCGAGGTTATTATGTACGCTAATATGATGGACTGGCATGCACTCCATAATTTATTCTTGCCTTGTACCAGATACTACGTCTCTATTTGGTCCTGAAATGAAAAATTATGTTCAGTAAATGGATACATTGTTGAATGTTTCTGTGCTACTACAGAGGACTAGATTCCTCTCCAGGGTTAGCTCCTACCTTGTGCCCAACAAATCTGAAAATATATCCAACTCTGTGTGAACCTGTAATAAAAATAAAAACTTGCAGAAAATGAATAAAATAAAAGCTGCCAAGTGACTTCTGCGAAATGACATCCCATTCTAGGTTGGTGCTGTTTTGTGGTTAATGCTGCCAGAAAAAACTTTTCCCCTCCAGAACTCTCTACTGGAAACACTGGTGAAGCAATTGTATGGATGGGTGACTACTCCTGCAATCCCATCTCTCCATCCATTCATCTGATTTTGTCACATACTAGATTATATTCTGGGTGACTCTGCCTTATCCTGGCAGAACACTATTCGTTTATTAGCAGTTAAAGGATTTTAGAATTGCCTTTTAAATCTGACTGCATCTTTAAAGCATGTTGAGTTTTGTGGTCAATGCTTCCTGGATTACACCTGTGGCCCAAAACTGGATTTACCATGGTTGTGACTGGATGGAGTCATTTAGACTATACAACTGCAACTTTGCCTTGCAAAGGCTATCATAGTTAACTTTAAGCAAGGCAAAAATCCTTCTCACCTTTACACCATACATCAGAGGCTGTAGTATAGAAATGGTGGAAAACTTCAAGGTCTTGGGAACCACCACTATCAACTCTATAATTATGGAAGTTATGATAAAAAAAATCTCACCAAGGGGTGTTTTTGATGAGACAGTTAAAGAAAATCTGAATGCCATAAAATTGCCTTAATTTGTGGGATTAATTATTGAAATAATTTTGACCTTCTTGGTCAATGTTCATAATGGTTCAGCATTATCTCTGCCAAAGACAAGAAACAGCTTATGTGATAAGAGTATCATTACCACTAATGGATTCATTCTGCTCTTCCAGAATAAAGTGTAATGCCTTTAAGGTCATATGTGACTCATTGTACCTCAGGTATCTTCAATTCACTCTACTCACACCTGGTAAATATCTCAGGTCTATCAAGAACAGGAAAACCAGGTTCTATAATAGTACTTACTTGTTAACTGTAAGATGCACTAAAACATCTCCATGCAGGTACATTTTTGTGATTTCTCCCATTTTAATTTAATTCAAGCCACGTCAAGTATATATGAGTGGGCACGGTAGTGAACTGATCCTCAGTAGGATTAAGCAGTTTTAAAAATGCTACCATTATTTTACAATGGCCACCATCTCAGTACATTTTATAGATTAAGACACCATGGTATTACTGTTTCTGTATATATATATATATATATAGTAAAGAAATAGAAAAAAATCATAAAGGTTTGGGGTTTCCGGCCACGTATACTGTAAAAAATCAAAGAAATATAGTAAATTATTGCCACGGTCAAGTACATGAAATCAATGTAACATTTGACAGTCCAAAGATGGCGGCGGAGGAATATTTATGTAGGAGGGGCCGGAAGTAGAGGTATGCTGGGTAGGAGCTGAGATGGATGATGGGATTGATGACGTCATAGGGAGCAGACAGAGGAAGGGCGGAAGTAGCGTAGTGAAGGTAGACTCATGGCGGCGGTGCGTCTTTCTTTCTGTAGGAAACAAAGAGAGAAAGGTTAGTACCCCGCCACTCCCTCCTGGCGTATGACTTTACGATCTCATTTAGGTCCGTCCGTGGCCCCCTACTCACACGTGCGTGATAATATATATATATATATATATATATATATATATATATATATATATATACAGTATATATATATATATATATACTGTCATACCTTGGTATATGTACGCTTTGGAATAAGTCAAACTTGGTATACGTCCAGTTTGGACATGAAAAATTTTGCTTGGTATACGACCTTTGTTTGGAATACGACTCATGTGCTACCCTTGTTTGCCTCTCTCTCGAGACAAAGCCACGACTGCCCACGAGTGTCAGTATGGCAGTTGCTAGCATTCAGTGAACAACCCGCGTGCTACCTGTTGTATATGATTGTTCAATGATGCTTTTGTCCATTGCTTTATGTTCGGGTGTTGATTGCTATGGCCTACATCTTTTGAGACGTATGACTGCCGGAGGGAGGGGTGTGGTTTAGAAGGCACACTGTATGGAGAAGTTGGTTAAACATGGTTCAAAATAAACAGCATTCGAAAGGTTATTCTGAGTGTGTCGCTACTTCAATCTAGAGAATACTACACTACCCTTGTTTACCTCTCTCGAGACAAAGCCACGACTGCCCACGAGCGTCAGTACGGCAGTTGCTAGCATTCAGTGAACAACCAACGCTATAACTCTCTGTGAATTTTCACATGATTTTGTGTTTTTTCGCGTAAATTGGAATTGATTGTTGAAAAGTATGAAGGTGGCATGCGTATCCGGGACATGGCTGCTGCATACCATGTGCCGAGAACGACGGTATCTACGATTGTGAAAAATAAAGACGTTATTAAAAAGTAAAGTGAGGTTAAATTTTCATTTATTTAATCTAATTGCTTTTGTATTTATGTATTTTAGTATTAAGCAGTCGTTAAATTATTTTATACAACACCATCAATGTATAACATGCCAATAACAATAGGATTTTCTTTCATGGGAACGGATTAATCATTTTCCCTTTATTTCTTATGGAAAAAATTTGTTTGGTATATGTCCTGTTTGGTATAAGTCAAAGGGTCTGGAACGGATTAAGGATGTATACCAAGGTACCA
>JANRMT010062856.1:17821471-17861417 GCA_026402145.1 Polypterus bichir lapradei | reverse complement strand
GATAGATAGATAGATAGATAGATAGATAGATAGATAGATAGATAGATAGATAGATAGATGCAAAACTGTAAGTTGCATCATCATTTTAGTATGTGTTACACTGTAATCATGATTTGTTCTTTATACAATTTCCCTGCGTTTACTTACTTTAAGAAACCTCAGATGTGTTCCACTTTGGTAAACTGCCCCAAATCGGGTAAGCGTGCGTTCGGGTGAGAGTCCCCTGCAATAAAACAGGGTTCGTTACATCCTCGTGCCCAAAGTGGTATTCTAGGCACTGATTCATTGCAGATAAGCAGGTTACAACATGGATGGATGCGTATGATTTATGGAAACACGGCAAGGCTATAAATAACAAATATGGCATATAAAGACAAGCCTGCCGTGTCACATAAAAGGTTTTAGTACGTTGTTATATAAATAGTTAAAAACACAAAGAGAACAGATTTAACTGAAAGCAATGGCATTCTTGTCAAGTACGGAATCAAGGCAGTTTGCCCGAATGAGTGATGATAATCTTATTCTTTTCTATACATAAAGCACATACACTAGCGTTCGTTAGTCAAATGGGGAAAAAATATGGGTTTGCAATGGCGGCTTCTTCCTTGTAACTGTCACCTTAGCGACAACTGACGTCATCCACTATTAGTTTCCATGGCACCTGATGACGATCGTGGCCCTGTCCTCATGGCTAGAAAACCCCGTAGGGCGGTTACCGCGGATACCAAGGGACGGGGAAGGGTGTGGGGAGACAAGAAGGGGTGAGAGGTGGAGGAGGGGGCGGTGTTTTAGAGGAAGCGGAAGTAACGGTGCAATCGGAAGTGGTACTGCCCTGAGGATCCCGAAGAGCAAAGAAGGAGATCGGAGAGCGAGAGAGAGGCAGAGCGCGACTCCCTAACGGCCATTAAAAGAACCTTAGGAATCATCGTCTTGTTATCCGTGAGTGTTATGGTTGGCCCGAAGGTATAAAGATGCACCCGTCGCGGTGTACAGAGTAAAGGTAGCCGGGCCCTAGCCAGGTTTGGGGCTGACTGTCGTGTCGAGGGGCCAGGCGTCTATTGTGGTGCGGGGCTGTGAACCACGATTTAGGCCTTACTGTCGGCTGTGGCTGCCAGGCTGTTTGGCTGGCCAGCAAGACATCAAAAATCCTTTTTGAACTGTCTCGGTCGTTCGTCCATCTATTGTGGAGATGGGCACGTATCGCAATGAGCGCCCATCGGCATGTAGTGGTTGGCGGGGGAGGGAGGGGGGATGGGTGTTGGTTTGAGCGAATTTGACAGGTTCCGTTTTTCCTGTCTTTCTCCCTAGCTAACTGTTTAACGAGAGGCGTTTAAATTCGTGGTATCGTTATTGTATGAATATCGGTGTACAAAAAAGAGAGTAAATAAAAAATAAATAAATAAATAAATGAACGAGAATCCTGAAAGGGAAGTCCGTCGCTAAACCTCGAGGCGCTTTACAGGCCTGAATTTTTCCCTAGCTGCATCGCACTTGGCGATGCGGATTAATATTCGATACCTGAAGGAGATCGTTCAGGGGGACATTCTGTGTCGTCAACTACAGTTTCTGTCTGATGATGAGGCTTTTTTCACATCGACTGCCCTTGTTTTCTCAACGTTTTTTTGAGGCTTTTTTTTTTAATCGCCATTCTGGATCTCCATATACAAAATTTAAAAAATACAACAGTATCGATGTACGTGCTTTCCGATGCCGTTTGAAATATATTTTGGTTAGCATTATTCGGTAATATTTCTCTTTCTTTAACTCGTCGGTACTTCCAACGGATGTTGTACGCCATTGCTGTCACGCTTGCCAAGTTTTAACCTTTTTACACTGCATTCAAAGCCTTCTGTTCCCTTGCTTTCTCGAGGGTATTTGACATTATATATATATATATTAAATATTAAAACTGCGTCCAGTGGTTGCGTGGCTTTCAGATGTGGATTTTTCGAACGTTGTGAACTGCAGTGCCCACCCCTTTACTAGCAATTCATATGAAGAGGAGATTCTCCGTGTCAACCAATCATTGAACTCACCTTTAGAAACGCACACTTCAAGGGGCCTGTGTGTTTAGTTCATCGTATATAATCCTAATTTGTAGTGTGGCGCAATTATTTAAGTATAATAATTGTGATAAACGTTTTAAGATGTTTGATCATTTTGTCAGTGATAAAGTCAGTATTAAAGGGTAAACGATGTTCGATACCGTAGCACTTTTTCGAATATATCGTTGCTTTCCAGTAATCACGTTAATTTCTTTTTGTATGTATTGGTCACTGTTTGAAATCATCTATAAACTGCCTTAGATCAAACAAAAGCAGTTCAAAGCTACAGAGCATCTTCAAAACACTTTTTTTTTTTTTTTTTTTTTTTTTTTAGCTGTATTAAACATCTTTCTTCTGTTAATAGGCTACATGCGACATTGAAATCAGAAAGTGTTCTTGGCCTTCTGTTGTGTTGTACTCATTAGTAATTCCTTTGGCAGAGTCTGCATATTAAATTCTCCTTCAAATGGTTTAAACATTAAGGCATTTTCTCCTCCTTTATTCAGTTTAAAAAGATGTAACATGGGTAGGGCATTTATTAATAACTTGTTCAGTGGAACTATAGATTTAAGTATGAATAAGCTTGTCCATTTCAGCACATTGAATAGTCAAATAATCACAGTTGTGTACTTAGAAGAAAACTCACAAATGTGCTTTTACTGTTATAAAAAATAATTCCTTACAAAATGTGGTGTTTTTATTCATATACAAAGCCTTAGTTTTTTTTCTTTGGTGTTTTTATTAGTTTTCCATTTGCTTATTACATGTATATCATTTTCTAAGTCTTTTTTTATGCATAGTGTTATTAAAATACTTTTATCTTTAAAGATGTAAAGGTTCAAGCCTTTCATCCCTGCTGTGGGGCCCTGTTATAACCCACATTAATTTCTTTTAATAATATAATAATAATTCTTTGCATTTATATAGCGCTTTTCTCACTACTCAAAGCGCTTAGCAATTGCAGGTTAAGGGCCTTGCTCAAGGGCCCAACAGAGCAGAGTCCCTTTTGGCATTTTACGGGACTTGAACCGGCAACCTTCCGATTGCCAGTGCAGATCTCTAGCCTCAGAGCCACCACTCCGCCTAATTGAATTTCTTTTGCCATTATGGTATACTGGAAATTCAGATGTTATGTACTTTATATTTGGGGGGTGGTCACTGATCATAAAATGTCATTTGTAGGTGGAAATGAAGTTTCTTTCCCAGTATATCTTTTTTAATAGTATTTCAAAAAACATTGTTCTGTTTCAAAAAGTATTTTGTATATGGCACCTTCTGTCCCGCCCAATGTACCTTCTGATAAGTGCTTCCATTGACTCATTGTGTCCATAGGCATCATAAAAAGGTTAGAAATGAATAAGATTGGTGTCTACAAATAACATTGTGAAAACATGGATGGCTTTAATGTCACAAATGTAAACATCTGTCATTATTGTTTTTATTAGATGGTATCTTACAATAGGGATGGTAAGATGCCATTTTATATCCATATAGACCTTACTCTGAAGAGTTCTGTTCCTCAAGTAGCAGCATCTAGGACAGAGGTGGACATCTCCGATCCTGGAGAGCCACAGTGGGCAGAGGTTTTCATTCTAATCATTTTCTTAATTAGTGACTAGTATTTGCTACCAATTAACTTCATTTAATATATTTACTATTCAAGACTCAGACCTTTCAAATCAGGGCTGAGCAACATCAGTCCTGAAGGGTAGAGGAGGCTTCAGGACTTTGTTCCAACCCAATTGCTTCATGAGAAATCTTTCATTGCTGATGAAGCACTTATTGCTCAAGTGACATTTTTGTGCTTCATCTTGCTTCTTAAGATTTTGAACCCTTAATTGCTTATTTTAGTCTTAAACAGCTGTGTTCATAGTTTTAAATGCTTTTATTAGCAATAACCAGCTACATCTAGTTTGTCTCCATTTCCATCTGTGTGTATTCATCATTCCATTTTTGGTTTAACTAGTCAAAGAATATAAAGAGAAAGTGAAGAACTGAAAACTACGTATCCGTTTCTAGTTTTCAAATCAGTTGGATAATACTTCTATAAATAGAAAGGGAAAAAGTCTATAAATTAAGGATTAACTGACATGGCAGACTTAACTAACAAGCCATGAAATTAAATAAGATCTGTTTATGGTGTGGTTCTGCTTCTAAATAAGCCACTGGATTGGAACAAAAACCTACAGCCACTGCAGCTGTCCAGAATCAGAGTTGGTCACCCCAATCTAGACACTGTATACTTATTACTATTTAATTACTGGAAAGTGCAACCTTTGTATAAATTGCCTTATATATTCCATTGTTCGTCTTCACCAAATCCAATACTCTTATTAAAAAAAAAACAAAAAAAAAACTGTCTGATAGAAAATACTTTTTTTTTTTGTTTTTTAAAAATGCATCTCTGTTCTTACTGTGGTTAATGTAGGAATTATTCCTGTATAAAATATCTCTTTGCCATTTGACATGCTGTAGCACATAAACATAACTGCCTTGGGGTTTGGTGCTGTTCTCATACCACACCAAAAATAAATGAATGACTACCTGTTGCATAGCTAAGCTGTTACCATTGTGCCGAGCAGCGTTAGTCACACACAAGAAAAGTATAAAACTTAAATAACCTATTTTGTCTTATCCGCTGGAAGTGGTCTGTGTCATCATTACATACATAAGCTGCTGACCTCCAATGTCTTGACTCCAGTTCCAGTCCTTGCATTATGTATACTCAACTAGTATTTCTCATTATACTAACATTCCCCACTGCCACTTTATTTATTTATTTATTTATTTATTTATTTATTTATATTTTATCTTTCTGTTACAAGTAGGTTACTCGTGTTAAAGATGAAGTATCTCGTTTAAGCTATATTTTGGTAAGGGGATTAAAAGAATAATTTTTTGGTAGTTGAAAATGGTAAATAGTTTAAGAAGGTGATAGTGGTTAGTATTTCTTCAAAGCATTGAGAATGTGTTTTAAAGAAATGCCTTCCAGACATATGAATTTTAATTTTGTACTGTCTTCCAGTTAATGTGATTATGTTCTTTTGTCATTACTAGGAATGACAATTTTGATCATAATTATTAGTCGTGAACCCTTTGATAATAACTGTTCATTGTTAAAAAGAAGCCCCATGCTTAACAGAAGACAAGGATAAATTTCCAGGAAGAGCAGTTGTTTATACATCATGTGTATGAGTTTGTTTTAATAGTTTGTAAAAACGTGTCACAACCTGTTTATTACTGAAGAGTACTTTTAATAATTTAGACTTAAACACATTAATGTGTGTTCCACATGCTTCATTTGAGATGAGGTGTGCATGGCTCCAGCATGTGTGCCCACACACACATGCTATCTGCCTCTCTGTAATCGTAAACTGTTCCTAGGTAGAAACATGGGACATGTGATTGAGCATTTAAAAAAAAAAAAAAAAAAAAAAAGATTGAGGGAGGGAGGAAGAATTTTTTTTTTTTTTTTTTTTTTTTTTTTTTTAAATGTTGTAAATCACTTCAGGCTCCCTTGCTAATCTACAGAAGTAAGCCAAAGTGGCAGTCCCGTGGATGAACTTTAAAGCTTGCTTCACTCAACTGGCTTTATAAGAGCCAGACATGAGCCCCTACTTGAGTGGTACAAACTGCTTTTGGTTACAGAAAGTAATTGGCAATGCAGAAAACCTGCTCTTTAATGTGAAAAGTTATTACAAATGTATCGTCCTGCACTTTGAAAAAGATCACCAAAGTTCATGTCACAGCTTTTTCTCTCTGCAACTTTTAATTGGTAATGACCACTAAAGCATCAGTAGTGAGCAAGTGTTTAACTGTCAGGCATTAGTGTTTTCATTAAAAGACTTTATGGGTGACATCAGCACCAGCAGGTAACATGTTTGAAGTGCAGTCCATCAAAGCTCATAAACCTAGTTTAATCAGCTGTGAAACCTGATAAGCACATTTATGGAGATGGCAGAACTTAATCTTTTAGAATTCTTGATAGACTGAAGTGGGTGGTTCTCCTCTTATATTTAAGCAGTTTTTCAGTTTGCACATGCTCCACTGTTTCTCAGAACTGCCTTGGTGCATTGTTTACCTCGCATATACAGTCACCTTAGGCACAAGAAGTGGACGTGCACAGACAGCTCTCTAGGAGTGTGATTTTCCACATTATTTCTGCTGGTGTGCACAAGTTTGGGTCATGCACATTGAATATAGGACTTGGCTGGATCCAAAAAGACCAGATGTTCTGATATCACTGATGTTCCAAGTATATTAGAATAGCGTCCTTCCACAATTGAGATTTATGTTAAATGATGTCCTTCACTACAACTTGCAAGTACATGTTATTGAGGCCCACTTCACATTGTAGGGTAAATTAGCTATAATGGTGCTGGATGCACCAACATAAAATGCAAATTTTATAGTAATGATTTAACTGTTGAGATTATTTAAACACTTTAACACAGATGGTAAGCTTCAACTATACAATAACATGTCTAATCGGTACATAACTATATCCTTTGCCGTCTCAATTTATTAAGCACATATCCATTGAAGAGCTGGCATAAAATGCAGTAATTACTAATGTAGTACGGCTAAAGGAAATGTAACAGATGTACAATATAATGGTGAAACATACACAGAGAATGCATTACTTAAAAGAGAAAGACATGGACAGAATGTTATGTTTTTTGGAGGGAGGTGGTGCCAGACTTGCCATATTAAACTGTAGTCTTTCTCTCAGCAGTAGGTAGTGAAGTAATGATGGGTTCATGATGATCTTTCAATCCCTCGAGCAGCAAAGATAGCGGTGTATCCAATTCTAGATAAAGGTTTCTGTCCCTGACTATTTTGCTTTTAGGACTTGATTCTGTTACAAGGAGTCCTGTAGTACAAGCGGTGTTACACATTTGTTTTTTTGTGAAACGGGGCCTCAACATTTTATCTAAATTGGAGGGAGCGACACATGGGTAGTGCTGCTGCATCACACATCAGGCATTCTGGTTCAAATCCTGTGCAGATGTAGAGTTTGTAGTCCGGGGCAAATACATGTGTGAGTTTTCCTTTCATGTCTTCCTACCCTGTGTGTGTGTGTGTGAAGCTAATTGGCAATTCCAAATTGGCATTAAGTGAGTGGATGTGTATCTGAGTGGGCCCAGTGATAAACTGGCACCCCACACAAGCCTAGTACCTACACAAGAAAAGATGGTCAGGTTCTGTTCCTAAGTAAACAACATTAATTTGGCGTTTCTGAAGACAGAGAAGCAGTCCAGTCAAACAAAGGTGAGTACCACTCTACACAGGTACTCGATAGTCATTGAATGGAAATAATAGTGTGCACCTTTATTGATGACAAGGGAGAGTTTAGTATGTGAAGTGAAACAATTTTATTATTTTTTTTTTTATTTCTTAGCACTCGTCTCTGTGTACTGTTCCTGTAAGTGTGGGCTGTTCCCCTAATTTAGTAATGTTGTAGCTGTAACACCAATTTTAATAAAAAACATTTGCCATACAAAAGAAAGCTTGAGCTTATGGTCATGTCAGCATATACTGTTAGCTAGATATTTAGTCAGATTTTAGCCCTGTGTTTCAAATTACTCAAAGAAATTAAAACTGACAAATGTAATCTTCAGGGTCTGTGCAGAAGTGGCACTAACTACTCCACCACCAGGTGTTTGTTTGAAAATAGCAAGCTTGGAAAACTATTGAAACATTGTTCTAACACTAGGATACTGTCCTGTTTTGTAATAGAAGCATTAAATACAGGCCATATTTGCTGGCAGAGGTGGTGTTGTGTGGTGGTTTTTTTTTTTTTAAATCTAAATCCCTTGAAGTGAGGAACAAAGTTAGTGCCTTCAGCCAGAGATGTCGGCTCTTAATGTTTCGCCCATGGACAAAATTCAGAATTTACTTTACATTCATATAAGCCTTGTAGTTGAAGAATATCTGGCGCACAAGCTTCTTTCCTTGTTTAGTTTATTGATGCATCTTCTAACAGAGAAATAGTGCTAGACTGTTAACTCATCACTGGGTTCCAAATTTCACTTTCACTGTCTAGGTTCAACTAGTGCAAGCTACTCAACACAGAAGTGTAAATACAAAATAAATTGGCACTACCTTTTAGCCAAACAAGATGAAGGTGGATACGCAAACGGATAGAATGAATGTTCCGTGATGATGCGGTACCTCTGCTAAGCCTGATTTCCCTTATTCTATCTCTCACTGCTGTCAAGCTAGATTCTATTTCTCCATTACTCTGTAGTAGACCAAACAAGTTCTGAAAATGGGCATTCTTCATTGCTGGCTGTGCAGGAATACGTACCACAAGACCTACCTTATTCATTTAATCTGACATTCATAGTATAGGGTGGTCCAGATCTAATTATGCAATTTTCATTGTGCTGTAACTTAAGTTTATTACATAGAAAATCACCCGAAAAATTCTGGACCATTGTGAAGTGTGCGAACTAATGACATGAAGAAACATCTTCGCGCTGAACTGAAATAGTCCCGCATTAATCAGTCATCCAGACTGTCTGCATAATTAGATCTGGACCACCCTGTATTTTCATTCCCAAAAAAGTTTATTGTAACTCCAGTTGCCACCAGAAAGATTGAACAAGTAATCAAACATAAAGCAGTGGGTCAGATTACTCAAAACTGTCCTTTCTAGTGGCGTAGTGTTGCCATCTTACAAATACAGTCTGTGTGTTTTTTGAATAATCTCACTGTGTATGTGTGGGTTTTCCTCCTATGTCCCTAAAGATGGGAAGTTTGGGTTAATTAGCAAATCCAAGTTGACCACTTTGGGAGATGGGTGTGGATGTGCGTAAGTGGGCCTTGATTGACTGGCACTGTATGTGGGCATTTCCCTGCCTTGGAATAAAAATAATTTTTTTTTTTTTTTTTTGTGGCCTAGTTAAATGTATAAAAAAAAAAAAAAAAAACTTTTTTAAATATTACAAAAGTGATTATATGTTCTATTTACAGGTTTTTAGATAGCTTAGTATTGATTTTTATATATAAATATATATATATATTTTGTTTTCTCTATCCCTGAATATTGTAGGTTGAAAATGGACAAGAGTGATCTAGTACAGAAAGCCAAGCTTTCTGAGCAGGCTGAGCGCTATGATGACATGGCTGCTGCAATGAAAGCTGTGACCGAACAGGGCCACGAACTGTCTAATGAGGAGAGAAACTTGCTCTCAGTTGCCTACAAGAACGTGGTGGGTGCTCGGCGTTCTTCCTGGAGAGTCATCTCTAGCATTGAGCAAAAAACTGACGGCAATGAGAAAAAGCAGAAGATGTCTCGCGAGTACCGTGAGAAAATAGAGTCAGAATTGCAGGAGATTTGCAATGATGTTCTGGTAAGTTTATTTATTGTTTGTAATTTTAATTAGAAGTAGATAACGTTCCATACAATTAAGTCAAACTTAATAAAGCAAAATTCAACGCCCACCCAAGTGAAAGAGGAGACTTTTCATCCAGGGCTACTCTATAAAAGGAAACAAAGGAAGGAGTACCCCTTTCCCCCAAAGTGAAAGTTTATTCTAAAATATTAATTGATTAGATCCTGCCTTTTTTTATATAAATAGTTTTGAACCTAGCCAAACTAACTTTGGTAAATTTCAAATTATTGGTGTTAGTTTTACTAACAACTGATTAAAAAAGGTATAATTGATATTAGGTTTGATTGGGAATCATTACAGAATTAACAACACTTTTCATTGCAAATTTTTTTTTTTTGTGCCGTATAGAGAATCTCTGATGCAGCAGTAATGGTTTGTTGCGGCATCCTTTGCAAATTCATTTTATTAGTACACAGAACAAAGCATTCCAGTGGATGATGCACTGCAAACATTAGTGTTGGCACAGATTTTCCTATACCTAATGCTGCGTCTATGCTTAACTCAAGAATTTGAGAGTTTTGTTTTTCATGGTGTTATAGCTGAGAAATGGCGTAATATGAAATGTGCAGTTTGCCCTTGTTATCAAAATTAGGCACCATGGCACAGTGCAAATTGGGACTATTACTTTAACTCCAATTTAAAAAAAAAAAAAAAATTGAAACTTGTACTTAATCAGTCATTCAGGCTTTTGAAAAAGCAGAGATATAAGAAACCTCATTATGTTTGGTAGCTTTGTATACAATCTTACAGACGCTTTGTTTGCTCCTATGTAGCGGAGTCAAATTTTGGTCTTCTGACCTGCAAAGAAGCTTCAAAAGCAAAACAAAATGCAGCAGTTTTTTTCTTAACTGTGTAAAGTGGTTTAACGCATCCCAAGATTATTCAATCTGTTTTAATAAGATTGCTATTCTAAAATATTAATGAGAAATTCCAACACGTTTTACTTGTGAATAAAATACAAATAATTTACTAAACGTTGCAGGTTAATGCAGTACATGTACTATCTAGCCATGCACATTTATGAAGCCCTTATAAACATGTATATGCACTAACGGTTAGAAGTTGAGAAATTTTTGTGCTTTTGAAAAAAAATTGATGCTTTTTATCATATCATATGATAGCGTTAAGTTTGTTAAATAAATATATAAATCTCCATTTTCTTTACTCACTTATTTAGAGCAGTGTCATGGGGAAGTGGGAGCCTCTCCCTGAAAGCATTGGGCACAAGGCAGGAATAATCACCAGGGAGAGTGCGCTAGTTGTCTCTATTTATTATAATTGTAGTGAGAAGTCAAGCAAAGTGACACCTTTTTATTGGCTAACTAAAAAGATTACAATATGCAAGCTTTCGAGACAAGTCGGGCCTCTTCAGGAAATTTATAATTTTAATTATCTATTATAATTCGAACAATATTTGAAGGATGGAATATTGTAATATCAATTATTAGTTGACTGCCATGCTGCAAACATGAAAGTTCATCTCGCAAGTACTCACCCATACCCATATTAAGTGGGTTATTTACCATAAGTATTCTCCATTTTAATTTAGAGATGGTTAAGATGCTTGAAATATATTTGCACAACAAAAGATTAATTGGTCTGAATTGAATCTCTGGGAAATAAGGTGTAAAAATTAATACATTTTTTGTCTTCAGGTATACAGACAGTTTCAGCAAAGATTAAACACACACACATTGCAGAACAACAAAAATGGGTTTGTTGCTATTCATTACAGAAGAAGAAATCGGTTCTAACCTATAATACAAGCAGATTAATGGCAACAATACCCTGTTTTGCAAATGGATAATTATAACTGAATTTAAAATCTGGCAAGCAAAAACAAGATGTTTTAAATGATAAATTTATAGTAGATGTCTTGAATAATTTTCATTGATCCTGCTTACAAAATGATACCTATTAGAGTTACTTGGAACCTTATCATACTCCAGTGTTTTAAATTTTGTCTCTAGCTGTGCATGCTTAAGTAGTAAATCCAGTAATTATAATATGCACTTGTAGTTTTAAGTGAAAGCTAAAAATTATAAATATTTTTGAAATGTATAAATAGGACTGTATATTAAAGAGGAAACTTGTTTTGCCTTTCAAGTTCTTGAAAGATGCCACAGTAGGAATTGTCAAATGCTCTGTCACTACTGACTTTATTTTTCTTCTCCAGTCAGTTATACAGTACAGTTTAACTTGCATATGGAACTGCTGCTGTAGTCATCCAAGCAACTCTTACAATACCTCTAGTACTATGGCAGTAAAATTATATTTAAAGTTAATTATTGAAGGTCGTTAGTTGTTTTTCTGTCCACTTTTTTTAAAATATTGGACTGTAAAGTCTCCAACCCAATAGTGGTTCATACCTTTACAAGTTATGTATTGTAGACCGTAGCGAACATGTCTGCAGTTTCAAATCAGGATTTTAAGTATCTTCTCTCTGTCAAAATGTTTGACATGTTTCATAAACTTGTCAATTTTTTGATCAATGTAATGGAGTTCTTATATTGGTTTATTTTGTATCTATAGCAAGAAAAAATGAATGGCAAGCTTTACCCATCCTCTGTAGTCTCCCTGACTCCAGACATAAGTCATCAGTTCTCTTGGTACTGTATATGCGGCACCATTGACACATAACACAATAAGTTCATGACCATGGGACCCATGTTGTTTTAATTGTAAGGCTAGTATCACACTACACAAGTTCAATCTGGAGAGTGCCGGTTACTTCTTGCGTGCACACACAGGAGCACACCCCTGAAACCTATGACAAAAATCGGACCTGTTTGACTAAGTAACTGGGTTAACTTGTAATATAACTGATGGTTACAGGTGTGTTTTGTGACTCTCTCTAATATTATATAAATTAAGGCTATGGCCGAAGCTCCCCAGAAGTCATGCTGTGCCACAGGAACTTATGAGAACACTAGTCTATTCTACACATGGAAGCAAGTGACTGTGCTGCTTGCTCCAACATGGCCTTTGCAATCTGTAGTATTTATACAACCTAATACAAACTAGACTGTCATGCTTAAATCTAGAATGATTTTAGATGCATACCTCTTACAAGTGAATAAAACTATAGAAGGTGATGTAACACCTTATAACCAACCCAGTTGTAAAATTGATTGCACAATGTTGAGTTGACATCAGATTAACTTAATGCATCCCATTTGTTAAATAAGTGTTCATTTATTCTGCTAGGGGTGTGGTTGTGTTTTTTTTTTTTTTTTTTTTTCCTTCTCCCCAAATAATTCCAAGACCTACAGAAAAATGACTGAATCTTTATTCACACATAGACAATACATTATACAACCATGCAGTGGATTTATATCTTGCCTTGTTCATTCCCCACCTGTGTGTGTGTTAGTCTCCCAACCAGTGTTTTCAGTTGTTCTGCTCAAGTTAATGTCAGTGTTAAAATAAACTTTTTTTTTTTTTATTTACAAGTTGTATTGAGAGAAGGTTGAATTGGTCAACGGTACAAGATGGAGAAATATCCTGATTCTATCGCCCACTGACGTTTTGAGTGGCATTTGCAAATGCTGCCTTTCACCATGCTTTAAATATGGACGACAGGAGCCCTTCAGTCCAACATAGCTAATAATTTCCTTTTACCTAAAATATTACTTTTGATATTTATAGGGTTACCAAATGTACTTGAAAGTTTAAGTTACATCTGTCAGAAGTTATTTGTATTAATCATAATAACTCTTTACATTTATATAGTGCTTTTCTCACTACTTGAAGCACTTCTACACAGGGAGGACCTGGGACACAAACCCATGATCTTCTTATGGCAAGGCAGCAGCACTACCACTGTGCCACTAGGCAAACATTTTAAAACATGCTTTTTATTTTATGTGTGTAACAACCTGTGGGGAGTGTATAAAACTGACCCTTAACTGGGTTTCAGCCCACCTCAGACATTCTTGTTGGAGTAATAATAGTTATCGTAGACCTTGCATCCTTTTTTTTTTTTTTTTTTTTTATTATAAATAAACATTTTTTACGATACGTAGTATAGTCTAGTTGTATATGTAAGCTCTTAAATACATCTTCATGGAGCAGTGTGAAGTAATAACATGAACAAATTTTGGAACTGTTTAACAGTGAAAACCAAAGTCCTGCCACCCCCCCCCCCCTTACTGTTATACTACTTTTTGTTTAACTAACTGGTTGTACAAGGTTGAAAATAATTGTTTTATCTCTCATGTTTAGAATCTTCTTGACAAGTACCTCATTCCTAATGCCACGCAGGCAGAAAGCAAGGTTTTTTACTTGAAAATGAAAGGAGACTACTTCAGATACCTGTCTGAGGTGGCAAGTGGAGATAATAAAAAAGGTAAGTGTAAAATGTGTATTTCTTAAATATGCAGCTGTCTTACATCTTTGTGTATACACAAATACTCACTGATTGTTTAAATCCTGTCTCTTTGGCTAAAAACTTACTATAAAGTGATTACCTTTGTGTCTTTTGTCACTTTTATTTCTGCATAGTTGTGTTCATGCTTGCAGCATCATGTTATCCAAACAGTAGCTTAATTTCAGACTCTTAAATTTGAGTGTGTTTATTTAGTAAAGTTTACTTTGCCTTTTGTCAAAATATTTTACCCCAACAAATATTCCTGTAATTTTTAACTTGACTAAAGTGTCTATCTTTGTGAAAGCTATGTTTAATGTGACAATGCTTAATAAAAGATTGTATAACTTAGATTTCATGTTGCATTTTTAAAGTGTTTTCTGCTTTGCAAATGCCATAGTTGAGAAGCAAGAATGAAATATAATATACTTTGGAGCTTTTTTGGGGTGGCAAGGCTTGGGAGCTGGATGTATTGCTTTCCTTGTTGTTCATTTACTAATATAACAAATTTAATATGCTTCCTGTTTGGCAGTTTGTTGTGCTTTTTTTTTTTTTTTTTTTTTTTTTATTTTTTTTTTTTTTCTTTTTGATCTGGCGGTAGTCAGTTTTGTTTTGCTGATTAATACTTTAAACGAGCACAATTGTAAACGTAGCTGTGCATCTTGGTTCATATGAATCATTTTTTTGTTAGCTGACCTACAAGTTGTGGTTTACCACATCTCTCCCTCTTGATAGTATAGTTTAACACTGAAACTTACTTAAGCTCTTTTTGCCTCTTCACTTTCTGGTAGGCTTACAATATTTGTTTGAGATAGTTAAAATACTTTTTAGTCCACTACCACATTGATGTTTTTAACTGTATTGCTTTGCTGGTGTGCATTTTTGTGGAGCAGTGGCATTTTTAATTGATTTTTTTTTTTTTCCCCCCCAGAAGCACACAATTTTAATAAAGCCAATAAAAACTAGTTACATAATAGTGCTCCCAACCAAAGTTCAGTCTTTTGGACTATTTTTTTTTATAGCTTGTCTACTCTTGGTGGTGACAGGCACCAGTACTATAATACATTTTTCTCAAGAAAGTTGGAGAATTTTTTTTTCTTTTTTTTTCTTGCTTAGCTGTAGAGTGTTTATACTTGTAATAAATGTTGGGATTTTTATGTTCCGCTAGAAACAGTTGACAGTTCTCAGATAGCTTACCAGCAGGCCTTTGAAATCAGCAAGCTAGAGATGCAGCCAACGCACCCAATCAGGCTCGGACTTGCTCTTAATTTCTCCGTGTTCTACTATGAGATTATCAACTCTCCTGAGAAGGCTTGCAACTTGGCAAAGACGGTAAGTGTAAGAATGTATGTTCTACTTCAGAACTTCTTAAGTATTGAAACGTGTCTATTCACATTTGATTTCAATGTTTTATTTTTAATGTAGCAAGCATACAAAAGGTCCATTTTAAGGTGAATAATTCATGTTAAGTGCTTGGTAAGATGCTGTTGGGTAAGTATAAAATTTCCAGCATGAAAGGTACCACATCTACTAGATGACAAAAAAGCACTTATGCCCTTAATTTGCAATGATATATAGGAATGGAAAAAGATTTTTGAAAAATTCAAGTACAACCAAGTCATAGAAAGCTAAAACAGGCCGAGATTGTGGATCTTGGTCTTCAGAAACCTCAATAAAACTTGCATCTAGACTGGAAGAAGTTTAGACTAAGAGAGAGAGAGAGAGATCATTATACACATTGAGTGCTGGACAAGAAAATGGGCCACTCTTGTGAATGTGTCTGGGGACGTGCAACTACATAGGAAAGCTGGTTGGACACTTAAATTGTTGACATCTAAAATACAGAAGTGTTGTAAGGAGTAGAATCATTTAGTAAGCGGAGGGGCAACCTAGGTGGTGATGGTTGCAACAAAGGGAATGCAGCTAGAGAGAACAAGTCCAGTAAGTGATTTAAAGTAAAGCACACAACGTACTAGGTAGACTGTATATGATATGAGCAGGTTGAATAGCTATGTCATGGACCTTTCTAAGAAACACAAACTTTTAATTCCTAGTAAGACGTGCAAATTAGGGTGGATGAGCAGGCTAGCCTATTAGGAGAACAGTCTTAAACTGCATGTTGGTGTAACTTAATCATAATGTATTATACAAAAATAGCCAAAAAAATGTATGTAAAGTTAACATAGAGATGCACAACACAAGAAATAAACTTGTGTTAATGTATTTTTTTTTTTTTTTTTTTTAAGCAAGCTAGTTCATGCAAGTTGTCTACACCAACACAGGAGAAACACAAATAGGTAATTGTTTCCAGCAGACTAAGGAAGCAAACGTTCTGTTGGCCTGATTTAGATATAAGAGAGTAAAATATATTTGAGAGAGTTGGGACTTTCTGGAATGGTTGAGAACATTGCAGTTAGAACTGTGCTGTTCTAAGAAGTGACCAAACTGGTTTGTGGGATGTTTTGTATGTTACCTAAAGAAGCTGCATGTGCTGATTTGCCATGCATTTGAACTTCAGCCTATACTTTTCAGCTTGGAAGAAAACTTTTAAATGCAGATATTCCATAGTGTCAAGTCGTTAACCCAGAAATTATTTTATTTTTTGCATTACCATGTTAAGTATTATAAAATTGTCTGTGTTATAAAATGGAATTTAAGAGCAGCAGCTGGAATAGAAAGTGAAATCACCTTTGTAGGCATGTCCATGTGGTGTGTTTTTTGTGTGCGTTTTTTTTTTTTTTTTTTTAATATAAAGGGGAGTTAAGTTTAATGTCAATTTTAATTTGCCCCTTGATATTCCAAACACAAATGTATGTTAGCATAATTTATCTAACGTAATATGTATAATCTCCAGCAATTTAATGGTTTACTTTTTAAACTTTCTGTATCATGCTAATAATTTTAGTCAATGTTTTGTTTACCAGACAGCTTTCTCTTGAATTTGAATTTTGAATACGTTAATGGCCAAACTGAACAAAATTTCTTTTTTGTTCTCCCCCCTTAACAACTTGACCTGACACAACAGTTAAACTTCCTGGCTCCTGTCAGCTGACAGGAGATGCCTGAAAACTTTTTGTGTGTTCCTATATCCTCCTTCCATGATCTAGTCCCATGCTGTAAGCTGTATATTTCTCTCTTTCTCTTATTGCCTATTCTGAAAAATGTGCAGCTGACAGGAACATTGAGCCTTCCTTCCTTTTACCGGACATGAAACGCATAACTCATTTTTGTAATGTTCAGACTGAATGAGTCTGTAAATGTCTACCCTTTGTGGGCCCCTCGTGATTTAAGGCAATCTGACAATATAAGAGAGCTCAATTTTTGAATGCGAAAGAGAAGAAAAAACCTAATTGGCTTTGTTTGGCTGGACCTGAAGTACAGTGGCATGATGTGCTCTATTTTCAGGCCAAGTAACAGTCTGTGTTGAGGATTTTTAGCAGGCAATACGCTAAGCACTGTCTGGGTAGGTTGTGAGCCAGCAGCGAAATGTATTCACTGTCGGTCCACAAATGTCTAAGATTTGACAAGAAAAGCAGCTTTCAGACTGTGAGTCATGAAGGTCATTGGCTTTGGCAAAACCTTTGGTACTAAGAGGAGTTATAGTTTGAAGAAAACAAATATGAAAGGCAAAGAATCATTTGTGAAACTGAATTATGAAATATGAAACTAAGCCACCATTGTCAGTAGGTTATTGGTTTCCAAACTGACTAACATTCACTTCAGCCGAGGAGTGAATAGTGCAGCTGCTCACAAACATCCTGGGGCACCTGCTTATAGACTGTCTTGGTATTGCTCACAGGTAATTAGTAACTTTTCATTTATCTTTGTACACTAGCACATAGGGAGCAAGATTTGATTGGCTGTATATAATAATCGTCATAAGTGTTTTTAGCTGGAAAGCTGATGAATGGAGAATTTTTTTATTTTTTTTTTTACCTGCGTGCAGACAGCAGCTTATAATTTAGTTGTTGTACAGTACAAGTAGACTGCCCCTGCCTTGCAGACAGAAGGTGATGCTTGAAATGCCCTTGGTGAAGATCAGGTTCACTTTTAGCTGACCAGTTCTTGCCATTCTATTCTCAAAAGTATAAATTTGAGCAAGGTCCACACTGCTAAAATCTTATCAGCTGTCCAGTGAAAATCTGAAACCCTTGTATACTATTGCAACATTTCACTCCTGTCCAGACCCTCCCCAGCCTGCTTTACACACAGAGAGGAACTGGAGTTGTCCAAATGACGTATTATCAAGTGAAGTGATACACAAATCATGGAGATTTCATACAGTGGAGTCTTTGTTATCACAATTAGAACAAAGACAATTTTCCAAAGAGATTTTGAATAGAAAATTTCAGGAAACTTAGGGTGTCATTAGACCTTGTTTACTTCACTTAAATGTTTTCACTATTCAAACTTCAGAGTGGTAAACTTAATACAGAAGGAGTCCTGAAGCAGCACAGTGTCCAATATTTAGTTTTGTGGGTAGTCAAGGAAAAAAGAGAATTAAATTTTAAGCCGCCCAAAATACCCCAATGAGTTGAATCCATGAGATCTGAAGTTTTCTTTCTAGGCTGTCCTTCATGGCAGTGTATGTAAGCACCATAGACAGCTGGGCATGTTCTTGATGCATAGGAAGCTATACCTGGCAAAAACCGTCATAGCTGTAAATACTCCTGATTTTTTAAAAACTACCAAAATGACTGAAGAAAAATGGAGAACACAAGTTATTTTCCATTATTTTATACTGTAGAAGAAAGTTGCTGTTTCCTCGCTTTAATGGATGTTTAAATATTCAAATATATAAACTACAACAGTGTGTAGTTTTTATATATTTATAGCAACGTTCAGAGGCATAGTCCTTGAGTCTCATAAACTGCGGTCAGTCGGCAGATAGTCAAACATCCGTAAAGTTTATCATAGCAACTGCAAAAAAGTTAAAACTATGCTACGCAATGCGGAACCCAAACGTCATTCACTATCCAGAAATGCCAGTAACTTTGTTGCATTGGTCCATCTTAGAGGAGCTTTAGCCTAAAATGGAAATGTGTGCCTTGTTCTAATGAGTCAACTTTTCAACTTGTTTTTTGGAGAAAAAGGTCATTTTCTCCATACTAAAGATGGTGAGGAATATTATCCTTTGTTACCTGCTCCTAGTTCAAAAGCTATTTTCTGTCATGGTATGATGGGGTGTGTTAGGGTCCAAGGTATGGTAAACTTGCATCTCTGTGAAGGCACCATTAATGCTAAAGGGTACTTGTGCATTTTGCAGCCACATATGCTGTCATGTAGACAGTGTCTTTTTTCAGGCATGTCCTTGCTTATTTTACATTCGGTGCATATTACAACAGTATGGCTTTGCAGTCGGAGAGTGCAGTTGTTAGACTGGTCTGCCTGCAATGTAGACCTGTCTGCTGTTGAAAACGTGCGGTAAATTATGAGGTGCATTTCGTTCTAAGACGGTTATTGAATTGTGAATAGGATAGGTGATGTAACACAGTGGTAAGTGAATTCCCTGCTGTCCCAACCTTTCTGGGATGTGTTGCAGGCATCACATTTAGAATGAGTGTCAAGTAGACTTATTTATCTTGTTAAATAGTTTAAAAGTTTACATATTTTCTTTTGTACTGTTTACAGTTCATTGCTTTCTCTTTTTATTTGCATTTTGCCATGACCTTTTTTGGAAATGAAGTTGTATTTCATAAGTGTAATGTTGCATTGTATTAATAATGATTAAGACAGAGCACAATTTGAATTTCCTATCAAACCTTCTCAACCCCATTGGCGTCTTAATCGCTGGATGCTGCAATATAGGTTTTTGCATCTATGATAAAAAATGAATTCTGTCAAAACTCGCATAAAGAAATTTATTAAAAAGCACTGGTCTTATTAACAGTAACTCTGTCAAAAATGTAAAGAAACTGTTACTTTATTTTCAGTAACAACATGACTAAAAGTCTGCATTTGAGTGTGAAAACTGAAGCATTCCACATGTGCCTCAAACATAACTTTTCTTTGCACTCTCCATGCTTGTTGCACACAAATTATTTTGCAGTTGCTGTTTGCATTCCGTGGACAGCAGAATGTCTGTCTGTGTACTGCTGTTCCTAGTCTTGACAAGTTGGACGCCTTGCAATGCAGAATAGTCTTCAGGAGAACTATCCGTATCCGTGCCAGATTAAACAGATTCCACATCATCCAATTGATTGTCACTATCATAATAATCAAGATATTCACCTTGCAATAAATTTAGTTTCAAAACATCAAGATGACATAACTACATGCGGTTTGTTTATAGCACTATTTTCTGTAAGTTTTTTTTTTTTTTTTTTTTCTTTTTTCTGGCTATTCACTAGAAGGGGAGCACTATAGTGGCTGTCTTCTGAGATGTGTGTCCAGTCTCTCTCACTCTCAAACTTGATGAGATATGACTCAATTTGTAACTCTCATTTAAAGTGTTATTCATTAGGGAATCTGCATATCGCCTTTAAAAGAAAAATCACTTGTTTTTGCAAAAAGTGTATAGTAATATATTACACTTGAAAGAATGTTCATCATGAACCTCTTTTGTCTAATGTAAATTTTAAAGAAAACTGCCTTGGAAAGGAGATCTCCCATTTTTGGTATTGAATTTGTAAAAAAAAAAGTGTGTTTTGGTTGTGATATGTCATCTGGGGGAATGACAAATGCAATATATCTTCTTGTATAATACGCTACCGTGGCTCGTTTTGTCTGTCCAGAATTTTAAATCACCTGTAGCTATCAAACTGTTTGACCTATTGACCTGAAATTTGGTACACATACTACGTGACCTCTACTATCTGCCTTCGGGGTGATGTTTGACCTCCAAGGTTATTCCTCTTTTTATTTTTATTTAAATTTTATTCTAGAATAAACTCTCGGGAGCAGCCAGCAGGGCGGCCTATGCGTATGGCGCCATTCTCATTCCTACCAACTTCGCCGTCTCTTCCCTTACCTCTTCATATCTTAAATCAGTCTTGAGGCAGATTGAAGACTTAAGTGCCAGCTTAAGTGAAAAATTAAAGAAAACGTACTAAGTAATTGCAACACAAACACTGACTTAATCAGTTTTAACGTGAAAAGATGCCAACGAAAGAAGAGAAGAAGCGGGCTGCTAGTGGGGAGAAAAGCAGGGCTGCTCAGGAAGCAGCAAGCGCATCAACCTCTGAGCAAACGAATGCTAAACGTACAGAGAAAGAGGATGAAAACTAGGAATGCTCAAGGCAAGTGGATTTGAAGTGCTCCGTTAATGGTTTTATTACTAAAATGGTTTGTGGTGTCATCTTTTGGAATGGCAAAGGCTTAGGAGCTGAATAGACACACAGACTTACACTTTCATTAAGGTGGATAAAGTAAATGAGACCTGCTGGGCTCTTGCTATGTATGTATGTATGTATGTATGTGTGTATGTGTGTATGTATGTATGCAGTTGTAATAAGGTACAGCATTGTAAAATATTCACTTTATATAAATTGTACTTTTTCATTAGATGAACAAAATATCAAAAGTATAAATTACCTGTACAGGAGGTTCAAAGTTTTTATTTTTGCTTTAAAAGCTCTGAATGTGAAATGTTGCATAATTTGGCACCACCTTTGTGTGTCAAAGAAATTAGAAATGATAAATGCAAGTATATTGCCAAAAATGTGATGCAGGCCTGTGTGAAAGCTGGTGACTTCAGTTGTGCTTTGACATCAGTCAAAACAACAATTGTGTGGGTATTCAGTCTGAAAATCTGAAATATTATTGAACCTTTTGGATCTATAGTTGTACTATGCGTGTCCATAATGTGGGTCAGCAATCTAAAAACCTGGGACACCTGAGAAACATCTGCCATCTTAAAAAAAATAATTTCACTTTTAAAATTTACAAGCAGTGAATGTGTGGGTTTTTTTTCTTTTTTCTTTATCAACTTTAGGTTAAGTATGACTTGCAAAGGAAGTTTTGAATGAGTGGTTGGTTTCAGAAAACAAACATTCACATGTATAACTTATACACACAGTGACTGACTTATGAAAAATTGTGATTCAGTTTTAAGAAATTTAGAAACTTTCTGAAAGAAATGAAAGGTTAGTGCCAACACTAAAGTTAAAGCATGTAACACTTGGAAATTTATTTCTTCAAACTGTGCTGTCACTTAAAACCTGTATTTCACACTAAATTGTTTTGTTGTTTATAAGTACTGTCAACAGCATAAGTTTCCTGAAAGCTTTACAATTTGTAATGTCTTTAATACAGAAAGTAAGACTTAATTTCAAATAATTTCAAGTTAAACATCTGCTTCCTTTTCTCCAGGCTTTTGATGAAGCAATTGCTGAACTTGATACTTTGAATGAGGACTCTTACAAAGACAGCACTCTGATAATGCAGCTTCTAAGGGATAACCTCACTGTAAGTAGCTTTTCTCAATTCACATATCTTAAAATACCACATACCTAAATCAGCATTTGGTCATCATCCCTACTTTTCACTCGGCAAATGTTTAAGAATAGACGTCCTATAAATTAGAATCCTACTTGATGATGTTAGTACATTGATGTGTTTGCACTTATTAAATATTCAGACAATGATTCGGTTCTTTAGACCTTGCAAGTGAGAAGCAGCGATAACTAAATGGTAATCTTCAATCACACAGAGGAATCTGTCAAGGATCTAATTTGATTATTAAAGTGCCGTATGTAGAGCACTATTTAAAAAAAAAAAAAAAAAAATTGTATCTGCCTAACTTCAAACTCCTATACCTTAAGTTTGCAGGGGTCTTTAAAAACTTCTCCTGGTACCGATTCCAGGTCCCAGCCTAGAACCACTTACGGAGTTTGGAAAGCTCAATAGCCTTCCTGGAACTCTACATGGAAAAACTCCAGTTGATGGCTTCAGGTGTTCTCATGGTCTTGAATAGTCTGTGCAGAGGCCTGATAACCTAAAGCAGGAGGCTCTATGGGTGCATGTGTACCTCCATGCTGTCCTGAAACAGTTATTTCCAGGGCACCATCCGTTAGGGTTCTCAACCTTTTAAAGAAATGGTCACATTAAGGTTCTTAATACTGAAGTAACACTCCTGATAATCTTGAGGATTACAGCATTAATGGCATTTCACCTATGTTCAGGAAGTTTAAAGCTTTTGTGAGAAAAAAGTAAAAAAATGCATATCGAAATCAGGTGGAAAAACTGCTGTATTAAAGTGCAAGAAGACAATGCAAGTCTCAGTGCAGCAAAGATTTTTGCCTTCTAGTTTGCATAGATTATGTAAAGGTAAGATTTTAGTTTTTCAATAGATTTTTAGTGCTTGGCAAAGCCTTGCAAAGGAATTCTTATCTGATGTCAAAAAGTAAAAGTGTGGCAGCACTTCTATTGTTCAGGAAAAATACAAGCATTTGTTAAAGTTGAAATCCTTTTCAGTTTTTAGAAACTGAAGAGCATCTTATGGTAACAAACAAGGGGACCTTTCTAGGCATTTGGTTGTGCAAATTTATCTTGAGTGATTTCAGTATTATGAATATAAGAAATAATGACTTAGCTATCTTCCTTTTTCAATTGATATTTATTTCAGACCATACTATATATCATGGATACCACACACTTTTTAGTGTTATCTCAACAAAATGTTTTCCCTGAAAAACTAAAAATTCACTTTTTCCAGTGGCCAAGTTAATTGGTGAAGTCAAAAGGGAAATAGAAATAATAGAATTTTTATGACTTGAAGAGCTGTGGCAGGGATCCACCTTAAAGACAGCCAAAATAACTTCCACTTCAGAAGGAGAGAGTATTGGTGTGCTTGAAACCAAAAGCTTAGCAATAAAAATTGTATGAGAAATATGAAACAAAAGACCATCTAAAAGGAATAGCCACTGTTTATATAAAAAAAAAAAAAAATCACACTACACAACATTCAGCCACTTTCAGCAACCTTGAATCAGCAATGAAATTGTTTAAAGGAATATTTATCCAAAAATGTACTTACCTCATTTACCTTGTAGTGATGGCTGAGAAAAACCTTTAATCTCATGTTCTCCTGGAGAATGGAGAGAAAAATGTTTGATATAATGGAAGAGTAGTGATATTTTCTGTAAAACGGGTAACAATTTGAAAAACATCCGGGGTTGGGGGGGTGAAAAAGAAATGTCCCGTTACTCCTACTGCATAATTCACTTGGTAGCTATCCAGTTGTGTGCTCAAACATGCAAAGCACACACTTCTTTCTTAACTTTGATATTAAGAATTTAGGTAGGGGTACAACACAAGTGATGCCAATTAGTGTTGCAGAGAAAACACTTAACAGTTTTAAGCATGTGCAAAAAAAATTATAAATATTGTGATGGTAAAGTAGTTGATTCAGACAGTCAAAGAATCTACAGTTATTTTTACGCTTGTAAAACCAGCTTTAACTGTACAAAATGTAGAACAGTAAACGCGTTATTTTGTCGTAGGAGTTTTTTGTTTTGTTTCTGCTTTGTGAACATTTTGAGCAGTGATTGGTTATTTGCTATTAACATGTATTTACCTGAACTTTTTAAGAAATGTTCTGTAGAATCAGCCTTAACTTTCATACACTGAGCTGCACGTATTTGATCTATTAACTGGCACTATTTGAACTGTTCACTATTGTTGGCTGCATTTAAATTATTATTTTTTTATTTTTTTTTTTTTTGCAATGCCACATTGTTTTAAAAAAAAAAAATAAGAATTTAAATTTGTGTAAGGCATCTTCATTGGCCACATAGAAGGTAAAGAACAAAAGCAGAATTTACAATGGAGTTGCTTAAATTCAGAGTATATTCTACAAATGTGTGCTAATTTTTTTTTTTTTTTTTTTTCTCTCTCTCTCTCTCTCTTTTAGTTGTGGACATCAGAAAACCAGCCGGAAGGGGAAGAAGCTGGTGAAGGGGAGAACTAAAAGACGCTGCATTTTACTGTGTTTATTTTTATTTTATTTTTATTTTTTTTGTCCCTCCCCTTTCCCCACTCACTCTTTATCTTACACACACATGCGCCCTACCTGCCACATGCTCTGTTAATTACACTCTTTTGGGAACTTTCATCTGTATGTCCAGCAGCACAAAGTGTACTTGACCTGTTGTCCTGTCGGTTGATGGGGTTTAGAAACTGGCACACACTTCCACATTGTGTGAAAAAGCTACATTGCCATATCCCCCTACTACTATACCATTTTTATGTGGATGGATCATGATTTAAAACCATTGTGTAGTCAATTTGCTATAGTTTTTTGTTTAGTATTGTCTTGCAATGTTTGTTGTTTTAGGGTTAATGTATTAACACTGGTTGTTTTTCACGAAACACTGTGAGATTTAAATGTGGGGTTTTGATATTTTCCCCCCCTTCTATTTCATCTTCTCACCCTGAGTCCCTCAAACCACCCTAACTCTCAGTATGTAACCTACAAAAGACATCTTATCCTCTGCAGGGATAGCAGTCCAGAGTGCAGTTGTGCTGTTGGCTTTTTTTTTTTTTCCTTTTGTTTTTGGCTTCATTGTGACACTGAGATCTGTGCATTTTTGTTGTGTAATCATGTTCACAATTTTAACTTGCAAGATACAAATCAGTGGATTAAGTAAAGGGCATTCCCAAACCCCCCCCCAACACTCCTCTCTAGCCCACAACTGTTTTCCATAAGGTCCCAAACATTTCAAAAAAACTGTTGTGGTGTCGAAGACAGAGACTCTGCCATGGATGTGTTTTAATATATAAACACAATGGCATTGTGTCCTCTTGCTTTCAATATTATTATGTACATTTCAACTTTAATATTGACTTATTTCTTAAATTGTCCACAGTGGAATAAGCAGTGTATTTATGAGATCGCAATTGCAAGTATGCAGAAAAGCCATTTGTAATTTTCTCTCAAATTTATTGGCATTGCACAGAAGTGAGGTGTGGCATTACATGGAAGGGACCAAGTTGCTATTCAGGGAGTCGGATGCCAGGAAGACCAATAGCGTTTTTTCCTAAATAAAATAAGGATTTACCAGTCTGCATACAAAGTTTGTTTTTTTTTTTTTTTTTTTTTTTTTTGTTTTTTGCCTTTTTTTTTTTTTTTTTTTTTTTTGTCCCTTCTCCTTCATTTCCTAGTATACAATAACTTAATTGATAGTGTTTTACATGAAAATGTCCAGTAGTAGTTTAGATGCAATTGGCTCCATTCTTGTAAAGATGAGCAATTCAGTGTCACAATAATCTGCCACCTTTCATAACATTCCACATAGCTGTAGGTCTCATTAGTCTGCTGAAGACAATGTTTCATGCACTGAATAAAAATCTCCCTTCTAGCTGAACAAATGGCAGTTTAATATTCTACGCTTGATAAATGCAGTAGTGAATGTGGAACTGAGCCTGTCTGTATATCTGGTAGCTCTTTTTGCTTTTGTTTTTACTGACCAGTATTCTGCCTAAAGTTTGCTTCTGTGACGGTTTTATTGCCTAGCGCGCACGTGGTTGTGAAAATAGTATAGCTGAAAAAAAAAAAAAATAAAAATAAAAACAGAAAAACACCTGGTTATTGACGTAATACTAGATTTGTGTATGTCTTTTAAAGAAGTTCTAGTTTCACCTTACATGTAATAATCAGGAACATGTAAAAGACAATTCAAAATGAAATAAAAGTTTTATCAGTTCAGAACTTTCTGGGATTTTTTGTCTGCGCTTGTGCTTGCAAAATCCTTGTGTTGGATTTTGGGCCTATGATTTGATTCTCTGCTACAGTGCAGTTGTCCCATGACAGTGTAAATCAAGCACTGCTAAGACTGTTGGAATTTTTTTTTTTTTTTTGTAGGGGCTAATTATTATTGTATATTTAGTTGACACCGTTATCCAAGGCAAATTACATAATCAGTATTGCTGTTTACTAATATTTTTACAGTTGGAGCACAGGCAGGTCAGGTCTTCACACAGCGAGTTACATGCAGGGATTGAATTGGCAACCTTGGAAGTTTTTAAAGTCAAATGCCTGAGGCATTACACTACACTGCCTGCTAAAATAAACAAATGTGTTTAAATCTATCTATTCATATGAATGCAGAGATCTCTGAAGCTATCATAAACCTTTCGTCAAATTTGAGTTTATACAGTTTAGCCAACTAAAGCAGGGTGATGCTTTGTCTGTTTAAATTTTTTATAAGAATTTTTCTGTACTTGCTCGGGTACATACTCAAGGGTGCGTGTAACAGCATTTTTACTTTTTTTTTTTTTTTTAAATAAATGCATTGTGGGACTTGTCTAACTGGTATACTGCAAAAGGTACATTTGTGGGTTTATCTTAATAGCCTTCTACAAAATCTTTGCTGCTCTGAACATAACTGGAAAAATTGTTACACTTCTAAATTAAATTGAACTTTTACAAAAGCTGTTTGACCAACTACACATGTTACTAGTACATTATTTGTCCCAAAAGGAAAATCTTGTGACTCAGCTAATTGAGAGTAGCCACAGGGAAACAAAGGCGCACCTTTCAAAGTATTAAGTGTTAGTGTGTAAAGAGAGCTTGTGCAGCATTGTTCATAATGGGCATTACTTAGTCTTCTTTTTCTCCAGCAGCTGTTGAGAGTGCATCTGGTTGAGCTTGTTAAAGGGGTGGGCCTCTTTAGAAGTGATGCCACAAGCACAGCACACCCCAGTGGTGAGAAGCCTCAGTGGCTGTCAGTTATAGAACACTCAAGTAGCTCCTTACTGTTACTAGACCAGTGCAGCATGTCATTGATGTGAACCTTAAAGCCCTTGCAAAAATGCATTTCCTCCACATCTACTCCCTGAATGGACATAGAGGTGTTTGGTTTGATGAAAGTCAATAACCAGTTCCTTGGTTTTGCTGACATTAAGTTGCAGACAGTTCTCACCTGAGTCCTAATGTTTGAAAGAAAAGATTGTAGAGAAGAAATGGCTCATGATCTGTAACATCATCAGTGAAACATGGTAGAGGCAGTTTTATGGCATAATCAGGCCAATGTACATCGGCCACTGGTGTTGATGACAGAACTACTGACCGGAGTAGCAGTATGATTTTTGAAGTGTATATGGCTATACAGTCTATGCTGCAAAACGACAATGCTTCATAGTACAGGTGGACAATGAGCCATAACATAATTGGAAAGGAAGCCAAATGCTTTTCAACACAAAGTAGTGGAAGATTCTTCAATAGCCAAATCAATCACCTGACCTCAAGCCAACTAGATTTTGATGGCAGAAAGTCCAATGTGTAATCGGCGACTGAAGACCGCTGCAGTAAAAAAAAAAAAGGCCTGGCAGAGCCATCAGTAGGGGGGAAACCCAGCACTTCGAGGTGACCAAGACCAAGTTCCAGACTTCAGGATGTTATTGACTACCAAGTATTAAAAATGATTATATTTATGATTATATTAGCTTGTCCAAATACTTTTGAGCCTCTGAAAAGTAGGGGGAAACCATGCAAGAAAGGATACCAAATGCAAAATAACCACAACTGTTCGTCTGATTACAAATGGACAGCATATACCAAAAGCCTTGGGACAATAGAATAGAGTGAAACAGCAATAAAAGCTTGATGTGGCTCTTAAGGAAAAGAAACAAAAACAGTCTCACCTGGACATTTTAAGTGTCCCAGGAACTGTTTTAGTTTATTACCTAATCACCTTGCTATGGTTTCATAATCATTAATATGCAACTTTTTTTTTTTTTTTTTTCTCCCTTTTAATAAACATTTTGCTATTGTGTGCTGTTGGACCCCACTGACACCTGTTACATCAGTTTTGTCATTTCATGTCATTTTCAAACCCACATAATCCAGACCAGGGTCGCAATGGGGATTGTTTGCCAGCGAGTAGAGGATGCAAGGCCATTGCAGATTTTGTTAATTTCATTCTTCAACAACAAAGGGTAAGTAATGGATAGAAAAAAAGAAACATTTAATCATTTTAGGTGAAGTATTTGCTTTAAGTTAGAATCTCATATCCATATTTCAGGGTTTGATGAGGTTAATTTGACATCCGTAAGATACTAAAAAATGAACAGAAATCTAGAATGCAGAGAAAAATGCAGCTAAAAACGCACAAGCTTCATGTTTTGTGCAGTAAGCTCCCTGTGCCCTTGTTTGTGGTGTTACTGTTGCTGTGTACAACATAGCTGATTCCAGAAAAAAAACAAAACAAAAAAAAAAATGATCCTCTAGCTGGTCATTTGTCTTAACTTTTAACTTACACTTGTTTAATCCTGTGTGTTTTCATCTTCTATGTAGTACTACAATCAAACATTTATGCGGTGCAGTGAACTCATCATAAATGGATAGATAACGTTTTTTTTTTTTCCAAGGGAAAAGTTCTGTTTTACAGTAGCCAGAGGACAAAAACAACACACAAAACATGACACAGTAAGATAAATATGTGAGTATGTTTATTATCTAGTTAAAATTAACATTTAAAAATGAGACAAAAAAAGTCAAGGCAGCAGTTCAGTTGTAACCAAAAGCCGCTCTGCCAGTGTTCCCTTCCACACTCCTTTTACAGACATAGACAAAACAAAAAAGAACCCACAGTTGACAATTGAAATAATTTGAAACTGGCCAAAGTAACTGGCACCCATCATCATGTATTCCCTATTTAACAAAAATTAAACTTTGCTATAGAGTTTTGATTCAACAGAATATTTAAAATAATAACACGAATGGCATGGACACGGATGTTGGGACTCTTAAGCTAACATTTTGTTGCACAACCTTTAGAGGCTGTGGGAGAATAATTTTAGGGTAATGCAGCATTCATCTTAAAGGAATAGCAGAATACATGTCAGAAATTGGTTCAGGCATATCAGGAAACCAGATAACGGTCAAGTGAACAACCGAGACAAGAATGTAATACACAATGTAGTGAAGGATGACTAAGAGATCAGATGTCCTGTACTCAACAGGATTAGACAGTTGTTAGGTACACAGAAATTTCAAGGGTGGTGGCACAACCTAAGACTATGAGAAGTCTTTTATTTTATATACGAGGGATATCCAGAGAAAAAGGTTACAAGTGCCCTGGAGGGTGCAGGGAATTTTTTTTTTTGAAGGTTGGCATACCTGCGTGTAGGGGGGTCCTAACGGTCAAAATAAGCCCGGGACCACATCAGTCAGTTGTGAAATGTCATCATAGCAAGCGAGTTTGTCAACCTCTGCTGAGGCCGTTTGCTCCACCTACCGCCGATGGGAGATTCGTTCGGTCATCAAGTTCCTCACTTTGCGTCGCGAATCCGCGGCCGAGATCCATCGTCAGCTTGTGGAAGAATTGTGAAAGAATTCTTGGGTGGGAAACGTTTTTCCAACGATGAGGAGGTGAAGGAGACAGTGGAGAAGTGGCTTTCGGAGGTGGAGCGGAGCGTATTCAACGAGGGTATAAAAAAGCTGGTGCCCAGGCTGAAGAAGTGCATCGAAGTTGACGGCGATTATGTTGAGAAATAAACAATCATATTTTGGAACATACCCTGTAAATTTGGTTGAAATATATTCATTTTTTGATTTTTAACAGCTGTTGTAACCTTTTTTTCTGGATATCCCTTGTAGATTATTTGGGTGTAAACCAACAAAGGAACCAGAGCAAATCTATACATTGATTGACACTGTTCTGTAAATTCAGTTGCTTATAAAATAGATGTATACCTTTAATACTTGACCATTCTGATCATGCTGTAGAAGAATGCTCCTTGTTCAAACACTAGCTGAAGAGTAATAAATGACACACATGAACACGTTTTTCACCTGCCTGATTACTGACTAAAGGCTATCAGACTTGTCTTGTTAGAGGATAAGTTTATTTCTTTAATATTTTTGATTTCAACCACAAGGCCATCACTGCAAACAAGTGTGTACTGAAGCACTCTGAGACTTCTGCAGGTTGTTTGGCCCGCTTTTCCTGATCAAAGTGCTCCACCTGTGTCAGGTTTATTATTGAGTGTCTTCTCCAGTCTGCCTGTTTGTTTTTTCCATAGGTGTTTGATAGGATTCAAATCAGGGTCCATAGAAGGCCATTTCTATGGCCAATGTTTTGTTTTTAGCTATTCTTGGGTGCTTTTAGGTGTGTGTTTTCTGTCATTATCCAGTTGGAGGATCCATGACTCGTGATTTGAGATAGAGCTCTCTGACACTAAGTAATATGTTTCACTCCAGAATTTTTGGATATTCTTGAGATTTCATTGCTTCCTGACTCAAGGCTGCCCATACCAGACACAGCAAAACAGCCCCACAATATAACCAGGCCTCCTTCATGTTTCACAGTGGGTATGGTGTTCTTTTATTTGAAAGCTCCAAAGGACATTCTTCCAGAAGCAATGTGGCTTACCAATATGCATTTTAGCAGATTCCAGTTTTTGGCTTTTTTGTGTTTTTCTTTCAACCATGGAGTCTTCCTGTTTCCCCCCCCCCAATGAGCCCACCGTCAGTCTAAAAGCAATGTGTGATTCGATCACACACCGATGGACCTTGATCTCGGAGATCTGCTTGAATCTCTTTAGAAGTTGTCCTTGGCTTTTTGCCCGCTCTCATTATCCTGCTCATTCTGGGGTTGATTTCCTCTTGTGTCCATATCCAGGGAGGTTGGCTACAGCTCCATTACAATTCTTAATTTTTGCAACTGTTGCCATAGGAACATCAAGCTGCTTGGAGATGGTCTTCTAGCCTTTGTTTTTAATGTGCTTGTCTATAATTGTATTTCTAGACGACTCTCTCCTTTGCTTTCTCTGGTCCATGTTCAGTGTGGGACACACAATGACACCAAACAGCAGAGTGACGACTTTTCTCCATTCAAATGACTGACTTCATGATTGGAGATGTGTGTTATACTAATTAAAGAAAACAGCTAGTTTGAAACATCACTCCATCCATTATCCAACCCGCTATATCCTAACTACAGGGTCACGGGGGTGGGTCCGCTATAGTCAATCCCAGCCAACACAGGGCGCAAGGCAGGAAACAAACCCCGGGCAGGGTGCTAGGCCACCGCAGTGAAATATCACTGAAATCCAATTATTTAGGATATTTTTTAGAGGTACCAACAAAAATGTTCAGGCTATTGGTGTCTTCTCCAGTCTATAGAAGAACCATAATTGAAGAACTATAATTGGTTTTGAATTATTTACCATCTGTTCTGTCAATGATCTGGACATCTGGGGATAAACTGTGACCGATTAGGTGGAATATGGGTGCAATGAAGACCGTGAAAAGGGTATTAATCCAGTCTCTACCTTGAAAAGTTTGGTCTCATGGCCATTACAGAGAACTGTCACAGACATTGTGAAGGAGGAGGGCTTGATGGTTCACTGAGACAAAAGCTTTAGTAAGGTAAATAAAAGCTGTGTAAGTGGCTGTTTTTGATTCTTGCATCTTTCTTGTAACTTTCTGGTTGTAAAGATCTTGTCTGTTGTGCCTCGGGTAGGGCGGACTCTGCACTGGGATTCAGAGAGGATTTCTTCAGATAGCGTAAGGAGTCTCTTGAAGAGAATACGGGCAATAATCTTCCCAGGCATGACCAGTAGTGAGATGCTACAGTAATTTCCACACTCTGTCTTGTGACCTTTTTTAAAAAGGATGACAAAAAGTGTATCTCTAAGGTCTATGGGTATTGTTTCTTTATCCCATATCTTTATGATCTTGATCTCGTTATCCGTTTTCAGTAAGCCCTTGTTTGTCCTTAGACCAGAGAGGGTTGGATCCATGACAGTTAGGTCCATATACAGCCTTAATGGCACCAAAGAAGCCTTGTGTTACCTGCTACTGCAAGGGTTTTTGATTTTGATTCTCAGAGGCTTTGTCTGTCCACCATTTATTTTTAAGCTCTCTTACTTTGCTTTGGCTCTGGAGTGTGCTTTTTGTCTTGGCAAGTGATGTCCTTCTGCCAGGCACAGAAGGCCTTTAATTTTTTTGTAAATAAGTTGTTCAATTTTCTTATCATTGTCATTGAACCAGTCATGATTTTTCTTATGTTTAGATTAAGGAATTCTCAGCCAGTTTTCAGGATGGTGGTCTTTAGTGAGTTCCACTGTGCCTCAGCATCATCAGAGTACTCTCATTCTGGTGGCAGGCTGTCATGAAGTGCAGCTGGAAATACCTCTCATATTTCAGGCAGTTCTAGGTTCCTGATATTTAGGCTGGGGTGACATTGCCTTTTCTTCCCTCTTCTTTTGGGCATTTGTCTGATGGTCATTGCTGAGTGGATGAGTCAAGGACCTGTCCAGCATCCATCTGTACTAGTCATTGTCCTCATTAGATACACATCACGCATATTTCTGCCTCAGATAATGACATAATCATTCAGATGTCAATGCTTGCAGTGAAGATGCATCCAGGATGTTCTGAATTTTCTTATTTGTCTAAAGAAGATGTTGGTAATAGAAAGATTGTGTTATGCACACTAGGTCAGGAAGAGAGCCATATTTGTGTTTGTTTTCTACACCCTCTTTCCCAATAGCACTGCTCCACATTCTGTAATCTCAACCAACTCTGGCAGTGAGGTCATCCAGAAGGATGATCTTATCTTCTTTTAGTATGCCTGATAGGGAATTGTCCAGACTCGCACAGAAAGTTTCCTTGACGTCCTCTTGCGAGTCCAGAGTTGGAGCATATGTACTCACAGTAGTAATCATCTGGTTGCTGTCTGGCTTTAGCTGAACTGTTATTACGCATGTGCTGATGTCCTGGAACGATTCAGTAAGCTGGCTACCTGAGATCTTTCTGATTTTAAAACCTAAACCCATGTATCATGGGTTCACCAGAAGGCTTTCCTTTCAAAAAGAATGTTTATCCTCCCCTTTTCTCCCTAATGCACACTGTCCTTTCCTTGCCAGTCTGATTTCAGCTAGGGTTGCAGTGTTGATGTTAAACCTTCAGAATTTCCTTGCAAAGGCTATTCATCTCTCTGGCTGTCCACAGAAGAGTGCATACACTCCTGATTGCAAAATTGTTCTTTCTGTGTTTCTGACGGCATGGAGAAGATCCCACTAGATATGGCAATTCAGCCAGGAAGTTGATGAGGCAGACAATTTTTAGGCCGCCCTTTATATCCCGAGCCACTCCTGGGGTTAGCAGTGTGAACCCTGAAAAGGGCTATTCAGCCACAGGTGAAGGTACAGAATAATTCTCTTGCCTCAATCTGAGATTCCATTGACACAGACTTCACCCACCACCTGTGTGCCAGTTTGTGAGTAGGAGCTACCAGATATTTCTATCCTTCTCACATCGCCACATGGTGATTGCTACAGGACTTAGGAACAGAGTATGTTATACCCCACGTGACTTTTAACGTGAAGAAGCTCGTGCATGGATAGCCGTTGCATGGGTCTTGACATGGGTGGACCTGAAACCAATGACATGGACTCCATGACAGCTGGAGATCCCCATCCTGCTGCAGCCTTCCTCCACTTTAACAGCCGTTGTGGCAATTTGTCTATTTGCTGGTCACGATCCTCCGCCTGCTCCACTGTGGATGTCTTTGTGGAGTCCCACTTTGTCTGGTTACAACTACCCTCACCCCCAAACTTTACTGCCAAGGGTAATCCTACCAGAAGCAAAAAGCTCCAGATGGCATTGCTCTTGGGTTATTTTGTTAACCTTTGGAGAAAAAGGGCAAAATGGGGGCATTTTAAGGTGTAAGATTAATGCAGAAAAACTTTGAAATAGCAAGCATGTGAAAGTAACATTATATTAAGACTAAAACAAAAGCAATTCAAGTGAAAATAAATGACCATTCTTTAATGACATCATGTGCTCTCTTTAATTATTGTATACTAGATGTCTTCCCCGGCTTCACCCAGAAGATTTCATAAGACAACAGGCATCAGTTATATTGCTGTCAGTGACTTGTGTGTATCAGAAGCATTATGCAACTATGTGCTTTTCTGTACATGATAATTGTAGTTTTTTTTTTCTTTTTCTTCTAACCAAGGGCTAATATTATTAGCAGGAATTGTGGTGTAGTGGTTAAGGCATTGGACCTAGGTTCAAATCCTGCTACTGACACTTTGTGACCTGAAACTCCTAATAACACGCTTTTTTAATGATGTTTTTTGTAGATATATTTAGTATTCTTAAGGGATTTGAAATCATTACTAATTTCTGCTTTTATCTTATTTCTTTTCTGGTTTCTCTGTGGTGCAAAAGCCACCTCTATTGCTCAAATGAAGGTTGGTGTCCCATCTGTTCACAAGACGTACTGTTTTGAATCCTCTGGGACCAAGCCTGTAAACAATGACGAACGATTTAAGAACATTTATGTTAGGTAAAATGCCCAGTGTGGTCTGGGTGGTCTTTTGGCCTTGGAGCACTTGTATATTTATTTATTTCTCCAGCTTAAATGGCATTTTTTTGTTTCTGTCCCTTTGATCATATAACCTTACCATTGTACCCATCTTTAGAGACTATCTGAACTCTGCTTTTCAACTAATTGCATATCAATGTTATGTAAACTCATATTAATGTATTATTACTTATTCATTATTATTCCTGCCCAATTTAACTTGTTTTTCTTTGTCATGTCTTTGACATCTTGTAAAGCTCTTTGAGCTACATTTTTAATGAAAATGAGTTAGAAAAATAAAAGTTGCAGTTGTTGTTTTTATCATTATTATATGTATACAAATTTTCATTTGTGTATCCATTTACTCAAGTACAGTATTTGTTTTTGTGTGTTTCATCAGTTGTATATATTTTTTTGTATATAGTCAAGTCAAGAGCATGCACCGGTACAGTGTGTTGCTACACCCACCACACGACGAAACAGCTCAGGATCCCGGTTGGCAACCTCCCAGGTAGACACGCAGTCCAGTTCCCCCCTCCGCAAATGACCCTCTATCTGCCGCAGCCAGGTGTTACGTGGGCAACCCCTTGGCCTGGTCCAGCCATTCGGGTCACCAACAATGAGGATCCTATGAGCTGGATCACCCTCTGGGAAATGCGCCACATGGACGTAGTGTCGTAACTGACGCTCCCTCACAATGTAGATAATGTGCCCCATTCGGGATTCCATGAGCAACCGCTCATTAAACACAAAGTCAAACCAATGGTACCTAAAGATTTTCTGGAGACACAGTACCAAAGGAGTCCAGTCTTCGTCTCAGCTGCATGTTAGCAAACAATGCATGAAGTGATTTTGAAACCTAAAGGATTGCTATGGCAAAAATTGCTGTTTTGCAATTAAAACACATACTTATAAACCAAGGCATAACAGTGAGTACAATGGAGAAACTTCTAAGGTGCTATGGTTGGTCTTTCTAAAGTATGGCTGTGATACAAGTACCGTGAACAAAACACTTAAAAGCTGACTACAGAGCTGTGAGATGTGTGTTTTTTTTTAAAAGGAGGCCAAAAATGTTACATAAAAGTAATGAATGAAGGAGTATTAAAGCAAGCACAGGTGAAAAGACACATACAACGATTAGACATAATATTATGGACACATCATCAGACATGAAGGCATTGAAAGTGTTGCATTGTTGAGTAACATCAGTGTGAACAAAGTAAGAGGAATGCAGAGGAATGCCACCAGTTTTAATGTTTTAAGGTGGTATTTTATCATAAAAGGGACCTAAAACATTAAATACTTTTATTCCCATGTCCATATTCTTTGTTACATACATTAGACCCCCATATATGTATTCCCCCATCCCCCAAATCTCATTTTCTTATCCTTGCACCCACCTGTCCTGGAAGATGACACAGCTTACAATGGAAATAGAAAGTCCTGAAAAATGACCATTTCACCATTTAAACCTCTGACCTTTTCATCTAGACTGCTCATTTAACAGTGATCATATTTATATGTGCTAGTTTAGCTCTCAGTCTGGTGCCTCTACTAACACTTCCACTTTCTGTGATTACTGAGGTAAAAGTTCAAGTAAAATACAAATAGTATAAGTCTCATCTTTTAAGAGCTGAACTTATTGTCCAAAACATGCTTTTAACAAACTTAGAATAAAAGAAAAAACAATGAGAACACATTTTAACATTAATAAAAATCATATTCTCTAACAAATGGTTTGGGAACATAATGTGTTGCAATGACATTTTTTGTATGGCAAGCGAAAGAGACAAGTCAAGACCATGATCACCAATGTCTACATCAGACACGGCAATTAGAGAAAGAGAGTAAGAAAGCACAGACTTCTAATAAAAAGTTGTGGCTTTAGACAGCACAGTTGGCATGTTCGACAACAAGGCTTTGAAGTTTTAGCGCTTTAATGAAGCAGACTGTTTCCAAGCAGTGTATTGAAGCTTGTATCAAAGCTTCATTTCCGTGTGAATGATGATGTCTGAAGCTTCAAACATCGCTGAAGCATCGGGAGCGGTCTGGCTGCTTTGAAACTTTGGGCTGTCCTACATGCTTTGTAAGGGGATCTGAAACTACAAGTCGTATACAGAGATTATATTTAAGTAAACACGGAGTACACAATTGTGGAGCTTGTTATGCAACAACAGAGTAAATACTGCACTGTTCTTTTGGACTAGAACTTTTTAATGTGTTGTTAATAATCTAGTGTAGCCTAATGTAGGCACATTCTCTACCCACTTAATTGAGCTCAGCTCCACAAGTACATTACTGAAACCCTGTTTTTATTCCCTTTACCCCTTAGTGCAATTAATTAACCAATCACAGATGGAAAAATATTAATCCATTGCATATTAAACCATTGCATCACAGCAAAAATCACCCAATTTGAAAATGTTATCACATAATTATTAATTCTAATTTACTGCAGCAAGTTGCCGGTGTTTGCCAGTTCTATCTTAATAGCATTGACAAGTGTCAGCCTAGGTAAGAATCACCAACAGTATTAGTTGGCATTCCATCATGAACATGAGAATCTTTAGTGTCAGCTGACGAGAGATAACAAAAACAGCAAGCCTGCCAAAGTTGCAAATAAACTAGTACAGCAACAGCAAGTGTTCCTGAGGATACGAGTTGCCTAAAAAAGTGATGGAAAAAGCTAAGAATTCCACTTGCATTTAGCACAGATGAGCACTGTGCTTCAGTATTCATAATGGCAGCAAATTACATTTTTAAGAGAAGAAATTTAAACATTATTTTATTGAAGAAAACTGTTGATTATACAGATATGTATATTTGTTGCAGCATTTTAATGACAAATAATAATCAATATTATTGGTCTAGAGCACCAAATTCCTTGGTGGACAGCTGGTAGCTGACCTTACTTGGTCAAGTAACATCACCTCCATAACTAAGAAGGTGCAGCAGCATCTCCATTTCCTTTGGCAGCCAAGGAAGGCAAGCCTACCTTCCACTGTTTTCAAAACATTCCCTGCAGGGACACCATTGAGAGTGTTCTGACCATCTGCATCACTGTCTGGTTTTGGAACTGCAGTGTCATGGACTTCAAGGTCCGACAGTGGATAGTTCACACAGGAGAAAAGATCATTTGAATTGATCTGTCCTTCATTAAAGATATCTTTATCAAGTGTAGAATCTGCAAAGCCCATGGCATCATGGAGGACTGCTCCCACCCCTCCCACTGTCATCTGACAGAAGGTTCTGTAGCATTAAAACCTTTTATGCTAAGTTCTGCAAACACTTCTACCCCTTGGCTGTCTGGATACTGAACTCTGAACTGCTCCTAGTAGTTTATTTATATGGCGCATATATGTTACAAATGTTGTTGTTATTATTTATTCATGAATTACCAGGACAGGCACTGCCATATAGGTAAAGTAGGTGGTAGCTTAGAGCATTAAAGTCTTCTAAGAGGATGGTCAAGTATAGTGTAATAGCCTCTCTGGGCATCAATGCCTTATCATGGTGAATAGGTTTGTGTGCCCCTGTGACCCTAGGAGCTACAGTATGTTGTCCTGAGCAGAAACACCTGGAAGGGCCTCAAAAGGTAAATTGGTTCCAGGCGATTGGTCAGATAAAGAGCTATTCACAGCTGCTAATAATGCAGAACTTATGTACAAAGATAAAAAGAGTACCTCGGCCAGTATGGGGTTACCAGGGCCTCCTCCCGAAGCCAAGCCTGGAAGAAGTCCCCACAAGACTACCTGATCAGCCATCACCTGCAGGAAAAATAGATGCTGGGAGCAATGTGACCTGGGCAACAGTCAACGGCAGAGGTTGTGGCAGACTCTAAACGCATTACACAAACTGACTCTAGGTACGTGGAATGTCACCTCTCTTAGGGGGAAGAAGCCAGAGTTTTTGAGTGAGGAGGAGCATTATAAAATACATATTGTCACACACGTGCGCATGGGAGGCAGCTAAAGGGCTTGAGTGAAGGCAGTTCGGAGGCATGCCGGGGTGTGGCAGAGTGCACTGACTCTTTTTCTCCCTTGCCTGTAGACCATTCCCGGGGGATTCCACCTGGCTCTCCTGACATCACTTCCGGGACCGAGCCAATGGAAGTCGGCCACACCAGCTCCAGTCCCTCTGATGTCACGTCCGGCTATGAACCAATGGTGGAAGACCACGTGCCAGATCCATATGACCTCACTTCCTGTCTTCCCCTTTAAAACCTGCCCCTTTTCCTTTGTTTCCTCAGTCTTGTTTTGGACTCAGTTGATTGCACTTCAGTGCTGGTTATTTGTTGAAAACGACTTTTGCAGCCAGGATACCACATTATATGGGTGGCTGCCCCAAACCTTTATCTGTCTTTGTCTCGTTTTATTACAATATATAGTTAGGATATATGATATAGTTTTCTCACGTCCACCCTATTGCTAAGCTCTGAAAAAAAACCTTTTGAAAGAGGATGGATTCTCCATTACTCTGGAGTTGCCCGGGAGAAAAGTGTCAGGTAGGAGTGGACTTTCTATTGAGTGCCTGCCTGGTTGATGCCATGTTGAAGTTTGCTCATGGAGAATGCGAGGGCTCCCTTTGTGTGGCTGAAGGTTGTAGTGGGGAGAACTCTGACTGAGGTATCTGCTTATTTGCCAAATGGCAGCTCAGAGTAACATCAGGCCTTCTTGGAGTGAATAAAAGGAAACCTTGAATGGGTCCCAGCTGAGGACTCCATAGTTCTGCTGGGTGACAACACCTGTGTGGGTAACAATGGTGACACCTGGAGAAGCATGATTGGGAGGAACGGCCTGCCTAGTCTAAAACTGATAGGTGTTTTGTTATTGGACTTCTGTTCTAGGCATTGTTTTGTCCTTAAAAAACACC
>JANRMT010062856.1:17725273-17806471 GCA_026402145.1 Polypterus bichir lapradei | reverse complement strand
GATATTGAGCAATTCTCATCACATCACCAAATTGAAAAAAAAAAAAAAGAAATGTTACCAGCTATATTTCAAATGTTGTATGTTTCGTCGGATTACGACGTCAAAATTAAGAAATAATTTTAGTGCTCCTGTGTAAGCGATCAAAAAGCGTTTCCTCAGTGGACTGTGTTGAGCGCATGGCTGCAATAATTTGTATACACCACCAGATGTCACTATTTTCGAACCGTCTGATCTTTTTACTGTACATGCGGGAAGCTACGCGGAGCATCGTCCGCCCATCCCAATTACTGAGGAATGCATTCGAATCCTTGCGCCATAATAGATGACTAAATCTTAATTATTTTTACGGCATCACCGAATTGTAGGTCTAAAGGCGTTTTTATTTCACAGAATTACTTGTGCATACTGTACCTAAAACGATTACAGAATAGTGTATATGTATGGATGACTTTTCCATATATAACTTGACCGGTACTATATCTTACTCGCGGGACTATTTCTCCAAGGAAAGGGCGGAAGCTTGCGGAAAACGAGCGCGTAAAAGGAGTGACGTTATTATATTTAAGAAGCTGGCGGGAAACGGTGGTGAGACGCTTGTTTAAAAAAAAAAAAAAAAAAAAAAAAAAACTGAAAAAAAAGAAAAAGTAAAATATACAGCTTCTTCAGTTGAAGACGGGCATTTGTAAAGGTAAGAAGGAAGGAAGTTCAGGAGAGACTGACTGCCATCTTTTGCACTTGGTTTTCTTTACTAGCGGGAAAAAATGTATTTTCGTTATTAAAAACTTACCGTTAACTTTTCTGATTTTTTTTTTTATTTTTGAGTTTTGAAGTGGAACCCGTCGATGTTTCTTGGCACAGCATTTCTCGCAGAGCTGCAGCTTTGTCTTCGTCAAGTGTGCTCGGTGTCCCGCGAAGTGCAGTAGAGCCGCGTTTTCAATTTTCTACCCAGCGCCGTCACAGGTGTGGGAGGGCAGCCGTTTGCTTTGTGGTAGTCTGTCGGCGAGACATCTTCACCCTTTAACGAAGGAACGCTGAATGGAAGAGCAGTTCTGTTTTGGGTGGTGTGTAATCGGCGAAGAGAGCGGTATAGTTTTACTTTCATTTCATAAGTGAAATGTTATGCGTCAAATTGAGTTCTTTAATAATTGAGTTCCTGGAACGACGTTAACGTTTTGATTGACGTCAATGGGAGACATTTCGGAATGATTTTATTGGCGTGCGTGGAACTTTAAATAAAAAAAAAAAAGTTAATACATTGTGAATATTGATTACCATATGTTTTTCAAAGTGTCAGTTTTGTAAAACGCTAAAACAGGTTACAGTTTACGTCAATTGCCGGGACTTCGTGTCCCGACGTCGAATTTGCGAGTTATCTACTTCTAATAATTGTGGCAGGTACTTTCAAAGTGTTTTTTTTTAATTTTTTTTTATGGCTTTCTTCAAACGCTGACGCTTTTTGTTTTTAAACCCAGTTTAGTGCTTTATGAAACGGGGTTTGCCAAGGGACCGTGTGCAGCAGCGTTAAAATCTGCTAGATTACCCCTTGGCTCTTTTTCTTTGCGTAATCATCCCGCCTGTACTACACATGCGGCTGTGTATGGTGGGTCCGCTGGGGCTGTTTGGCGGGGGGACGCTTACGATTTTAAAGAATGAGTGGAAATGGATCTGGATATGTGTTTTTACATCCAGTGAATTAAAATCTGCGATGTTAGTTTTTATTCCCTGCTATGTCGCGGTGATGGGCGTGTGGCAGGAGCTGATGGCGTGCTTCGCTCCTGTGTACGGAAATGTGTGGATTTGTGTCTTTGACATCCATCTTGAGTCTGTTGAACTCCTAGGATTTGCCGGGTTTTGTTTTTTGATTTGGATGCCTGTTCACGATTTCATTTAGGTCGTAATATTCAAACTACGGATTTACCTTTTTATTTTTGCAGGCCTAGTAATAAACTGGACAAAATAACCACGCACACGTTATTTTTAGAAACGGACAGACATGATGGAATGATGTAGCGAGAGTAGGGAGCAGGTCGAGGAGACCCTGAAGGTTTGCTCTAGAGAGGAGAGGAATGGAGGTCAGTAAGAGCAAGACAGAATACATGTGTGTGAATGAGAGGGAGGTCAGTGGATTGGCGAGGATGCAGGGAGTAGAGTTGGTGAAAGTGGATGAGTTTAAATACTTGGGGATCAACAATTCAGAGTAACGGGGATTGTGGAAGAGAGGTGAAAAAGAGAGTGCAGGCAGGGTGGAATGGGTGGAGAAGAGTGTCAGGAGTGATTTGTGACAGACGGATGTCAGCAAGAGTGAAAGGGAAGGTCTACAGGACGGTAGTGACACCAGCAATGTTATATGGGTTGGAGACGGTGGCACTGACCAGAAAGCAGGAGACAGAATTGGAGGTAGCGGAGCTAAAGATGCTAAGATTTGCATTGGGTGTGAAGGATGGACGGGATTAGAAATGAGTACATTAGTCAGCTCAAGTTGGACGGTTGGGAAACAAAGTCAGAGAGGCGAGATTGCGTTGGATTGGACATGTGCAGAGGAGAGACGCTGAGTATATTGGGAGAAGGATGCTAAAGACAGAGCTGCCAGGCAAGAGGAAAAGTGGAAGGACTGAGAGATGGTTTGTGGATGTGGTGAGAGAGGTCATGCAGGTGATGGGTGTAACAGAGCAAGATGTACAGGACAGGAAGATATGGATAAAGATGATCTGCTGTGGCAATCCCGAACGGGAAATGCCGAAAGAAGATGATTTTACGCTTTTCTTTGACAAGACTGTTTCGATGAAGAGAATAAACCGAAACAGAGCTGTCAAACTTTGAATTATAATTTTTGAAATGGGCAGATTGTGTTTAGTAGATTGACAATTATAAATCTTTATTTTGAAACCCAGACAGTATATTGTTAATCTAACATTTCCCGGTAAAGGATGTGATGGTAGAATATTGACCTTGACTGACCTGGTCACTGTATCCTTGGGAAACGTTTGAGTTCTTCCTGGGGACATTAAAGATGTTTTGAGGGTTAGCCACAGGGACCTATAATGGTTTCCCAGGGCTTTCTTTGAGAAGAAATTGTCAACAACTGTATTTCTTTAATCTAGAAAGAGCAGTTTTCCTCCTACTTAGTTTTACGCAAGTGTTATTCACTTTGCACATACCCACATACCAACACACCTCAGCTGTTCTTATCCGAACTTGGAAATACTTGTTGAATAAGTGTCCAGATTTTTCCTCCTGTACCTTTATGTCTGTCCCTTGTGTCAGGATTAACTATATCCAAGCCTTTGATCATTATTATTCAGATATTCCATTTGTGCCATGCAGTGCATTGATGTTGAAAATGAGCTGCTTGGTAATATGTAGCCTCCATGAGCAGTAAATATTATTAGTACAATGTACTAATGTCTGTTTTTGTGTTGGCAGTAAATGGTCTGTGTACATATCCTTTATCTTGACCTAAACCAATTATGTTGTGTGTTAAGAAAATCTGTTCAAGTTCAAGAATGTGGTGTGTACATATGCAACAAACAATTGAATTTTTCTATCTCCCAAGAATAGTTCCTAACTGACGTTTATAGTAATAGTTTGCCCTGATCCTAGTTGAAATCCTTATCCTTTAGGTGTATACTTAAAGTGCTGGTATTCTAATTATTGTTGATTCCAGAAAAGAATGTAGTCTCCAAGTATTTGGATGTGTGATCCACATGCAACAAGCAGACATAATGCCTTTTGTGCACCACTGTTGAGATACACTGTTTAAGAAAGTAGTTTAAAAAAAAAAAAAAATCGGCTGGTTAAATTTGAATACAAATTTAGTTTAAACCTTTGCTGACATCAGTGATATCTTTGCTTTATATGTGACTTTACCTCATAGTTGACAAGTTCCTTACAATGGTGTACTCTTGGCATAATTTCTTACAATCATGCCAAACTGACTGTGCCCCATAGTTTCTCCACACAACCTTTCCCAGTTGGATCTCTAGTAGTTACCACTAAAAAAAAATGTAGTAACAATTAATACCGTGTTGATAATGGGAAGGACTTTTTTTTTGTTTTTGTTTGTTTTTTGTTCGTTTTATGTTGAGTGATCACAGATGACTATTGTTTAATCCAGTGTTGTTACACTGATCTCATTTAATTAGCAGGTATTTTTTTTATTCTACATTCAGAAAAGCATAGCAGCATGATATTTACATTTATAAGACATATATTTCTGCTTTTAACTCTTGTTGTTTTCATTTTATTTTTTGCCATTTCTCTGTGCAGTTTTTCCCCTTCGTTGTATCTTATTAATGACAGCTAAAAATGAGCAGAGCAGACACACTAGCAAACACTTAATAATCAAAGTCTGCAGCTACTTTAGCATCAGACCCACTAATTAGTAAATAATGAATTAATTAAACATTTAGAATACCTAGAAAAATAGAATGAAAATCAAGATGAAAATATTGTTAGAAACAAAAAATACATTATTCCCATAAGTGCTTGGTACATTTTTATATTTATTTATTTATTTGTAATTTTTATATTGTTCCCAAAACACAGAACTTGGGGAATAACACATCACTTAATTAGCCCAGGAGTCCAATTAAAAACAGAAGCTGGTTGGAACAAAAACCTGCAGCCACAGTGTGCCCCCAGGACTGTGGTTAGGAAACACTGGTTTAATCAACAAATCATTTAAATACGTTCAGTACAATAGAATTTGGTTACGGTTTAGCCAGAAATAAGTTATTTTCACTGTATTTTGTATAGGTATGTTTAAAATATAAGCAGTTAGAGGTCAGATGTTAAAAGGCATAGAAAAACCAGTGTAAGGGGTATGAAGACTTGGATGGTCCTTAAAAGGATGTGAAGTTTTTGAATATTTAAAAACGGTGGATGATCGTTTCAAGTATGTTGAGTTTTTTCATTATAATTTAACTACTTTATTCTCTGGCCAGCAGTATAATTGTTTCAAGAAGGGTTTTGAGAGAATTAATAACTGACGGACTCTTATTAACTGGACCTAGAGTCTTTTGGGATGATTTTCTTTTAAACTTATTTCCAGACGATGTCTTAAAGTTGGAGAGCCTCTTATATCTAGATTTTTGAGCTATTAATTTTTTTTTTAGTTTCCCTTTCAGTTTCAACACTTTGTACACAGAATTAACAAGTATTCTTGACAGTTGCACACATGATGCAAAGATGTAAGAATAAGTTTAATTTTTGTGGTGATGTTATACTGTATTTTTGATTTATTGTGTAATCCTACATTGTGATTCCATATTTTGGTATGCTGTTTTTCAAGGTTTTTTTTCTTCTGTAGTCTAGGGTTTTTACTGTTTGTAGAGGTATATGTGTTTTTTGTTTGTGACCACTATTAATTTGGATGGGCATTATGCAGGAACCAAGTCCTTAATGTTATAGTAAAAACCTATAGTAAAAATCTCTTGTTGAGGGCAAATTCAGAAAAGTTCATGGTTGCCTAATGCCATACCAGTGGCGTTTGTTGCAACTGACCCTCAATATAACTAACTATTTGAGGACAGTTTAGAGTGGCCACTTCCTTTACTATAAGTAAAACTAGAGATCCAATGGGGGAAAAAACCCACACATTGTGTCCGTTTACAATCTCCAATTAACTGACCCAGCATTCAAAACCAGGTGGGGCTGTACAGTGCACATGGAATTCAGCAACTGATACTGGGTCCCAGTGACAGCTCTGCCAACCATTATACTAGTTTATTTTTTGATTTACTTATAAATAAATGAACAAGTTTCAGATGCCCACCAGGTGGCAGCTTAAACCAATAGTGATTTGTGTTTCAAACAGTGCATTCTTTCTCTCTCTGTCAACCTTTTATTTATGTTTGTGCCTGCAGCTGATCCTATTTGAGAAACTGGTGACTAATGATTTCTGCAGACCTTTGATTGCCTAAATGGTTCAGAGAATGGTTTTGCCAAAATCCAGTTTGTCAGACAATAAACCTCCAATAGTCAGTTATTTTACTGCATGGATACAAGAATTGTATGCTAGTATTTATTCCAAGAACTGAAGCCCTCACCCCTGCATTCAGCGCTTGGTTGAGCCACTTCTGAAAGCTAATACAACAAGTAGTCTTTTGGGAAATTCTCTTAATTTGCACAGCATTTTACAGGGAGAATTTCACCATTCCTACTTGTAAAATTCCTAAAGATATACCATTTTAGCTGGGGAAAAGTGGTGGATGACACTTTTTAGGTCTTGCAAAAGGTGATAGTTAAGGCTTTAGGGCTGACACCAGCTTTCTTCATTTTAAGCCGTTCCATGTATTGCTTTGGGAGTATGATTTGTGCTGTTGTATTGCTAAAAGAAAAAATTACTGCCCAATTTAAGCCTTCTGACAGAAGGAAGAAGGTTCTCCTGCAGTACATGTCTATATAGTGCATCATTTACCTTCCTGTGAAGCTTGACCAGACTGGAAGGGTAGAATTTTTTTTTTTTTTCTTTTACAGAAGCTCTTTAATATATAGATGGGCAATGATTAAAAGGCAGAACATTTTAAAAAGAGGGCCTGATTTGGCAGTCATTTGTTGTTGTGATTTGTTGTTAGAAAGTACTTATTGTTAGTGTCAGAAATTGTTCAGCATTATTCATAGTGGTGCTTGGTTTTGTTTTAATCCTCTCCATTGCTTCTACCTCTAGGAGGTGTCTGATAAGTAAGCCAGTGCTTTTAGATAAACTTCATTAATCTCATGGGGAAATGCATACAGCAGTAGAAAAAAAAAATAAAAAGATGCAGACCCGCAAGACAGAGAATACAGCAAATCAATCGATAAATAAAAATAAATTTAATGAGTACATTGGGTTTAATGAGGTGCTTCTTGGCACACTGTGATGGAATGAGCCTGTGGCTAAAGGTGGTCTGCGAGAGTACCTCAAGGAGGGGATTTTTAACGATGATCATCCTGTTTTCCCCATCAGCTTCCAACGTGTCCAGGGTTCACCCTGTGATGGAGCAGGCTTTCCTGATAAGTTTGTTCAGGTGTTGTGCTTGTTTTGTGCTTGGGTTGCTTCCCCAGAGAACTGCAGCGTGGAACACCACACTACGGACAGGTAGAACATTTCCAGCAGTTTGCTGCATATATGAAAAGGACTTGGCTTGTTGATTCTAATTAATTACTAATTGATAATTAGCTTGTTAATTTGTTGGGCCTCTCTTGAAGTGATGTTAACAGCCCAGCACACCATAGTGCAGAAAATTGCACTGGCCATCACAGAAATATAAATGTGAAGGGTGTCACTTCTTTAAGGGAACACGGTCACCTAAGGAAGAAGAGCCTGCTCTGTGCTTTCTTATATAGTTTCACTGTGTTCAGAGACCAGACCAACCCGTCTTGATTACCAGTATGTGTTTCTGAAAACCATCCCCACAAAATGTTACAACCACCATACTTTACAGTGGGGATGAAGTTAATCTGGCTGATGTGTTTTGTTGGATTTAAAAAAAAAATCTCTTTAGTCTAATCAGACCACAACTTTCTAGTAAATCTTTACAGTATCCTCCTCCAAGTGACGTTCTCCCATTTCTTAACTGTTGTGCAATGTCCTGAAGATTGTTGAGCTGTTAACATCCTTTCAGGTAGTGAGTACTGACTTCTGCAGGTAAGGGACAACTAGCATCACAGTAGTAATGCAGTCTGGCCACATCCGTCCTACAATGTTTTCATTCAAAATGATTTTTTTTTTTTTTTAAACTGATAACTATCTTTGTCCACGTTAACATTTTATGTTTATGGCAGTATTTTTATATTTTCAAATACAGTGTATTTTCAGTTCTTTTGATTTATCTGCTGTGCATAATAACCACTCGCTATTTGGCACCACACGACTGATTCACAAGCTTGCATGATGTTGCACTAACAGAACATGCTTATCAACACCCATGTGCATTTCTGGGATTTTTTGGGATACTGAGTTCAGAATTGTTCTCTCAGCTCCCTGTGCTGCAGAGGAGGATGCACCCATTATGTGCACCGACGATTCCTACTCTTCAGCACTGTGATTGCCAAGATTAATAGAACTACATCAATAGACATTCCTGAAATACAACAATCATTTTGCAGCATAACAGCCCCTTGCAAACAAAATGAAAATGTCAGTCAATTTACCTGCAAAGTTACTTTGAAAATACTGGATAAATGCTTGAACATGCTCTGAAATACACCTTTAGAGACAGAAAAGCATGCCACAAAGCTTGAAAGTTGTTTGCAAAATGACATGGAAATGCTTGAAAAATGACAAACAATTGCTGGAAATGTCCAGTGCTCAGGTGTAAATCAGCCCTTACTGTTCAAGATGCTATAAAAGCAAATGATAGCAACCATGCACTGCTGACACCTGGACTACAGTGGCCACTGAAATGCATCCTAGCATAATTTGTCACTTTATAAAGGATGATTCAAAACTTTTAGTTTCTGCCTCAAAACCATGCTGATTTTTTTCATTTTGGAAGGAAGTCAGTTTCGTAGTTTTTATGAACAGTTTGAAAATGCCTTTCCACATTTTCCTTCTTTGTAATAGCAATGATAGATTGACAGATCAGACAAATGCACTTCGATTGTGACATTGTGAGAAAAAAATCCTCTTCCAATTCCACATCCAGTCCATACCCTCCCCAAACATTTTTTTTTAAATCCCTTCTTTAGTCAATATAAATTGGAAAGCTAACTAGATCACAGCTGGAGTTTTGCAGTAGCTTGCGCATTTGATCGTGACTGCAGGATGACCAGTGTGTTAGGAAGAAGAGATCTCAGACTGGCCGCCCTGTATGTCAATCAAGTGACAAATGCCATAGGGAGGATATATGTTAGACTAACGTGGTTTTTTTTTTTTTTTTTTTTTGCAACACAATCTACCTGCACTAACTTTGTCATCTATCAGTCGATCATCGACTCATTGGGCACCCCTACTCTACTGGTTGGTAGCTGACATATCTTCAGTGGTACATCGCATGGCTCAGTGAGGGAACCCTCCAGATTGGGGAGCAGGTGGGAGTCTAATGGCAACAGCCAAGTTTTGACAGTGGTGGGTATGATGTTGCTTTGAATTCTGCAGGGCACTCATTGCAAGATGTGCAGTGTAAGTGGAAATATTGCCGTTTAGCAGAAGAGGAATGGTCAACAGCTTTCCTTACTGTTTTGCGGCAGTACTGCAAGGAAAAAAGTAGCTCAGCATAATATTAACCAGTTAAGAGGTCCTTTTTAGGTTATGTACACTGTTGTCAAAATAAAACTGCATGTAATCTTTCTGGTAGTGGCTTGGTTTTAGTAGTTTGGACTTATTGGCCTATTGTGATATGTCCAAGTTTCATCCTGGGTTATGTGATGCTTTTTGGATAATATATCAGTGTTACTTCAGAAGTTGGTGATTCTCATTGGAACGTGGGATGTTGCGACACTTCATTTCTGGAGTCTGCTCTCTGGTTGTCCAATATTTATAAGCCATGCTGCTCATGTCTAATCATTCATAAAAATGGTTTCATTCATGGGTGCCGACTTGTCATGAATACTGATAAAGCAAAAAGAATATGCTACTACTTTTAATGAGGGCCAGTTTCAGTACCTTTTGGACTCTTAACTTGCTGCTTGTGTTTAGAGATTCATCATGGTTATTTAGGGATTCGGCAGCAGAAAACCCCAGTATTTAATTTAACCAAGTAGTTTTAAAATTGACATGTTAGAGGAACCTGGTCTACAGTATACAGCAAAGAGGTGATTATGAACAGGGCTGTGGAGTCGGAGACAATTTTGGGTACCTGGAGTCGGAGTCGGCAAAAAGTTAACCGACTCCGACTCCTACTAAATTTAAATGGGAATTAAAAAAGTAAGTTGAAATGCCCCAATTCACAAACAGTCATAATGAACTACTTTTCTGCTGTAAGAATAAAGCCCAGTGCATAATGTTACCACAAAACGAACATGTCAAGTAACCATGAAGCATGCTTTTCATTGACTGTATGCGTCACTATATGGGATGTAATGCACAGGTAAGGTGCGGCACCGCTTTCCATTGTGTCGTGTTCCACTGTTACAGGGAACTGTGAACCTAGCCTAAAGCCCCCCATACATTTACAGATGCACTGCCGATTTTTTGGCCGTTCAACGAGTCATCACGCGTCAAACGCCTGAAAAATCATCTGGTGTGTTCTCGGCTCCGTCGGCTCCCCTTCGCTATGCGCTAGTGAAGGGGGCCAAAGGAGCCGAGAACACAGATCTCCCTACCTGTCTCCAGCAGAGGCTCGTTCTGCTGATCAGCTGGCCGGTGAGTGACACAATGCACTAAACTTCCGGCTGGCTGACAGAGGAGACAGCCACTGCAGCAGGCAGAGGTATCACATTACTTTGGATGGGGCCGGTGGTCGAGATTTTCGGCAAGCTGGATCTGCCCATCCATGTGGACACCCGCAATCTGCGGCCGCCAAAACAAAACCTTGTTTTCATTGCATTTGTCTTTAATCTGGCATTATAGTAGAGTGTTGGCTTCCTAGCCAGTATTTCTGTGGTGAAATGACATGTATGTTGCCTTCCTTTCCTTCAATGGATGTAGAAAATACATTAGCATAGTATATACATACAGAGGAGTCGGAGTTGCATAAAAGCAAGGGAACGATGGGAGGACCAGAACTCTGCTCACATCATGTTGCTTCGTACCGCAAGCTGCAAGTAGCAAGTCTGTGATAAGCGGAATACCGCTACGCTTTCCACTCACGGGACGGAAGGACAATCCTGTCCGCTTTTATATAGTAAGAAAGAAGATATCGCACAGTCTGGAGTAGAAAATCATCTTTTTACCTGGAAAAACGAAACTACAAATCCCATCGTGCATTGCAAAATGGACGGGGCGTGTGTGAAACTCCGCGCCTGCGTAGCACTCGCGGGACGGAAGGACAATCCCGACCGCTTTTATATAGAAGGATAATCAACATGCCAGCTTGACTGGATCCAGTCCCTTGCAATTCTTGCAATGCTGCTGTGGCTCCAGGTTTTTTATTTAACTTTTTTTTTTTTTTTTTTTTTTAAAAACATTGGTTTCACAAATCAATGGGTCAGTCTTACTGTCTTGTTTTGTAATAATAATAAAATGTACTTGTATTTACGTTTAGAAGAAATTCAGAAATATGCCAAAAGAGAGTAGTTAAATTTATGTTCAGTTGCATACTAAAGATCAACATGAATCCCAAAAATCACAAAATTGTGTATTATGCTACTATTGAGTTTAATATTGGAGAGCAATAAACATTCATTCATTCATTCATTCATTCTTACCAAGTCAATGTATACTATGTGATTAAAAATTCTGTTGTTGCTGGATGCCTCTCAAGGATGACTGAAGGTCAAGCTTGACACCAAAATATTGACAGAACAAACCATTGCCATCACAGAAAAAAAGTGTAATTGAAAATCAGTGTTTTATGTAAGATTATTATAGGTCTGGTGCATCCCAGTTTTCAGACCAGAGAATCTTATTTCTCACCATCTCAGAGTCCTTCAGGTGTCTGAGACCAAGATGGAACTTCTTGGCCTTAATTCTAAGCGGTATGTGTGGAGACAACCAGGCACGGCTCATCACTTGTCCAATACAGTCCCCACAGTGAAGCATGGCAGTGGCAGCATCATGCTGTGTGGGTGTTTTTCAGCTGCAGGGACAGGACGACTGGTTGCAATCAAGGGAAAGATGAATGCGGCCAAGTACAGGAATATCCTGGACAAAAACCTTCTCCAGAGTGCTAAGGACCTCAGACTGAGCCGAAGGTTTACCTTCCAAAAAGACGATGACCCGAAGCACACAGCTAAAATAATGGAGTGGCTTCACAACAACTCTGTGACTGTTCTTGAATGGCCCAGCCAGAGCCCTGACTTAAACCCAATTGAGCATCTCTGGAGAGACCTAAAAATGGCTGTCCACCAACGTTTACCATCCAACCTGACAGAACTGGAGAGGATCTGCAAGGAGGGATGGCAGAAGGTTCCCAAATCCAGGTGTGAAAAACTTTTTGCATCTTTCCCAAGAAGCCTCATAGCTGTATTAGCTCAAAAGGGTGCTTCTACTAAATACTGGGCAAAGGGTCTGAATACTTAGGACCATGTGATATTTCAGTTTTTCTTTTTTAATAAATCTGCAACAATTTCAAAAATTATTTTTTGTCTGTCAATATGGGGTGCTGTGTGTACATTGAGGGGGAAAAAAATTAATTTAAATGATTTTAGCAAATGGCTGCAATATAACGGAGTGAAAAATTGAAGGGGGTCTGAATACTTTCCGTACCCACTGTATGTTTAGTAAGCAAATGTTTAATATTTTAAGGTACTGCTCTACAACTGAAAATACCAGCACTTGAGCCTGACTTGGAATGAAGTGCATTATACAAAAGTTACTTAAATTCAATAAGTACTTCTAAAGACAAGTAAAAACAGGTACTCTTCTGATTTGCTCTGGTTTTCAGTTTTCTGGATTTTTTTTCCAGTACCAGTACCAGTTCCATTGGTGTACACAAGAAAAATGAATTGAAATTTTATGTCAGTATTCCTTTTTATTGTGGCTTTTTATTTTCTAATAAATAGGTGACTGACCATGAACTCCAGTGGCCCTGGATATCCACTTGCTTCTCTCTATGTTGGAGATCTCCATCATGATGTCACAGAAGCTATGCTGTATCAGAAATTCTCTCCTGCTGGACCAATCATGTCTATCAGAGTATGTCGTGATATTATAACCCGCAGGTCTCTTGGATATGCTTATGTAAATTTTCAGCAACCAGCTGATGGTAAGTTAATGAATGATGACAGTTGTGTAGTAAATATTAAGATTTAACCAAATACCAATTTAAAAAAAAAAAAAAAAAAACCTCAGTAGCCAAATGTTAGAAAATCATTTGCAACACTGCTTTCTCTGCTCACATTAAGAATGCATTTACTAAGTGGTCATTTTGTTAGGTGCAACTGTTCAGTTCTTGAAGCAGACTAATAATTACTGTTGTGCAAGTCCATAGATACATAGCTTTTTCCCCAAAGAAGCTAAAAGTGCAACAAAATCCATAAGTCAATGACAAAAGTCGAAATGCAGTAGTAGTTGGGAAGATCTGTTTATTTCTTGGAGGAATTTTTAAACTTTCAAAGATAAATGGTACTACCTCCTAGTTCACCCATTTCAGCTGTTCAAGTAGATGTTGACACATGTTCTCCATGTATCTGGTATAATTATATCAGTCTCACAGACATTTGGCAGATTTTAAATTTAGTTTATCTTTTGACTAGTCATTCATGAAGTCTGTTCTACTGTAAATTGTAAACAAAGTTCAAAATTACTTTTTCATGCATTACTATGAAAGCCTATTTATTTCTTTTATTTATTTTTAAAAAGGGTTAACTCTGAAGTATTGCCTTTTTAAGACACTGCCTTCTGATATCTGTTGCATTGTTCATGTGTGTGGTTGGTCCAACTGGTGAAACCTATCAAGGTTTTTTGCTCGGTCTTTCAAGAAATTTGATATTGTTGATGGCGAAATTCCGAATTCACTGACAACGTCTCTTTTCTTTTTGCCACAATCGAGAGCTGCAAAAATGCAAAGTGGTTTCCTTTTTTTTTTTTTCTCTCTAATATGAACTATCGTTTTTTTTGTGTCTGCTGTTTCTATAGGATGGTGCCAATGAGTTAAATTCCAATGGATATTTTTCAAATGTTGCCGAGCAATAAGCAAAAGGTATCGCTGAAAAACGGCAACAAAACAAAAAACAGTATGAGGAAAGTTCGAAGAAAGGAAAAAAAACATTACAATGTTTCTGTTTGGGGGATCGTTGTGCACAACTGATCTGCGGCCACAGAACTAACTGCTCTGTGGATGATTCATTCAAGCATTTCAAGGTCTTTTGTGCACTTCGTTGTAATGAAAGTATCTGCTGAGTGTACTTCATAGTAACAAGATTTCTATAGACTTCTGTCATATGGGGAAGCTGTAGGGACCATAAAAATACTTTTGTTGTAATGAAAATTTAATTGTAAAGATGTTCATTGGAACGGAATTTTACATCTGTCTGTCTGTTCCTCCCTTTATAATATAACTTTGTTAGTGAAATTCATTCTTCATTTGTCAATATTGACTATTAAATTTATTAATAATATTACACACTTATTCTCACAGCATCTCTGGTGTACACTTAGAGTAATATTACATGGCTCTGTGCTATGGGATTATATAAGAAATAAAAAAAAAAAAACAAAAAAACACTAACCTGCCTATGTTAAATTAAAACTTGTTCCTGTGAAAAACTGTAACATTCATTTTTTTACTTAAACACCACCAATAATGGTATAATAGTGTATATATTGGTAATTGGCTGTCTTTGCTGTTTACATGTCAATTTCATCCATCCTTTCATTATCCAATCCGCTATATCCTAACATAGGGTTACAGGGGGTCTGCTAGAGCCAATCCCAGCCAGCCTAGGCAGGAACAAATCCCTGGGCAGGGCGCCAGCCCACCGCAGGGCACACACACCCACACACTAGGGACAATTTAGGATTACCAACCTGCATGTCTTTGGACCGTGGGAGGAAACCGGAGCACCTGGAGGTAACCTGCGCAGACACTGGGAGAACATGCAAACTCCATGCAGGGAGGACCCGGGAAGCGAATCCAGGTCTCCTTACTGTGAGGCAGCAACTGCGTGACCGTGCCACCAGTCAATATCATCATTCTAAAAATATTCTGTTAGGCCCTATTTGACACTGTAAATGGAAGTCTTGGGTGAATTCTTAATGCTGATTATACAATGGTTTCTTTGTGTTAGTCATTTTATTTCAAGTACCTGAATAAAGTATGCATGATTATAATTTGAGGCTGGTTTGGTAATATACAGTATGTTGTAAGCTACTCATTGGGCTTTAGGTGTTAGTACAGAAATGCATGATAATCTGGAACTTGTATGTCATTTGAATGTAACCTGGTTTTCAGTTCTTCTGATAAAAACATGCCTGCAGCACATCTTTTTCCAAAAATCTTGTGGACAGATATTTTCAGTCACCTGTCAAATTTCTAAAATTATTTATTTTGTGTGATACCTTTTCACATGGTGCAGTCTTTAAGACAGTTTTACCTTTTGCGACTGTTTCTGTAACATTGCTCCCATGAATGGAGGGGTAGTTGACCCAGTTGGCCCATAGACTGTACCTATGGCTACTGTTACTAGTTTTCCATGATGGCAGCCTTGAGCAAGTGATGTTCAGAATCCCCTTGCGCTATCCACACACATACATACGTGCGATGCTAACCACCATATTACTTGCTGCTGTCATGGCTGCTAACAGTATTTCCCTGTGGGCAGTTTATCCTCTGTTTGTATCAACTTCCAGGTTATAGGGCTTGGCTAGTAGGAGTTTCTTTTATTGGTTACCAAATATATCTTTGTCAAACAAAAGTTGTCTATGAAATATTTAGTTTACAGACCATTATGTAAATTAGTAAAATCAGTGGGATAAATTTGTGTTGCTGTGGCAGTGTTTGTATATTTTGAAGGAATAATCCACCCACTTTAAATCTGTTATCCTGTTTGCAATCTTTTCTCTGCTATCACTTTAATATTTGATATGCTGTGCTTCAGTGGTGGCTGGTGGGGAAAACTACAAACGGCAGCAAACAATATAAAAACATCCATAGAAGAAAATACCATCTTGCTTTAGTTGCCTATTCTACATATTGGTTTTATAGCTGTATTTTCACTAATGGAAAACACTTTTTTATTTTTGCTTCAACTATTGTTAATTCTGGGAAGAAATCATAGTAGTGCACAAACTGGAAATGCATTTATAAGACTGAGCTTTTAAATTGAAGGTCAGCATTAAATCCTCAAATTAAGAGTCCTGTCTACATCTCAAATACTCAATCGTTTTTCACTATACAGACAGACTATTGAATATGTATCAGTCACACACACAGTTTTGTTTGCATTTTTGCAACCTAGTTTACCAATCTAAAAGCAAACTGTATTGGTGAACACAGGCATTGATCTTCAAAAGATCTGACCCTGCATCATTTCATAGTTTAGTTTCAGAGAACAAAGAGTGATACGTTTCCACGTTAGAATGTATTTTGAAATGCAAAGGTATGAAGTCGGATCTGTCGTGTATGACACCTCTCTTCTGAATGTCAAGAGAACTTGGCCTGTGTGATTTAGACCTACCACTTGCCAAAAAAGAAAATGTAAAAAGACATTAACCATTCATAATTGTTGGTGGAATAATAAAAAAAAAAATATATATATATATATATATATATATATATATATATATATATATATATGAGCTTATGAGCAACTTTGCAGTGAGTATGCCCTGCCAACATGTTTAGTCTTCATAAAATACCAAGAATATGTCTGATGTGTCATTCCAGTTTGTCTTCTACAGTAGAGACAAAGTAAAGGTAGGGTAAGCCATTACCACTATTTTAAAAGGCTTTGAAAATGTCTTGAAACGTAACTTGAAGCCAGTGTAAAAATGTAAAAACTTGATTTTGATTCTGTCTAAGCTCATGCCCTTCTGTTTAAGTTACAAATATGCATTGTCTTGATCTGCAGACTTGGAACTCACTTTTTGTTTTTGTTCCATCCTGAATTCACTTTTTCAGTGTGCCTCCTTGCTAAACTGTAGGTTTCACACAGGGAGACAGTTTTCAGGAACAGGCATAATTGTATGCAAGTGGACTTGGTGATAGGCTGTTGCTGCGTTTGAGGATGTTAAATTTGTGTTTGAGTTATGGAAATTCTTTTCTTTCTACAGCTGAATGTGCTTTGGATACTATGAATTATGAAGTGATTAAAGGTAGACCAATAAGAATAATGTGGTCACAGAGAGATCCAGGCCTGCGGAAGTCAGGGGTTGGAAATATATTTATTAAGAATATGGATGAATCAATCGACAATAAAGCTCTGTATGATACATTCTCTGCTTTTGGAAACATTTTGTCATGCAAGGTAAGAATGCTGAAAATTCTGCATTGCTTTTTCCATGAATGTGTATGGTGTAATGCAGGTAGGTGTTAGGTATGTTAATTCCACAGATATGAGCATATAAAACCCAAAAAAATCTTTTATCAACATGTTTCATCTAGGGACTCTTTAAATTAAATGTACAAAGACTCCTAGTTCTTTAATGCAGATGAATATTTAACAGCCAGCACTAATGCTTTGTCATTGCAAAATGTTGACAAATTATTATTGTACAAATATTTAGGTCTTTTCTGTGCATGCATCATTAAATATGAGTGGTGTACACAAATCTCAGTAACAGGTTGTATCCAGCAGTGGGCATTCTTTCTCCCCAGGAAATGTTCGTTCTTGATCTAGATCAGACGAGAGCCAAAACGCATTCCTTTATAACCATGGCAGAAAAAAATCAGATAAGAGAGATGTGTATTTAACTTGCTTTAGATGATAACTTCCATTCCCATAATACAATGTATAATCCAATTATACATACATACTCAGGCTGGAGGGAATCCAAGGAACAGTACAGTCTTCATCGCCAGTTCAAGTGGGTAAATGCTGACGACCATATGCCCCATCTGGCAGAATTTTAACGGCATAAAGACACTTCTGACTTCGTGCTAGATCCTCCTCATTGTAGCCACTCACACATTTACATATTTATAGAATTCTTGTCAGATATGTGCAACTGCCAGATCTGTTTATTTCTGGACTGAACCCAAATAACTCCTTTTATCTGTTCTCCTCCTTTGAGAGACTGGTTTTAACCATATTGGTCAAGCCGACATCAACACTTTTAAAATCGCCTTCTTGTGTGTCCTTCACATGCTTTCTGTTCATCTCTCTCTGTCACTCACTCACTCACTGCATTGCTTTGAAATAAACTTCAAGGCCTGTTTCAATCAATATATAAATTCCTGCCCCTGGAATTCGTACTTGAATTGTCCATGAGCCAAATAGGGTGTGTCGTCTTCCAGTTTTGTGCCATGAATCTCCCCACCCTCAGCCAGCTCATCTCACACATCTTTACTATCAGCTGGTTTCTTTTCTGTGGATTATGCTCATATGAGTAAAATCTAATACAAGTAAATATCATTTACAGATCATAATGACAGTAATGACATACTGCATACATTATCCACACAGGTAAGCAATTTGTTTGTGATTCAGTGTCCTAAGTACTGATCAAATCCATGCTGTCTGAGGAGTGTGGTTGCTGGAAGGGAAAGGTGACACAGAAACTGGACTCCTTCTTAACCCAAGACCTATCTGTGTTAAGGAAGTCGGTGCCAATATTTCTTTCATATGTACAGAATTAGGACATAGTTCTGAAAGTAGTCTATAGCAGTATTTTAAGCGTTTATTCTTATTCTGTATAACTGACTGTGTTACAGGTTGTGTGTGATGAGAATGGTTCTAAAGGATATGGGTTTGTTCATTTTGAAACACATGAAGCAGCAAACAGAGCCATAGACACTATGAATGGGATGTTGTTAAATGACCGCAAAGTGTAAGTATTTCAGGGAGTTTGACAAATTATGATGTGTCCTATAAAATTAAGACTGTTCTCATTTGTATTGCAAGCATATAATGCCTTAATTTAAAAAATGACATTCCAGTAAAAATTTAGGATTATATTATATGCCTAAGTACAGTTTTTTGGCAAATGGCTAGAAAAGGCTGCTTAACAATGAATGCAATATTTTAAACCATTAGAGATTAAGTTTACATAGAAAACTTGTATGTTGCTTCTCAAGTACCAAGGGGGTGTGTGGTGTTTTTAAATGCCAAGCTCCCACAGAATTTTGCACTGCTTGACCTGGACCCTTCCATGAATATAGGCACACGACTGCAAAGCTAGGTGTCATCTTGAATCATAGTTTTCACTAATAGCACACACTACTGTATTATTAAAAGCAAATATTTAACTATAACAGACTTTGATGCACATGTGCATGCTGTAGTTCTAGGCCAGGGAGTGTTTTTCAGTATTAAAAAGCCTTTCAATAATTTGCAAAAAAGTGTACAGTTGTGCATAAGTCTAAAAAACAAAAAAATCTTACACTGTCTTGGAACCATCTTAGAGTCTTAACCTGATTCCTGTCTGCCCAGTTTTTTCTAGATTCCGCTTGTTCGTATGTATTTTTTATGTAACGTTTAGCATTTTCCAATATTAGCAGCTCTGTCCAAAACTAGTTTCCTCTACTCATTAATGGTCATAACGCTTAAATGAAATGTTATATGCATTTTATTAACATTCATCTGTTGCTCATTATAAATTCTTCTGTATTAATCTTCCAACTTCAGCAAATAAATTTACTAAAACTAAAAATGTAAGACCGGTGGACTGAACTGGGGGAGACAGACGGAGAGACTCTTTGCCGACTGCTTGTGATGGCGTAAGACCACACTCCTGTGTTAGAAAACACTTTCTCGGATCATCTGGTCTTGGCTCATCGTTGCGGGTCAGTTTCTCTGATAGCATGGATTGGCAAGCGAGAGGGTTCCCTGTGGGCATAAATTGGCATGGACAGTGGAAATGGAACAAGAGAATGATGTTAGATGAGCAAGATAGGAGTGGAGATTGCTGTAGGGTTACTGAGACAGAGATCAAGACGCCTTTGGTATGTCTTGTATTTAATGAACAACCTCCCCTCCTTTGTTTCCTTGTGTATCCCTTAATAGCAGTTTGTGTACTGAAGTGGTGAATTGCAGAACAAGCCTACAACTAAAGCAACACTTGACTTATGTTCGTGCAATAATTGAACATATTCAGTTATGGTTGTCTTTAATTTGCCTCATGTCACATTTTAGTTCTGAAGATTTAAAAATATGTTGTGTGTGTTTGTTTTGAAAACCATTGCTTGAGGCAATTATGCACTGCCTTCATGCTTCAGTATACCTTGCAGTACTGTAGATTCTAATGTTGTCTGGATGTGTAATTTAGAATTTGACACAATTTTTCTAGACATTTCAGTGTCAGGCTTTTGATGATTATGATAAATGTGTTGGGTGCTACTCTAACATGTTAAGCATTTAAAGTTGCTTAATGTGTTTTTTTTCAATACTTATACTGTTCTAAACATTCACTGTTGTCCTGTATAAAGTGGATTCGCTTATTTTTACGTTGCACATATCTACTAAAGCCCATTATGCTATACACCATGTACATAATTCTTTACAAATCCTATTTATGCAAAATAACTTTTTAAGGAAAAATGAATACCTACAGTGGATAAATTCAATGTAATATTATTGTAATGAAATTAACATGCAGTAATGGACTCCACTCTGAAGTGAAAACCAAAAAAAGGCTTTGTTGCAAACAGTATTGTGTAGTAGTTATGCTGCTGTGTTTTGAAAATGAGGGACAAATTGAATTAGGGCAGCTAAGTGCTACTGTATTTTTCCATTCCACCAATTGAATATTAAACCTGTCAGAAAAATGTCTAGTTAGGATATACCACACTCCAAATATAAACTATCTATTTCCAAACGCAGTGAAAAGTAATAAACATACAAAAGTACACCCTCAAATCACTCCTCCAAGATCTGTGTGTGTGTGTGTGTGTGTTTGTATGCATGTATGATGGTCCAAAATGTTTGTTTTGTAATTGGTGTTTGTGAATCCTAAATTCCAGTGAACAGTTTAACTGGAAGGTAGTTTTAAAAAGAGGACTATCCATCACATCAGATGATACCTTACAGTCCAATCACCTGTATTGAAAAGGTTTATATATTCCAAGATGTGCCTCTTCCACAAAGAGCATAGAGAACAAGAACGATGATATGCTCCCTGCTATCTTTGTACCTGATGTTAATGCAAATCCTTGTCAACTTTGTTTGGAGAGGATTTGTTTTTTTTTTTTTGTTTTTTTTTTAGAACAATCAAGTCCCACTATTTCATATCCACTGGTCTTGCTTAAATTTCAATAAAAACTGAAAAATGGTGGTGTTCTAAAAGTTCTGATCACTAGTGTAAGTATTGCTTTGATATGATATCTGTCTTTGGTGTTGCAGTTTAATTGGCAGCAATATGTGTTTAACATTGTTGTAGGGATGTCATGATGATAATGTTTGATTCCTGTACTTGTGAAATTTCACAATACTTAATACCTATTGTACTTTTTCCTGTATATGAAATATTTAAAAAGTAATAGTAACAGGAGTTTTAAAATAGTGGTATGTTAGTGGTGAGAGAGTTTCATTTACAAATTGCAATTCTGAAATTGCAGACATTCCTGTGAACAAAATGTAACTATGTGCAACCACACGTAAACCATACTATGAAATTAATATTGACAGTTAAATTTCACTATGGATTTATTTTTATTCATATGTAATGCATGCTTCTACAAAAGCATACACGTTTGTACTACCAGTATGAAATTAATTTCATACTTTTCTATTAGGATATAGGTATGAAGATTACTTGTTGGCTCTCGCTTTTTTAAATATACTGTATTACACAAAATGAATTAATGTCAGGTTGATGATTAAATTCTCTTTTCACTAAAACAATAAATTATATTGAATCAAATACTTTAAATCACTATATATTGAATTGGCAGGCAAAAATCATAATCTCTAATCAAGAGGTCTCCCACCCCCTCTTACCATGTGCACATCTTAAATTTATTTTGACATTTTCTTTCCAGTAACTAAATAATATTGTTTAAAATAATACTAAAAATAAAAATTCTAATTTGTATTGTTGGTGAATTCAAGATATTTCAGTAAATATTAAAAAAAAAAAAAAACAAACTCTAAAATAGTATTTGTAACAACATGCTTTTAAAGTATGATTTGTATCATTTGCATACTTATAGAAATGTTTTTTCTGGTCCCACTAACTGGCATAATTTGCATTGCATTATGCTTTGAAGCACTAAATGAATTTTCACTAAATGTAATTTCATCTCCAATGTAGACCAGAGAAATCGCCACTTGATTTAATACATGCCTCGGTTTTTACTTGCTACAACTGTTAATCTGCTGGTGTGTACAGTCCTATATGCATAACCATTAATGGTACATGCAAAGTTTCCTCTGTGACAGTTAACTGTATAAACCAGTTAGAAAATGGATAGAGGGGCATCTGTAGATTTGTTCAATGTAATCAAAGGATGAATGCAAAGCCTCTGTTCGTTGTTAGAAGCTGCGTGCAACACATTGTTAAAATGCAATTCATTTCACCATTTTTGTTTCCCCTTTACATCCTACAAGTTGAACATTTTAAAATTCCCATCTGATCAGTTACATCATTGCATGCTCAAAGCACACCTGAATCTATTTCTGCACTAACTCTGTATTGGTGAAGTACAAATAACTTAAGCCTGTGTAGGATTGTGTGGGTTTTTTTTTTAAATTTTTTTAATTTATTTTTTTGACATCCCTACACAGGAGTACTTTTGGATAGTAGCACTCAAACCCTACATAACCTGATATTATGCCTAATTAGCAAAAAATAGCAGTTCATGCCTTTATTTGCTCATACCAATTTATTCACTAAACCAGCGTTAAATCCTGGGACCCACTGAAAGAAACATTTTAAAGAATGCGCTGTAACAGGTTTCTGCCACTAGACTCTTTGCCTGCTTTTGTAAGTTTTGGAATAGCGTCACTGTGACAATGTAAACATTTGTTTCTTAATACTGTATCTGCTACTCTAAAATTAAAACATGTTTTTCTTTTAACATTTTTTTAGGAAATTAAATTGAGCTTTTCCTAGGTAGCAGTTGGGCTTTGAATAAATTTTGCGTTTTTATAAGCCCTTTTAGGACAACTTTGGTCATTTTGACTAAACCTACTGAATAATGCAAATCTGTACAGCAAGACTTTGCATGTAGAATCAGAAAAATTGCTTCTGGCCTTGTGAAATGTCAGACTTGAAGGCAAAATTCAGTCTGAACATTTAGCTGATTTTCAGGTATTTGCAGGGTTTTATGATAGTACTAATTTTGTAAGATGGCACATGAAATTGACTGTTTAACCATGCAGTTGTGTACCTGAGATTACATTTAGTATTGCAAGTGCAGTAAAGGAATAAGGAAAAAGACTTCCAAGAGCTTCCACACAGATTATATTAAAAGCATGGGTCAGTGTTAATGTGGAAAAAATTTTCTGACCTTCCTTTCTTACGTTTTTAAATTTTCATTTGTTTTCCGTTAAATGTTCAAAGGGTGTACACTATTGATTACTGGGATGAGGGAGGTGCACAGGGACTTAAGTTTTAATATGTGGGTTGCGAGGGGTCCATGTTACAAAAGTGGTGGAAAGAACATTGTTTTTATGTAGAGAGTTATTAATCTGTTGATTACAAGGTACTTTTTTTTTGCATTGTCCATTCAAAGCAAGATGTATCATGGAAAAATATTTCCTCTAACTTCAAAGGCGGCAGTCACAAAGCCCAGATGAGAATGCAGAACATTTCTTATTTTGCACAAATGTCTCGGACAACGGAGTGAGGAAGCAATTAAACAGTTCGCTTTGTATACTTTATTACCATTACCTCTTCTAATAGATCATGTTGTCTTAATATGCACATCTTTATCACCTTATCTGGTCAACTAAAGCTACAAGTAATTTAGGACTCCTGTTGATTATCCCATTACTCTGAACTTTGCTTCCTTAGAAGTGTTTATGGATCATTTTATCAATCTTATCACCGCCTCATTGGAGGAGAGGTGTTTGAGCCTTCCCATTAGTTTGTCCTTGCTTTCTAGTGGGATTTTCGTTACTAATTTACCTCCTGTTCATGGTCTTAATGTGTTTGCATTTGAATGTTTCAGTAGTTATTGGCCATAATGCTTTTGTAATTCATGCAAGCCATCATTGATGGAGAAATGTCAGTCAGTCAGTCATGATCCAACCTGCTATATCCTAACACCGGGTCATGGGGGGGGGGGGGTGGTGGTTCTGCTGGAGTCAATCCCAGCCAACACAGGGCGCAAGGCAGGAAGAAATTCCGGGCAGGGAACTCACACACACACATACATACATACATACATACAAAAATTTAGGATCACCAATGCACCTAACCTGCTTGTCTTTGGACTGTGGGACGAACCTGGAGCACCCAGAGGAAACCCATGCAGACACAGGGAGAACATTTAAACTCCACGCAGGGAGGACCTGGGAAGCGAATGCAGGTCTCCTTACTGCGAAGCAGCAGCACTACCACTGCGCCACCGTGTCACCTGATGAAGTGCACTTTGTGATAAATGTTTGTTTGGAATCTTTTGTGGAAGAATAGATAAATTAGGTAATGTTTTTTTTAATTGGGGGGGGGGGGTGGTTTTTGTTTGGATTTTTAAGATTCTATAAAAAATGCCATTGGATATTTAAGAATAGAACTGTACACCATATTGCTGTAGTTTGTGTTGGACTGTATTTGATTTAATCTTGGGGTTTTTTATTTTTTGTTTGTTTTTTTTTTGACAAACATTTCAGTGTCTGATAATGTGCTTTTCGTTGCAGTTTTGTGGGTCATTTCAAGTCCCGAAAAGAGAGAGAAGCAGAGTTTGGTGCCAAAGCAATGGAGTTTACTAATGTTTACATCAAGAACTTTGGGGAAGATGTTAATGATGAAAAGTTAAGAGAGATATTTTCTCAGTATGGTAAGATTTTAGTGTCTCTACTGCAGCTTGTTTTAAATGTTGACATTAACATTTCTGTTTGTGTGAAATGTTTGAGCACGAGGTATAAAATTTTCCAGAATGTGTACAGTTAGTAGCTTGTAGTAGGGCTGCCATGATTATTCTAAAAAATCGACTAATGGATACAAAACTTGGTAATCGTCCCTGCCCTCACCCAAAATTGTGCACCACTAAGCTGTGATGGTCTGTACATTTTAGTTGCCTAGTAATGATGGGAGCTGCACAATATTCTGCAGAGGATCCCTCCAGATATCATCTTGAAGTCTCCTGTATGTGGGAATATTTCACTAGAAAAATGTGACCAAATCATTGTTCACAATATAAAACTGATGGTGTTCCATGCACAGGCTCCTAAAGAAGAAATGCTTTATGCTTAATATCTCGTTAAATGTTTCAACTATAGCCAATGCACTTTATTTGAAATTTTCATTCCTTTGCAGGAAGGACCCTGAGTGTAAAGGTTATGGTTGATGAAAGGGGCCGGTCTCGGGGATTTGGATTTGTTAATTTTGAGAAGCATGAAGAAGCACAAAAAGTATGTAGTAGATACTTGTCACCAAAACTTTCTGAGTTCTACATTAATATAGAATAGTCATAGAAATGTGTTTTTTTTTTATAAATCTGGTATAAACACTAATCTCATACTTAAGTTGAAGATGATGATGGTTTTAGTGTGTATACTGATGGTTTTAATCTTCAAGAGAATGTGTCCTGAGGCTTAAAATATGTTGATTTACTCTGATGAATCTTAAATTTGTTTTATTGTTAGTGTTGTTACATACAGTACACAGGATAACTAAATGCATTTTCTTTATTTTTTCAGTTTTCGTATCAGCATGTTTAACTTAACATTTAAACAGGTTAAATTCTCCCTGCCCTACCGGATGAATTTAAAGCTCTTAAACCTCTTGATGTTTTTTTAGACTCTTAATTGTACAGGTGGTACGGACACAAGCATCGATTTAAAATCGATGCTTAGAAAGCTTTAGTCCATATTGGCTTAAAAATAAGAAATAATCCATCTGTCAAGCTGTGTTATGCACTGCCATGTGGTGATTATATAATAGGATTAATGAACAAATCAATCCACATGAATATATCCTGAGAAATGTGTACATAAATTGAAATATTATCTGCATATAATTCATACTTATTGAACATTGTTATACAGCCAGGGGAATGCTTGCTATAGGCTTACTCGGCTTTATTTTTACGTTTTTCATAAGCTTCACCAGTCTTATTGGTACTCGTTCATTGAGCAGTTTAAAAAGGTGTAAGTTTATTAGACTTCATAATCTATTGGATAACTGAAATTCGTACATCTCAGACTTTCACTTGTGTTGAAACAACACTAACCTCTCATTAGCAAAAAAAAAATGAGAAGTGACAGTCAAAGTAGCATTTTAATGTGTTTACATAAAATAAAGGTAACAATACTGGAAAACTGAAATAGAGAAACCTTACATATCCTGAGTAAAGAATTTTTTGGGTGTGCCAACAGATCTGGCTTTTCCTCATGAGTGAACTGGAGCAAATAAGTTGATTCACCAAAAAGCATCCTAAAGCCTATTGATAGCTTGTGTAAGTTTTTTTTTTTTTTGTTTGTTTTTTTTTTTTTTGTTTTGTGAGTTTCTCCTCGCATGGTTCAGTTTTGGCAGCCCTTCTAACAGCTTATGCGGAGCCAGTAATATAAATAAATAAATAAAAAAATAAAATATTTTATAAATATATATTTTATAAATATTTAAATCTTTGCAGATCAATGTAAAAATGTGGAACACAAATTTCTGTGATGCATATAAATGTCCCTCATTTGACAAGTCCGTTTAAATCTGCAGCTAGCAAGGCAGCTTTGGAAAGGATTGTATTTACATAAAAAGTGATTAATATCTGAGTAACATGAGGGCTTTTTGAAAAACGGGATTTCATTTACCTTGTTGGTATAAAATCTCTTTCAAAAACTGGAATACAAAAATCGGACTAACTTTTGATTAGAAAACATCCTTAAATAGGGATAAATGTCTCTGCAAACTCTGTTTCAGTACTCTGTTAAGCAGTTGCTTTTCCGTATAGACACAAGTAGAACTATATGAAAGTGAAACATTTGTATGTGGTTTTTTTTTTTTTTTTTTTAAACTGGATAAACATTACATTTTAAACAAAGAATGTCTCCGTTACTAAGTGAAAACATTATGCAGGCTTAAAGCAAGCTGTGCAGGAACTGTTTAGGCATTCTACAAAGACAAAGGTTATACCTAGAAAACCATGGAATTACTATATTTAACAGGAAAATTGTGAACTTCAAGCATAACGGTATGTACACAAATGATTTTATGCATCCTCTATGAAAGTTTGACTCATTGATACCAAGGACGATTAACTTGGGCAAAGTTTTGTTTTTGAAGCAACTGGATTTGTTTAGCACAAACACTGGCAAATGAATTAAGCACTAACATTGTTTATACCAGTCAAGGCAAGTGGCTTTTCAAACTCTGAAAAGTTTTGTAAAAAACGTGCTTTGTTTTGAAGAGTTTCTGCATCATAATATGTTGAGGTTCTAGTGATACTTGGGTATATATAGAGAATAAATATTGATCTCATATTTTTGATCAGGCACTAGTTAAAGTAATAGGACAACAGAGCAAAATTGTATTTTGCCAGAGACAATCAAATTGTTTGTTTTTAATGTAATACGTTGACTGGTATGCAAGATGTTAAATAAGCAATTTAACAACTGTAATGAAAGTTGTTTTTAGACTTGTGAAGGAGTGCCCATGTTTGATTTAAAGACATAACTTAGTTTGTCATTTTATTAGTTAATTGCTGAAAAACTTAATCTTAACACCCTCAACAGCTACATGTTTATATTTTACTAGATGGTGATTGTTGCCAGATTGTTTCTATAGGTGAAAAATATGGGTACCTTCCTCACCTTATTAGTTGTAAGGCATTTTTCAGAATCTGTTGCATTTTGCTTGTATATTCTGCTTTATGCAAAAGGGCACAGATGCTGTTGCAAAAAGGGAAAACGTGCACTCAGATCTAGCAAGTCCTGTGGGAAAAATCAGTCAAGTGCCTAATGGAGCTCACCCTAAATTAGTATCTCATCCTTAGTTAATAAAGTATTCCAAACTGGTAGGGTGATTGGTAAAAGCTTTACTACCAAAGATAACTGGCCTAAGGGAAACCTTCTAGCAAACTCTCAGTCTTGGTTCCTCTGGCTTTCAAAATGGGCCCACGCCTACTCACAGTGGCTCTTGTAGGCTTATTTAGTTTGCAAGCATGACACGTAGCAGTTTGTCCATGGTTAAACTTTGAAATTGTTTCTAAACATCCTTCTCTTTAATCCCATACGGTTCCTTTTGACTAACATCAGAGAAATGTTTACTATAGCAAGATTGCAAGAATATTTTGAAAAAATCAGACTGCATAAATTGTTCTATCTATTCATTGCTATAGTTTTTTAGCCTACTGGGCAAATATAGGAATACCTAGGTGCCAAATTGCTCATGTCATGGTGTGATATGTTCTTGTACTTTCTCAGTCCATGGGCTGAATTATTCGGTATCAAAGTATACATTTTAAAAGGAAAAGCACATTTATAGGGCTTTATGCATGTGTGCACTCACATGGACACATTCTGGTAGGCTGAAGCAGTAATGATGGTCCATCTTAAACACTTTAACACTCTGGTTTAATTTCACTGTTAAGTAGTCCTACACTAAAACCATGCGACTTGTAACACATGAGAAGGGAATACCCTCTTAGAGACAAACTGCAAAAAAGTACCTTGTGGCACACATAAAGTGGTGATTTTCTGGAAATAAAGCCATCTTAAATACTTGTATAGCATTTTTTGTATTGAATGTAGTAATTTTGTTTTTGATGGTACAAGACTGCAGGTTCACCAGCTGTGTGCCATTTATTTTAATTAACCTTAATTTGGCTGTCCTAATATTTAATGAAATGTTTTAGTAAGACATTTATCAAGGTAAATGAACCAGATTTTAAGAAACAGGGAAAAAAAAACCTATTCAAGTTTTATAGAAGATCCCTATATTGACATGTTCAGTAATATTTGAGACCCTAAAAGGATGTTAGTTTAGCTTGACCACCAAATAAGTGTCCTTCCTGAATGCAGTGAATTGAGGGGTCAGTCTGGCTTTTTCCATTCTGCATCTCTGTCAAGTATGTGTTCAAGATAGAAGGAATTCCTTTTGCTGGGCTTTTAGTACAACACAAGGAACAGCTTGCTTTCCCCCCCTTTGCTTTTAAGCTCTAAGCTGATTTACAGTGTTGCTGGTACAAAAATGAGCTGAAAGTTGTAGAACTTTGTCCCTATAATTACAAACTTAAAACCAGTGTGGTCTACTAAAACATTGTATATGCAAAATCTCCCAATGAAAATGTTCAGTTGTCACATTTTGTGTTTTGTTATAGCCATTTAAAACCATTTCTGTACTATAATTGGGAGTTCCGATTATACAATAAATGAATACAAGAGAACTGAGCTATAATCAATACTGCATATCCTTCAGTAAAGTATGAAAGCTGATGATACAAAGAAACTGAGTGAATTTGATAAGGGTAATATCCCTTACCCATCAGGTGTTAAAGTAAACTGTTATAAAAAAATTCTCTTTACAATACCATTCATTAATGATATGCATCTTTCAATGAGAGGTAAAAGTCAATAGTGCCATCAGCATAGAAAGAGCTTTTATTCTTTAGTTGATAGGCCTCTAGTCATTAGAGAAAACATTAACCCAATTGTCACACTTTAATTTTATATTTTGAATTTTTTCTTTGTTTCAGGCCTAAATTAAATTTGTTTCATTCATGCTTTTCAATTACTTATTTGAAAAATCAGTCTTTTCAAAGAGCACATTTTTAAAAATTGACTTAAAAATAAACTAAAATAACTTTGTAATCCTTCAGCCAGAGATGAAATGAAGTCCTACATCTGCAATTGTCAAGCTTCAAGTTGTGATCTTGAAGTTTCAAATCAAGTCTTATATTTTAATGATTACATTAAAGCGAGTCGAGTTGCTGGACTTAAAGTACAATCGCTAGGCTGGCTGGCTGGAGTTCCATAGGGTGGGTTTCTCAAACCCCCATTCTCTGATCTGTTAGTTTCAAGCATTTACATGATTTAATGCTCATCTATATGTAGTTTCTAATGTTCACTTTTTTATTTAAAAAATGTAAGCAGGTTAGTGAGAAAAATTAACTACATCAATGGGATATCATTTGTGAGTTTAATAAAATTTAATAAAATACCTTATAAAAATTGGTAATTCATGAAAATTACTATCCAACTTCTGCTTTTTAGATTTTATGAAGATGTTTAGTTTTCCTTTTTTTATTTAAATAACTTACAGGGTATATTTATAACTTGTAGTAATGTTTCTTTCCTCACATCAGGCTGTTGAGGCAATGAATGGAAAGGAACTAAATGGTAGAATAATTTATGTTGGAAGGGCTCAGAAGAAATTGGAGAGGCAGGGAGAACTAAAACGCCGGTTTGAGCAGTTGAAACAGGAGAGAATTCATAGATATCAGGTACGTTCTTTAAACTATTTAATGATTGACTTGAGTAATAGCCTGATAGACAAGTGGTACTTTCTTTCAGGGTGTCAATCTATATGTAAAGAATTTGGATGACGGTATTGATGATGAGAAATTAAGGAAGGAGTTTGCACCCTATGGAACCATTACAAGTGCTAAGGTACAGTGGTGCTTTTTTTTTTTTTTTTTTATAAAATCTTTTGGGTTTTCGTTTCCCTTTTTTTTTTAAGTGTCTTTTTTTTTTTTTTTTTTAACTCATTTTTTCATAAAGGTAATGACTGAGGCTGGACACAGTAAAGGGTTTGGATTTGTCTGCTTCTCATCTCCTGAAGAGGCTACAAAAGCAGTAACTGAAATGAATGGTCGCATTGTCAGCACTAAGCCACTTTATGTGGCTTTGGCTCAGAGGAAAGAAGAAAGGAAGGCTATTCTGACAAATCAGTACATGCAGAGACTTGCCAGTGTCCGTGCAATGCCAGGCCCAGTCATTGGTGCATACCCGCAGTCTTCAGGATTCTTCATGTCTGCTATTCCACAGGTATCAAGTATACCTTGTCTCAAAAAATGTGCATCTACAGCAGAGATGTATTTCAGAGTTGAATGGTTATAAATTGGTGGTTCTCAACTCATGGTAGGTGATGGAACACAAAACATAATGAAAATTCTGAGGGGAGACCTTAGTAATGAGGGCTGATGCAACTGTGGAATGGACTAGCACTTGGCGGACACTCAGTAGGTGCCCTTAAAAGGACCATTGTTGTATAGTTGCAGTGGCCGGACCTGAATTTCTGTTCTCGGTGCCACACTTAACTCTGCCACCTTCTCACACTGTACCTCCCCTGGTATTACACTCCTTTATCTCCATTCTAGCTTTGTTGTTCTCTTCAGCATCCACTGCTTGTTCTGATTAGGAGCTTCCCATTGCTCACTTGGGGTTTAAGTAGAGCCTCGTAAGTGCTTGCCTTAACAGGTAATGGCTCTCTATCTATCCATTTAATTTCTTTAAACAATGTAGTCTACAGCTTTGAGGTTAAAAATGGCAGACAAACTATTATGATCTGATTTTGTGATTTGTATTGGATGATAAACAAAGCCAATATAAGTAGACAATTTCTTTTTAAATTTAGTTTTGAACAGTACAAAAATTGTTGCTTCTAAAAGTACTACTTTTAATCAGAATTAACATGTATAGTGTTCACTGTACATGTTTTGCATGTTATGCATGGAAATTAGGCTTTCAGTTTTTTACATATCAATCCACACCACAGTACTTGCATAATCTCTTTAGACATTTGTTACATAAGAAAATCTAAACACATACCCACACCTCCACAAACTATCAGTTATCACTCATTAACATTCTAAAATACAATATGGGTAGATGAGCATTACTTTTAGTTTGTGCCTAATCAGGGTTCAGTACTTTAAATTTAGGACTGAACATATTGTGGTATTTTAAAAACATTAAATTCCTGGAGAGGATTAAAAAAAAAAAATTAGTAGTCTACTGTTAAGCATTTACTTTGATTTTGATAGGCCTGCTCTTAAATGATGCCGTGTTACTACTGTTAGCAGTAACAGAGATCCAAGATCCTGCTGTACTCAGTTTATATTAGTGGGTGGCCAACAGATGGTGTAATGTTTTGGGTAGTGGCCTTGGCTTAGTTTTAGAACCACTACAATGAACTATTTATATTTAAATGAATAATGCTTGTATCAAAATGTTACACTGTTTACTATTTATCCTTTTATATAACCCATCAAAACATATCAAGTGGAAAGTGTGCTTCATATTTCTGCATATCCAAGATGCTTCAAACAGAAGGTCAAATTAATGTTGAAAGCAGTTGTTGCTTACATAAATGTACTATCAAGGCCAAAGGGTAGGCAGCAAGTAAGCAGGACTTGTGAGCAGTAAAGGTGTGTTTTTAATTCAAAGGCTTGGTTTTGTTTGGCTTCACTGCTGTATGCAAAACAATTTGAAAAATGGTTTAACAGCATTTTGGGCACATTCATGTTTTGGAATGTTGTCAGGATATGACTAGACAACTGACGTTTGCATTATGCAGAACAAATATTTCAATATTTGCTACTGTTCTAGTTTGTACACATTCAAGGCAGTTTAAGTCACTTTGGTTTGTTCTTAAGCAAAATAGGTATTTAATATCCTGTTTTGATAAAGAATAATTAAACATTATAAACTAAAGGTGGTGCTTCAAAACCTTTACATTTCTGGAATGCATTTTGCCACAAAGATTGAAAGCCTCTGCTATAGATGCAATTACATTTTTTGCTTATAATACAGTTGATAGAATGTCCATACATTCTTTGCTTTTAGGATTACAGATTGAGTTTTAGTAATTGATTAAATATGTATGTAATATGTCAGGTTGATTTTTTTTTTAAAAAAAAAAAAAAAAAAAAATTTTTTTTCCTTTTTTGCAGACTCCGAACAAGCCTTTTTATGCTCCAAATGCAGTTACCCAAATTAGACCTGCACCACGCTGGATTGCTCAGCCACCTCGTCCCCATGGTGTGTAAAGAGTATAAATATTTCAGTAACTTGCACGTATTTTCTCAAAATATTTTAAGTCTGGTGTCTGCAGTTTTTGTTACAGATTTTTAATTCAATTTAAGCTGCATTTGGTGATTAATTTTCTGCTAACAGGAGCACTGATTGAACAGAAGTTGTTCTAAGTAGATCACAAAGAACACATGCAGTGTGCAAAGAACACAGGTGAATGTTGCAATATAAATACAAAGTTTTAATGTAGGCTACAAAATAGAGTAAAATGGGCTATTTGGCTACAGATGTTAAAGTAACAAGTTAAGTACATAATGTTAACCATTCAAAATTGCTATTACTTGGTCACATCCTTTAAAGTGAAAAGGCAAGACATCCCTTAGTACCAGCAATGGGAGTTATGCAGAGAATTGTGCCATTGAGCTGGGGATGCTGTTTGGGACAGTGCTGTCCAGGAAGTCAAATCACTGGCCTAAATGTTGTATTGTCTTAAGGTTACAAATGAATTCTTTAGCCATTCTTAATAATCTATACTAATAAAAGGCAAAGCCCTCGCTGACTGACTCCTCACTAATTCTCCAACTTCCCGTATAGGTAGAAGGCTGAAATTTAGTACTTATTTCGGTGGTATGATGTCACTGTTGGCCGCCATATTGAACTTTTCAACGGTCTTTGTTACTTATGGGCCCATCTTCAAGAAATCTGGTACGTGGGTTCCCAACGCTAATGGAATCCTACTTGCGTGCATATATACGTCCATAGCCTGCAGCTCGGTCGCTGTGTGAGGCAGCATTGGGTCCACCATCCCAACACCTCCCACGTTGTTGGCTGCCTGCCGGCCGTCCGTCGCTCTGGTCTCTTCATTCCCTTCCTTGCTTCGCCACGGGATTCATGTCTCCCTGCTGATAACTGCAGCCTTTTTATTTAATCCATGGCTTCTCCACTGTTGTTCGTTTATTATGATTATAGTTATTGTGTAGGTATTAGACTTGCTTTACATTGTTCAGGTACCCATTTCCTTTATCGTTCCAACCATACCCCCATTAACATGTCAATCGAGGTGATCACCATCAATCAAAGAACTGTCACTTACCAAGTGGTTTCCATGCCCGGAGATGACACCTGCCTTTTCCATTCTCTTTGTTACATATTGCACGGCCATATCAGGCTCCCTCTTGATATCCGGAGGAACATTGTGTCTTATGTATTGAATGACTGGGACAGGTTCAAGGTGTGGACTGATGATGGTACAGGAGATAATTATACTGCACAGGAGCACTAAGAGTGAAATGTTTAAGCCCTTCACCTATGGTTCTGCATGTGAGTTGATGGCTGCTGCTGAATTGTTCGGTTGTCGCTTTCAAGTGTACCGAAATGGCCAAATATTTTACACCTTTGGACAACCGCCATTGCCTCTTAAACATCTTGGATTCACAGGTGACGATTTCAGTAGTGGACACTTTGATGTTTATGAATGTGAAGTTATTGATGAAACCGGTTGTATGCTTACAACACTTGATAGATGCCGAATGTCACTTCAGCACAACAAGTCCTTCAAATACTGTCGTAATTGAAACAAACCATGAAGCTCGAACAGATTATGACAGCAGCAATCCAAGCCGTGAGATCTGAGGCAAGATTGTTTTTCACATGGCCAACTGTACGTTGCATGCTCAAGAGTAAGCTCAGCGCTCAGCTTGGTCATATTACATCCGGAGGGCCGAACTGACAACATGGTATACAAAGAGATCCTTAACAAATAATTATTGGTATATTTTCCCTCAGTTTAAAAAGGTTCTTTTCTTCTTAATAAAAATTAAGGCGGTACTTCGCCACTGCAAAGCGTGGGTATTTTGCTAGTTAACAATAATAGAGAAATACAGGGTGCTCATTGGTAAAATAATGACCATCCTTGGTTTGGTGTAGTATGAAATGGAAAGAGCAAGACACTGGAATTTTGCCCCTAATCCCATTGCACAGATTCTGACAGCTCTTCATTTTTCAGCAAGGCTGCCAGGTCCAAATCTGTGCCTGTAGTGACAAGTTTACTAAAGGAAGGGTTGAAAGGAATTTTGTCTTGTTTCACATCCCAGAATAATATCCCTGATGCTCACCTTCTTTTCTTAAATCACCTTGAAGTCTTTGAGTGTACTAGTTACAGGCACAAAGATGTCCAATTACATTCCCTGTATCTTTTTATTGCACACATGAGCTGGTCCTTGGTTGATGGTTTTGCAGTATGCATAAAGTACTGCATCATTGAGGGCCACTTCAGCTGAGTGGAATTAAGATCTGGAGACCTGTAGAAACAAAGCGCTTTTCACACCTTTATACAGTATTACTGTATATCCTCCTCTTGCTTGTAGATTAGCTGTTTTATCTGTTTTAAGATGTAAAAGACCCCACCTACATGGGCACAGGTATATTACTTGGAAAGGCAAATCTAGCAACTTTGTATTTGAATCTTTTATATCTCTGATATGCCTTCTGTTAAATATTTGTGAAATGATAAACAATAAGTGAATGTTAGATTCAAGTGGCCTTCTTCACAAATCTCTGCAATCATGAAAGAAAATATAATGCTGATTACTGATAAAGTAATACTAAGAAAGGTAAGCTAGCCATGTGCTTGCTCCTACCTCATATCGGTGTGGAGGTGTTGCTTGTCATCAGTAAGAATAAAAGTGACAAAACTGCTGAGTAAGGATTTTGATTACCTGCTGTCAGCAGGAATCCTTGTGAATGGGCAAGGGCCAACAGGTTATCAACACATAATTTGAAATGGGTTTCATTCAGACTTCAACAGGAAACAAGCAGTCAAAGCGAAACTAAATCTTTACTCCTACCATTATGGGTCATCCACTAGACTATGCAGAAAGAACTGCGATATTTAAAGGGCACTACAGAGTTGAATAGTATTGCTGCAGTTTCCATGTTTTTGATAAGGTAGATTCTTAACTTAAATTGCAGGTGACATTTACTTAGCCTAAATGTACAGTAGGGTACACTACTGAAATTTATTGGCTAACCTGCCACATTGTCACCATTGATGCAAAAGAGAATGCGCCGCCTTTCAGTTTTACGGTTTTACATACAACTGGAAAGGACTGACCATCTTTATTTGGGGAATAAAATGACATATAGCAAGTTTACTTTATCCCCTTTGAGTACCTGTTAAATGTTCTAGTCCTCTGCTACACACATGGGACCATGGGAAGTTTTCTATAGTAAACTATCATTGAACTGAGCTGTGTTCATATACAGTCTAACACAGGAGTCTTTTAATGTGACCCAGCATGATTCAGACATTGAATTTATTTATTTATTTATTTTTTTATATAATAAAAATTCAGGCTCATTGAATTTAATAATTCAGGCTCATTGAAACTTAGACCATGTTAGTTCCCATGGTTGTATTACAATTTGTAATTGTAGCTTTATTAGTTTCCAGATTAAAAATCATTTGTTAATTTCTTATGTAAATTAAGCAATTTCTTTCTGAACATTTCTTAAAAGCACTTCATATCATTCATCTGCACATGCTGGTAAGTTATATTATTGCTCTGTTTTACAGTTATGCTTTGATTCTTTGCCCCCGTTAAACAGCATATCAAGCACCTGGGCCTTTAGTGAGAGCAACTGTTACAAGGCGACCTTCAACTCCTATTAGCACTATGAGGCAGGCATCTACACAGGCTCCCCGTGTCATAAGTAACACACAGAGAATGGGTATGTATGTTTAATAAGCTCTGGTGAAACTGAAGCATGTCATCCTGTTGTGTGGTGGTGTTGGGTTTTTTTTTTTTCCTTTTCCCCTTCTTCCAAACTTCTTATTGGGAAATCTTTGGATGCTTGTTAGCTGTATCATATTCAAAAATACCTATAAACATTTAGTTTACTTTTTCAGCTAATATAGGAACACAGACAACTGGTGGCCGTTCTGCTGTAGGCACTCCAATGGTACGAGGCATTAATCAGTACAAGTATTCTCCAGGAGTTAGGAATGTACAACATATTCTGACAGTTCCTACACCAGTGGCTACACAACCAGTAAGTACCAGTACTGTTTTAAAATTCAAGAATACGTTTCAATATTTCAAGTGCAAATCGATACGAAAACATTTATATAAAAAAAAAAAAAAATTGGTGATGGAAATTAAACTCTAATTGTTGGTAACCAGCAGTGGTTGTGAAGAGATGCAATGTATAGATCACTTAAGATGAAAAAATTCATTCAACTTTGAGTGTACTAAGAATCCATTAAGAGGGTTTTTTTTTTTGATATCTAGGTTTTGACATCATTCTAATGCAACATTTCACAACATTTCACATTTATGCAGTATTTTGTATTTCATTTCCTAAAATTTTGTATCTGTGCTTGTGAATTCTGACATTAGGATTATGTACTGCTGCTGCATGAGTTTGAGAGTATTTTCAAATGTGCCATGTTTTGAAAAGTTCTTACCCTTCTAGAAATGTGTTGGCTATTACTTTGGCTTTGAGGAATGAAGCAGAAAACATTTTTCTCCTTTGTTTATTATAAAGAAGTGCTTTAACATTTTTGGGACTTTACATTTAAGCTACAGTTGTGTGTATGGATTTGTAATAGTCTCTTTTGAAGAGCATTTCGATATATTTTGGGCATTTTTCTACTTTAAGAAGCGTCACAGTTATTTATTTATTTTTTTGCCATTTTTAGTGCACTGAATTATACCATTAGGTCTGGGTGGTATGGTCGAAAGTGTTATCTCCATATATATTTCCATATTTTATACCAATTCATTTCCTGGTGCTCAGTTTAAACCCAGAAGAAACCAAAAAAGGTATGCTGTAATATACTGTACTAAATCTGATTTTTGGGATGCTCTGTACTGAAAAACAATCTTTGGGGAGCTGGTGGCAGGGATGCACAGCACCTTTTTGGCCAGAAGAATCACTCTAAAGGATGATTTGTGGATCATCCACTGGGATGGACAAAATTACTAGCTATAGTTAACATGAGATTAATTAGCACAGCAGTGATAATTATTGGCGTATACATTAAATGGTTTATGTTCTCAACAATAGAAGATGATTCTTTCAATTAGACCACAATGCAGAAGAATGCACAGACAATCGGAAGAGTCCATCAAAGTTTATTTTAAGGAAATAAGAATTAACACACAAAAACAAAACTAGAATACAAACGTGGTAATTTTATTGTGCTTTCATATTTAATCTTAGGAATACGTAAACTAAAATGTACAGTAAATACGTTGAAAACTGAGACCTCTATAAAATAACTTTAAAAGGTCTCTATATACACTCACCTAAAGGATTATTAGGAACACCATACTAATATGGTGTTTGGCCCCCTTTCGCCTTCAGAACTGCCTTAATTCTACGTGGCATTGATTCAACAAGGTGCTGAAAGCATTTTTTAGAAATGTTGGCCCATATTGATAGGATAGCATCTTGCAGTTGATGGAGATTTGTGGGATGCACATCCAGGGCACGAAGCTCCCGTTCCACCACATCCCAAAGATGCTCTATTGGGTTGAGATCTGGGGACTGTGGGGGCCATTTTAGTACAGTGAAGTCATTGTCATGTTCAAGAAACCAATTTGAAATGATTTGAGCTTTGTGACATGGTGCATTATCCTGCTGGAAGTAGCCATCAGAGGATGGGTACATGGTGGTCATGAAGGGATGGACATGTTCAGAAACAATGCTCAGGTAGCCCGTGACATTTAAACGATGCCCAATTGGCACTAAGGGGCCTAAAGTGTGCCAAGAAAACATCCCCCACACCATTACACCACCACCACCGGCCTGCACAGTGGTAACAAGGCATGATGGATCTATGTTCTCATTCAGTTTACGCCAAATTCTGACTCTACCATTTGAATGTCTCAACAGAAATAGAGTCTCATCAGACCAGGCAACATTTTTCCAGTCTTCAACTGTCCAATTTTGGTGAGCTCGTGCAAATTGTAGCCTCTTTTTCCTATTTGTAGTGGAGATGAGTGGTACCCGGTGGGGTCTTCTGCTGTTGTAGCCCATCCGCCTCAAGGTTGTGCGTGTTGTGGCTTCACAAATGCTTTGCTGCATACCTCGGTTGTAACGAGTGGTTATTTCAGTCAAAGTTGCTCTTCTTTCCGCTTGAATCAGTCGGCCCATTCTCCTCTGACCTCTAGCATCAACAAGGCATTTTCGCCCACAGGACTGCCGCATACTGGATGTTTTTCCCTTTTCACACCATTCTTTGTAAACCCTAGAAATGGTTGTGCGTGAAAATCCCAGTAACTGAGCAGATTGTGAAATACTCAGACCGGCCCGTCTGGCACCAACAACCATGCCACGCTCAAAATTGCTTAAATCACCTTTCTTTCCCATTCTGACATTCAGTTTGGAGTTCAGGAGATTGTCTTGACCAGGACCACACCCCTAAATGCATTGAAGCAACTGGCATGTGATTGGTTGATTAGATAATTGCATTAATGAGAAATTGAACAGGTGTTCCTAATAATCCTTTAGGTTAGTGTACATCATATATAGTAAGAAATCACAAAAGAGATTATGGAGATTTGGGGTATTGTAAGGCAGACATTGTATATTAGGACAACCAAAAAAAGGTTAACATTCTGCTCACCTTTTTGAGACACAAGTCAACAGTCAGACTGTCCCAAGATGGCAGAAGAGGCAGGCTCAAAGGTTACTGACCCAGAAGTGAAGTCACTGGTGCTGCCGGCCATCAGATCAGTCGGTGAGCATGGAGAAGCATTAGGCAAACAGCACCAACCTTTGACTCATGGTGGAAATGGAATTTGAGCCACCAAGTTGCCTCACAAGCCTCAATACCTCACAAAGTGCATTGTGTACCAAGGTTAGGTCCAGTAAGAAGCGGAGATACTATCGTTGTAGAGTGTAATGAGAAACTGAGTTCATTTAGTTTTTAGTTTCAAACAGGAACATGATCAGTTTAAAATGCTATTGAAAGTACTTTAAGGTTTCTGTCGGCTATTGTTAAAATAAAGTACTTCAGGGAGTAGGATTAGATAAATGACTGCCCATTCAAAAAATATTTTCTAATGCTCGCACATTTAGATACACAAATTGCCTACTCAGGTCTTTAAATGTACATCTGAACCTTTGAAGTTACTGTGTTAGCCTGTAATTACCTAATGCGCATGCAATACAGTATGTTTGGATGATTGAACACCTCCGTTTTAAAGTTTAGGGTTTTATCTATTGTTTGGTGTCCTTGAGTGTTAAAGGTGCCTACAAATAAAATGTATTATAAAGTTTAGGTTGAAGTATATTATTTGAAAGTGACCTGCTGTGTACTGGTGGTATTTTATGATTATTAGTTATGTTTTTATAATGGTTGCCATTTGTTAATATTGCTTGAGACATCAGAATTCTTCAAAGTAGCTCTATGAATAACTATTTGGGAGCATGTTACCCAAAAGGAGGTAGAATGATAAATAATACAATTTAAAATCATATTAAAGACAGGATATTTTTGCTTGCCTCTTGCTATGTCCTACTTTAAAATTAAAGCAAAACTAATGTAATGGCACATTATGAATAAAATGTACTTATAAAAAAATTTCCACCCCCACCTGTTTATGTGGTCAACTTGTAGAATGGAGCACCAGTATTGTTTCATTTGTAGTCAGTTTACGAGTCTTTCTAATTAATGTTTCTAAGTAAGATTACATGATATCCATTCATCCATCCATTTTCCAACCTGTTGAATCCGAACACAGGGTTACGGGGGGTCTGCTGGAGCCAATCCCAGCCAACACAGGGTGCAAGGCAGGAACCAATCCTGGGCAGGGTGCCAACCCACCGCAGTACATGATATTGTGACTTCAAGTTTTTCATTTCAGAGTACCAGTTTTTTCTTTTCCTAGGCTTTCTTAAATTTACAGGTATCATATACCAAATGAAGTTTGCTTAAAGTATTAAATTGGTGCCACTTGCCTTTTGTCATGTTTTGAATATTTTGATCTTGTGTGGTTTAATGTTTTTGGTGTAACTAATTTAATCCAATTTCCTCTTTTAGGTAATGGAACCAGCTGTTCGTGTACATGGGCAGGAACCCCTCACTGCCTCCATGCTGGCTTCGGCACCTATGCAAGAACAGAAGCAAATGCTGGGTGTGTGTGGTGGACTACAATTGTGGTTCACACAATGGTTTGCTGGTGGATGGAGAATTATGTGAATGATTGTTTTATTGGCTGATGCAGCAGAAATGATTTTTGTGGACTTGCCCCTGTAAGTACATATATTTGGAGTACTGATCATGTGTTTTAATTGGCTAATTGGAATTGTTTTAGGTGAGCGTCTCTACCCTTTGATCCATGCCATTCATCCATCACTGGCTGGCAAGATTACTGGCATGTTGCTGGAGATAGACAATTCTGAGCTTTTGCACATGCTTGAGTCACCAGAGTCTCTCCATTCTAAGGTAAGGCAAAGTTTTGGTAAGATTTTTTGTTTTTTTTCTAGCTTGTATGTATTAGTTTGCAAGGTTCTATTATGTTAAAACCATTTGCTTTCTTATTTGGACAAAAAATAGTTTAATCAGCTAATGGCTTTTTTCCTTTCTGCCAAAATTCAGAGAATTTCTCCAAACACATTCTGTCATGTTAATGTTTGCTATATTTTAAACATAAGCACCAGATGTCTGTTTTACAAACTTATATTTGTAATTTTGTTTGTTACTGTCAGGTTGATGAAGCAGTAGCTGTACTACAGGCACATCAGGCTAAAGAAGTGTCCTCAAAATAGCTATGCAAAAGCAGTTCAGGTGAACAAGTGCTTTTTTTTTTTTTTTTTTTTGTATACCTTTTTGATATTCTATCAAAACCTGACATTGCAGTGGCATAATTTTCAATTGGACTGTAACCTACCTAAAGGGGCAAAGAACCTTTTTAAAAACTTGAAGCCTCTTTTTAAATTCAAAGGAAAGTTATCTGCATTATTCAATTTTCTGTTGTTCTTATGCACATGCAGCCCTCCCGATTTTGAAATATTTTGTTAGATATATAATCGGTTATGAAACACATTGCTTGTCTCTTTACATTTTGTTACACACATTCAGAAGATGGGTATTTTTTTATAGTGAATTAATAGGTTGATTTGAGTACACATAAACCTAGAACATTATGTAATCAACTAAATCACATGCTAAAAAGACAATGTGGGTAGTTTTTGTTGGATGTTTTTTTGTGGGTTTTGTTTTTAATCCCATGCTTGATTTAATTTTAAATAACAAATTGTTTGGGAAATACCAGACATGTTTCAACAATGATGCCTTAGTCAACTTTGTCTGATGCATCTATATGGCCAACTTTAATCTTATATTGTGGATTTGCAATTCAAGATTGTTGTACAATAACAATAGGAATGCTTTCTTGTACTTTATGGATTAAAGATTAAGTAAAACAAAACAAATTTAATTTAGGGTGGGAATGGAGGTTTACTTCATGGCAAGTGAAGGACTAAAGGTATTCATAAAAACACAAATGATCACATTTTAATTGCAGGACACAATGAAAAGGTGTGAACTCCCTCAATTTCTGATATATATATATATATATATAAATAAATAATAAAATGCTCTGCCATCTGATTCCATTTTCTCAGTTTAATTTCTTTAATATAAAAGCTAGTATTCCTGGTTGCCCTCTGTTTAAAGGATGTTCAGTTGCAAACCACCTGCTATCCCTCAAGTACCTAATGCATAGTGTAAAGGAGCACTACAAATAAGTTGCTGTAAAGCTTACTGAAGGCAGATTCTGAAAAATCATTTTTTTATTTATAGTTTCAGTCATTTGGGGTGAAATTTGTCCAATCTCAATCACAGCTGATCAATCAAAGCATCACTAGTAAGAGTTATTACTGATGTGAACATAAATTTCACCACAGCAAATGTCATACCTAACAAACTAAGTTGTTGACACAAATCTGGCTTGAAAGAGGTGAAGTAATGGTAGGGTGTTGATTTTTAATTCTAAACAATGGTTTTTCTTTCAGAAAGTGACCATGAATAAGTTGGTGTGTGTCGTCTTCATGAGACTTGTGCTCAATACGGTGCAAAATTTCTAATGGGATATAGTTGTTCTTATATGCTTGGATGATTTTGTTTACTGTAACAAATTTAATAAAATGAAAGGGGGATCAGACCCTGTCATAAGATGTTTCTTTGCACGTGGTGTGCTGTTTTAAAAATGTATTCATTTTGACGAGACATAATGTTTATTTCTCAAATGTGAATTCTGATGATACAACTGATCTAGCACCTTGAGCTCATTGTTGCTGAAATGGAGGAGGAGCTGGCTGGCCTACATTGTAACAGAATTGTAGGATCTGGCCCAGGCGTACTTTAGAGAGAATGTGTCTGATAACATTCAGAAAAAAAAAACCTCAAAGTTATGTTGTTTAGTCTAATGTTCTTCTAAAATCGGAAGGTCATTCCAAGCCATACATCAGTCCAAGGAAATTATAACCCACAGTCTATCAGAACCTCTCGCATTATTTCCAAAAAAAAATCTGCTATATCAAGGACTTTTTCTTTTGTTCATCTGATAGCATTATGCAGGTGGTGTAGGTTTTTCCAGACACAGGAGGCCTCAACTAACCCTCTTTCACTTTCCGTATTTGTCACTGCCTTCAGCTTTTGAGTTCAGTACATCTCATCCCTTAATTCTTATTGGCCCCCTGAGACAGTTGCTTCTCCCCATTCAGTTCAAAGACTTTTACTACCTTAACTATTACCAGATCATGGTAGAAACACACTGAACACAATACACATGACAACCATTACAGGTTTACTGTAAAATACTTTATTTGTATTTCTCAATTACCCAGTACAATAAGTAGTTCACAAATGACATGTTTATCGGCAGTAACTTCAAAAACTTAAATTTCCACTTCATTAGATAGAGGCAGGCATGAGCCCACACTTTGAGATTGCTCAAACATCCTGTTGTGGTTTCTGTCTTGCGCTGGATTTTGCTAGAACAAGTTATAGCAAATAAGTGGGATGCGCAACCAGTAGTCTGTAGGGTATGTTTTAGTTATCCACCGTATTGCTGCCTCTTACCATTTTCAGAAATGTCTTTATGGTATCTATTACCACAGTGGTAAAATGGGTCATGTTCTCATAAACCCAGTTAACAGTATAGATTTCATGGTTTTGAAAATGGAGGTACAAATAAAAGTATAAACTATATTGCATTGGTGCTCATTCGGTTGTTGGATGCTACAGAAACTGTTGGGTGCTCCTGTATTGCTGGACAGGGGATGTTTATATTTTTAAGACTATTTTTGTAGCAATTTGAATTTTACATCACCTCTTGGCAAAGTGGGTATACTGACTGTCATATTTAATATAGTGTCTATCAGGTTTGTACCATAGAAATTGATCTTTGAAGATGTGTATTTGTGCCACCACACTGAACTGCTTTGACAGGGAGATCTGGTAGCAGACAATGTAGTGAAGTAGACTCTCGAAAAATTGAATAATTTAACACTGAATCCCTACTTCAGTTTGTTGTTGCCTAGTCTGTCCTGCAGAAGTGGTGCAGAATGTAATACATTGAAATGGTGACAGACAGAACAAAGTGTAACTATAGAAGTAAACTAAAGACAAGCATCATGGCACATTCATTATTGTGGAAACCACTGTGCAAAAACAAAAGTATTCAGTACAGCTGTTGGGACTAACCTCCCAGACCATCTTCAAAACATTGTTTCTAACACTAAACCATACCATACTGTGGTGTGGGTTGTGTATGGGTTTTTTTTTTTTTTTATTTATTTAAAAGCTGTGGCTAGGAGGAAATCCAGAAAGACTGCTTGATTGGTGCAGTTAAAAGGTTTCTGGTGAGTTGGATTTTGGTTCAACGGGTATATACAGTATTCTGTTACTCTCTACTACAGGGCTAATCTGATCATACTACTTTTATTCCAAAAGTTATCTTCCATTTCTGTAAGCCTACTGCAACCAGGTCTTATATTTGTTGTGGTGAAGTATAGTTCTACCATTATTCTAAACTCTAGGGAATTTTAAATTTGCTCATCTTTAACATCCATTTTTACAGAGCTTAGATAAGAAAATCTCCTAAATAGACCTGTTCAGTTGTAAATTCTTTTCATGCAGTCAAATATTCTGTCTCATTCATATTTAATAGACTGGTGTAGATGAATTTTTTTGGGGGGCTGGGCTTGATGATTTAGAAAGTCCTGTTCTGAAGCAGTTTTTAATACGCTAATTTCAATGATCAAAGAGTGTAAGAATAAGTAGAAGCCCAGGGAGGGAGGGATTACAAGGCAATACCACGGCACATGTTCCAAGTTTGACTATATCAAATGTTAAAAACATTCATTTAAACAGTATATGTATAATTTAAGTTGCATTTTCTGTCCTGTCAGATGTATAAATGTACATTCATGGGAATTGAATGTCAATACCACCTATGAAAACTAAAATCTGTGTTAGTTTTCACCTAAACATGCAGTTTTACAGTACAGAGACCCTTTCTCAATTTACCTCCATCTCTTGCAACATAGCCTTTTAAATTGTGTGTAGTCTGGTTGTGATCCATCATATCAGAAGCTTTTTTTTGTGTCTCAGTGTGTTTTTATTTCCAGACCTAAAAAAATACCCTAATGAATATACAGAAATTCACACATTTACCCTAGTCATTTTTGTTTTACTGTTTATTTGCATACTCCATTCATAAGGTTCAAACTGCATAGATTTTATCACTTTAAAATGTAGAATTTCATCTTCAATTTTAGAGAAAATACAAAACAATCAATATTAAGCTAAGGGTTTAGTGTTTCCAATTCAGTGCTGCCCACGAGACAAATCTGTTTTTGCAGACTTTTTTTTTTTTTTAATAAAATAGACTTTAATGACTTACAGTGCAAACCACCAAGTAGCTGTGTTTTTTAAACAATGACATTGGAACAATTTCTTAACCACCTTTATAACTGTAGCAACTCCTATTTAAATCCTTTTGAAAGAACACTTGAGTAACCTGTTATAAATGCCAATTTTTTATCCATCCCGCTATATCCTAACTACAGGGTCATGGGGGGGTCTGCTGGAGCCAATCCCAGCCAACACAGGGCACAAGGCATTTTATTTGTGTGTATATGTATATGTATATGTGTGTGTGTGTGTTCTGTATAATGCTTAAGTCTTGATGGAAAACTAAAGAAAAGGAATAAAATGCTTTCAGGAACACATACTGTGTGAAAGTAATGATTTAACTTTCTGATATGCAAATGTACATAAGAAAACCATACGTCTGAATAGTACATTTTACAGTAGAAAAACAAGTCTCTCATTGTACCCTAAATGCACATTTGAGAAAGGGATTTTACATTATGGCTAAATGTACCAACACTTCTGTCAGCATCCAGAATACTTTGTTAGATTAACTGCTTGACTCAAGTTGATGTCCTTAATTTCTTACTTTAAAGAATCAGGGGAGGGAAAAAATTCAGTGTTCACCATATAATTAAGCAGTGTATACGCATATTCATGCAGTGCACTCAAGTCATTTATAAAAGTGAAATATGTATGCCTTATCGGACTAAACTCTTTTTGGTTTTAGTTTACTATGCATTTATCTCAAAATATATTGCAACAGGTTGCTTTTTAGTGGTTTACTTTCAAACAATGTAATATTTGATACTGATGCTGCTGGATGAAATTTTCCTGTAGTTTACTGTTTCTAGGTAGATTTCAGCAGTGCAAATCTCAAACTGTAACATTTGCTTCCTACATTTCAGTTGATTCTAGGACAGCTTGAATCTATCTATAGTGAAACAGCAGATTTTAGTAGAAGGACCTCTAACATAAATGTTTAAATGTAGAGAAATATGATGTATTAAATCTAAGTTGTATGAGCAGTTTGAGTCAGTATTTAAGGGGGGGGGATACGCAGAGAACTTCATTCTGTCCTGTATTAGTAATTTTCATGATAGCTGCTTCTACTTACTTAATGGGAATAATCACTGAAGAATTTGCCACTGATGTTTGTCTTCCATTTCTCTCCTTTGATTTTTCAGGTTGATGGAACAAAGATTCCAGCTAAAGGAATACTCGCCTAACAAAATTTTGGCAGACTGTTTTGAAGTTGTAAGTTTAGGTTTGTGGAAATGATGTTCTGTTCTAGTGGTTATGAAAGCTGAATATTCATGTTTTTGTTTGGGCATTAAATGAAAAATTAAAAGTTAGTATTACTAAACTGGATTTTCTTTAAGTTTCCCCTGAACTTTTTATAGGGTTTATTAGCATTGTTAAAACTGAATGTAACAAGAATTTAAGTATTTGTCGGGGATGGCAGGCTAAATAACTACATACATTGTGTCGCTTCATTATTAAAGAATTCTGGTATCTACACTGCCTTCCATCCATTGATATTTCAGTACAACAATGTAGGTAGCAAAGGAGTTACTTTTATTTGGTGTAATACAGATTCAACCAAAGACTTCAATTTTCCATGTACCTGCTTCCTTAACTGACAAAGCTTCAAAGTTCTGTACAACCACATTTGAAACCAGGATTTGCTGAAAAGCAGTTCACAGTATAAAATGGGATAACTGCCTTGACTGCAGAAACTATTGGCTAAAAATATAAAGTTCTAGGCCTATAAGATAGTTTTGCAACTAAGCTGGGTGCCTTTTGTCACAATGATCTGGATTTCCGGCTTAAAAATTGGAATGTTGAGGTATACAGGTCAAAATTATCCATCACTGTGAACATGTCCATATGATACATGAGTTGTGCCTGTAAAGTGGCAGGGCATATGACCCTTAATCCAAAAATCTTAACTTTTAGACAGATGAGTTTGCTAAAATGAAGCTTTCACTGCATCTGGAATTTGAAACTAAAGTGATAAAAACTTCCCAGTGATATGTCCTGTCTTCACAACCATAGCTCTTCCAAAGCATTTGAGTAATTTGTGAAACCTTACCTGAATTGATCTGTAAAAGCAATCGCTGTCATTTTGATATGTATCATCAAGCAATAGTTTTAAATACCTCTGCACTGTAGGCTGAAATACCAAAATGTTGGGGTGGGGTGTACTTTAAGACCTCTAAAATGCTGCCCTTTTTGCCGGCAGTGTCAAACCTTAGATTATTTTTCAGGCCTTGAACCGTAATGTCATTAAGTCCTAATTACACTTAAAAAGTTTTTCTTAATTCCACATTTAACGAGCCAAGATGTATCATTTTTGTATAAAGTGCTCTTATGTAATATGTTAATGCAGTCCCCACATTTTATTTCTAACTATTAAGGCATGTGCTTAGCATACATTCTAAACTGGCACATTGTGTTTAATGTGATGTCACATTTAAAAGCATATTTCATAATTTCTGTGATGACATTTAGTAATAATAATAATAATTCATTACATTTATATAGCGCTTTTCTCAGTACTCAAAACGCTATCCACACAGGGAGGAACTGGGAAGTGAACCCACAATCTTTTAGTCTCCTTACTGCAATTCAGCAGCACTACCACTGCGCCACCTGTGAGGACACATGTGCCAAAACATCCAACTGACAGGAGTGTTATTGGGGGAAATTTATAACTTACACTCGCATACAGTGCTACACTAATGTTCATAATAAATTCTTGCAGTTGCACTTAAATTTTACAAAGATGGTTGCATCTTTAAGGTGGGTACTTTATAACTGGAGACAGATTTTGGCCTTCAAGTTAACTTATAGCACTTTGCTTTTGTCAAGTGGCAACCATCTTTATTCATTTCCTTTTGTTAAAGATGCATAGCTGAGGACTTGTGTATGGGATGAATAAAAGATTAGATAAACCATATTCAGTATTAGTTTACATTATCCACTGCTGCACAATCACCACTTGCTTTTAAATATCAATTTATGAAAATTGTCATTAGATTTTGCTTTTAGAAAAAGAGCACTGGACATGGTCATTTGGTTTTGTGTAATTAACTGTAAGGTAGACCTTTATGTACAGTGAGTTTGAGACTGCCAGTTGAAGTTGTCTGTGGGGCTACTGTCAAAAACAACTTATTCCAGCCATCTTAAAGTGGCTTTTGGTTCAGTTATAACTACCCCTGTTTTTTGCATCCAGTTGTAAAATGTCCAATGTGTACCTATAGCTTTGAGTAGCTACAGTAGGTGATTGCAAAGAAATTTTGTAAATTCACAATTACCTTACCTTGCTTTGATGGTTTTGATCAACTACATGTACATCCATAGGTTTATGGTATTACAGGAATTGTCCTTGCTCTGTCATCCAGTGTTTATGTGCAAGTAGCATTGAGGAATACATTTCTGAAGATCTTTTATTCTGGTAACAGGTACACACTGTTAGGGCTACTTGAATTTTGTTTATTCCAGTCTTTCAAAATAATGACATGCTAACAGTTAAAAGGAAAAAGGGGACAGCAAAAAATAACTTCCACAAACTGCAAAAAAAGCTAAAGAAAATACTGAGAAAAGCAAAATGATCCACTTTGTGTTCCATGGCTAAGTAAAGCTGGTTTTTAGCCTATTAAGGTAATATCTCACAAGAGTCAGTTGCTTTGCAAAACATTTATGCTGTAATTCGTATGTCACTTTTTAATTTTTTGTACTTCCTGCAGTAACTTCTGGACAGCTGTGTTCTTTGGTTCGATCTTCAGTATTGTTTTCAGATCCGCAACACAAGCTGTATAATCCTGCAGAAATGTTTGTTAAAAAAAAAAAAAATCATTACTACTAAAGAAAATTGAAGATGCTTTAATTGTATTAAATGAAATCAAAACGTCTTTTAGTAATATTGTTGTGCTTTAATACAAATGTATGTCATGCAAGATCATCTTTTAGACATTAGTGTAGGTGAAAAATTTGCAATCTTAAATGTTTAGTTGAAATGTAGGTACGATTAAAGCTTGCTGGCAATCTCTATGTGCCACTGGCAGAGCTTTATGAAAGACTATGCAAGACATGTTTTATAGAGAAGTTCAGAGTGCATGAAGACTCTTTGCTTTACCTTTAATTCCTTTTGAGCCTGAGCACGTCTGTACAGAGCTTTAATATTATTGTAGTCCAGTCTCAGAGCCTCACTGCAGTCCCTTTTAGCCTCACCATACATTTTCAGTGAAAGGTAACAAAGAGCCCTGAGTTGGAGAAAGAGATCCAAATGTACAATCAATTATTTCAAATATGTTCCCACACAATTTTGCAAACTTTCATCAAAGAATGAATGTGTATTTTTTTTTTTCGTACACCTCTACCAAATCCACCTCCGATTTAACATGAAAGTGAGTCGGGCTGTATTTGGTAAAGTAAAGCCAATGCAACATACTGGGGGGGGGGGGGGGTGTTGCTGAGGAAAGTTTTAGGGGACTAGATCTGGACTGTTTTTGGTGACTGTGACATTGCAAGAGGTTTGTCTGTGTCCTGTTTGTGGCTATTAAAGGATGTTTCTAGTAAGAGTAGTGGAGGGTGACTCATCATCAACTTACAAACCAAGCAATTTCCCTCTTTACTCTTGATTTTTGTAACTTCCCCTCAATGACTGCTTCACCCTACATTCTAGCAGGCTTGGATCAGTTTCAAAATGTTTAACAGCTAGCATAATCTGTAGATAGGGTTCTGAGATTGTTCTTGTTTTCTTGAGATATCCAGCAAAGATATTGAAATAAAGCCACTTTATTTTCACAGGACAGTTAAGTATTTTGAGAAATGATCCTATTGATATGCATGGCTAAACTTTCTAAAGGATTATTTAATCCTACATTTTAGTGTATGTTTGAAAAAGCCATAATGTAAATATGACAACTTGAGTTCCTCCTTAGTGCATGAACTATACAAATTGATATTTTTGTGAAAATACTATTTTCTTGTAACAAATTTAAAATTGAAGAGACAAAAATACTTTTGACAAATGTTCTAACTTGTCTCCAGATGCAGTTTCTGTCGGCTTTTCAGTAAATATGGGGGAAAATATCATTTGAGAACTACACTGGTGCCAAATGTTTAGCTGTAAATTCAAACAAGCAAAGAAAATACTAGATTTTGCTTTTAGAAATGTTTATAGTCCCTATTAAATGTAATTGTTAATTGGCTACATGTCCTGTGTTTTTATCATAAGCCTATTGCAGCAAGTAACTGTGGCAATCTACCAATGGAATCACTAATGTACTGTATCAAAGATTTTACCTGTTGGTTAACGTTGTGGCTTCTTTTGGGTTCATTTTCAGACTTTCTGTATATTTTTCCACAGCGGCTTTATGGTCACCTTTCTTCACAAGTGCATTGCCTTCTTCCTTCAAAGATAAGGCCCGTTTTACTACATCAGTGCTGGATGCTAAAAAGGAAGTATATAATACAATTACAATGTAATTGTGATCACCACTGTTCTAAAGCATAAACTAAAATGGCTTTAACCAGAAACACTAGTGGTGGTATTCATGTATTTAGTTTCAGCATTTTTTTTTTTTTTTCTTTTTATTAGTTTAGCTTACTTCTGCGTTGTGGAGGTGGTGGATTCAGACCTCTCTCCTTGTATTTCTATTGATGGCTAGGTGCAGATATACCATTAAACATGAGACAAAGGTGCAAAATAATGATGGTTTAAGAGTTGCTATCAACAATGAGAAATTGCTTTCAGTTGATACTCCCTCTTGAACCACTCCCTGAGATGGCAGAGTTAGGATGCAGTTACACATGGACAAGACTACACAATATTAAAGGGAAATCTCCCCCTTGACAGCAACAGTGTCGCAACATAGCCTGTGAAGGCATGGGGGTCCTGCACATTGTCTCCCAACTGCTATTGCATGTGACCTAGCCATAGTTGCAGGCCAGTGTTTGTGTATGTATTTGAGGTCTTCATCTTTTTAAAGTACAGCTCCTCATCTAATGAATGGAAAACCCAGCTACTGTACTGCAATGAAGTTAAAATTTTGTAAGCTGAAAGAACCATCTGCTAAATATTTGCCATTTTAAGAGTACTCTAACTTTAATACATGAACATTTAAATTTGTGATTAAAATTAGAATCTATAACCTTGAAATATGAGCTTGTTTTACCCGTTTTATGGAAAGGGTAGTTACACATGGTTTTAGGTTAAGATGTCATGGACCCTGTCCCCATTTCATAGCTAAAAGTTCACAATAATTCAGCTAGAAGTAGTGGTCATGATTGATCTTTAATCATTTTTTTGTTTGGCTGTAGTGACATTTTGGATCTGGTCCTAGCTCAACCCAGTTGTAGATGGGAGATAAAAAGATCAGAACAGGAACATTTAGGAATAAAAATTTCTACTGTTTGACGACTCAGACATCAAAATATAATTGATTCTTACAAAGAGTACAGCAGTTTATGCCTATGCCATAAAAGGTAACTTGATAATAGACAAATTGAAACTATTATAGCAACAAGAATTTATTTATAAAGCACATTAAAAAAACTGCCAATAATGACCAAAGTGCTTTACAATGAAAAAAATAATCATGTAATAATCAGTCATAATTAAAAATAAAGGAAAATAGGATACATTTAAAATAGCAACAGCAAGGTAATGAGAAAAACAAATTTACTCGTTTACACCATTGATTCAAAAACCAGCATGAAGTAAGGCTTCAGTAATGACTTAAATATGACTAAAGGGGGAGCAGGGCATTCTGATACACTCTGGTAAACTGTTCCACAGCGAGAGATGGAGCAGCTACCAAAAAAGCCCTGTCACCTCTCTGTTTATACCTTGATCTAGAGACCACTAGGAGCAACTGGCTAGACACCCTAAGCGCTCTCTTTGGGGTGTACATTTTAAAAATGTCAGAGGTAAGAAGGCACCAGTCCATTTAGGCAATTGAACAATTTTAAAATCCATTCGAAAACAGTCAGTGAAGAGAGGTGAGTACTGGAGAAAGATGGTCACATTTATGCCTGGAAATTAAAAATCTAATTGGCCACAGCACTCTGCACCATCTGTAGGTGTTGAGGATGCCTGATCAACCCCAAGGTACGGACTATAGTCTAACCTAGAGGTTATAAACATGTAAACTGCTTTTTATCATTTTGAGAAAAAAAAGCCCCTGACCTTTGATAAGTCTCAACTGATAGAAACTGGATTGAACTACAGCATTGATTTGTTTATCAAATTTAAACGTTCAGCATCACCAGAATCAGTTATTAAAAGATCATTATAAAACTTTAATATTGCAGTTTCTGTGGTATGATGAGCTCCAAAACCAGACTGAAAAATCATCCAAACTATTTTTCATTTAAAAAAAAAAAAAAAAAAAAAGTTCAAGGTGGATTAGAACAACTTTCACCAAGCAAGTTTGTACATGGCAGCAGGGATCTTTGAGAACGACACAGTCTGGTGCAATTTTAGCTGTAAACTGTACCCTTCATCTTGCCTCGGTACCACAGTATGTCGCACTTTGGAATCAAACAGCTGGAAAATTCTAGTCTGACCACAACACTAACTGAATAGAAACAAATAACTGATGCTTAAATTCTCAGTTAAAGGGTGCTCATATGTGATAGTGGGATAAATAGAAACTAAATCATAATGGGTTTTGCCTATGGCATTTATATATACAAAAAAAAAACTTAAATGTTTAGTGGCTGGGTAATGAAAGAATTACTCGCCTTATAACCTCAAGAAATTCTTCCTATCGCCCAGTCCAACTACAGTGGCCATCTACATCTAGCTAATAGTGTATGGTGGAAGGTATACAAAATGAAAATGTTTCACTCAACTGCATTTAAATCCTAACCCAACTCTGTTGCAGGAGAGGTAGGGCAGCTCTGTATTGGATGTGGTGTACACTAAACTTTCAACCAGTTACCTTAATTTGCATTTATGTTCTACAGGGATGTCTGCTTTAGGATTTTTTTTTTTTTCCACTGGGGATTGGAAAGCATTACTACTAGTACTGTGCCACACACCTACTATTATCAGCAAGTACAAATTGCTTGCTTTGTAGTTTTCCAAGCCTGTACTTCACTACATCTTTTATTAAAGGCAGGGTGAAAAGTACAGTGTTCCTACTACTGCCATGCTATGAGCTGTGCACATTGGAACAACTCTCCCTTCTGCTAGCATGTAGTGTTCTTCCCCAGCACCACAGGTCAGGCTGCATTTTCAAATCAGTGTCAGTTACGTACCTTCAGTTTTAATAGCATTTTGTAGCTTTTCTCTTAATTTAATTAATCTAATATACATTATGGCTGATAAGCGTGTGAATTTGGAATTTTCATAAAACAAATTTATTAAAATGTTTACAAAATGGCATAAGTGCTTCAAATATTGCTTCAATTTACAGATTAGGAAGAACAACAGTGAACAATATAATGCATGCATTAAAATGGAAACCACTGAAGTTAATGTTAATGTATTAATTTTAATGTTCTTCTGTATTGCAGTTTAAATTCTGTAATATGTATTTTTAAAATATTGTGATGTGCAGGCAGCTTGTGATGCACTGTTGGGGAGCAGAGTGTGTATTGAATGCTTTAAGTAATGGGATTGGGTGAAGGGTGCCTGTTCTGTAAGGGGCTGACGTTACTCTTACGAGACGAGTAACAGGTGAAGTTAAAATAAAAGGGAAGGTGTGGCAGAAAGAAGTTTTTGAGTAGAGAGTCAGGAGACGATAAGCAGGAGTGTTTGCGGTATAGTGAAAAAAGGAAAACGAGTGGCAGGAGTAACTGATTGGTGAGGGAAAGCTTTCTTTTTATTGGGTTAGAGATGTGCTCCGTAATGCAGATAATGGAGTATAAGACAGGGCACTGTTTGTTACGGAACAAAAACTCCACCTAAAACTTAAACTCCAGTACCTCTGAGTTCCATTTCCTTATTATGCTGATTGCTACATTATATTATATGAATTAATTTTGTCAACACTATATTTTGTAAATCAGTATGACTATTCGCTAAGCTACAGTATATCATTTCTAAAGTAGCTATTTGGTTATCTGTCTTTTCTCTAAAAAGTTCCGATCCCTGATCGATAATCTGTTTTACCGTATTTAATAAAAGAATATTGAGTGGCCTTTCATAATTTGAGGTGACAGCAAGAGAAACTTGACCACCATGTTTAGCAGAAGCTTTATTCACAATATGGGTTAAGCATTTAGTGAAGAAAAAAACTACCGTAAAAAGTGCCAGTGTTTCTTGATATGTAGCCCAGCTTGCAGAAAATAGCCTGAAGTGTCTACAAAAGTCATTGCAACTTGCAGAAAAGTCCACACCTATATGCTTGTACAAAAATCACCTAAGCAAATATGCAAGATGCACTTCTGTCACTACCGCAGAAGCATCAATGGAGTAGGTAAGTGGATGTGGGAAAACGGAGTCTTTAACTGTGAGATTAAGTCATCCTACATGTACCCTCATGCTTCCAAGTAGCAATATAGTAGATTGTAGCCCTTCAATAAATTTAAACTATTCAGTCAACCTATGCGAATGAGCAAAAGGAGTAGCAAAATTTTTTGAAAAATATACCTTTTCCATCACATGGTGGAGAATGGTTTTGTTGTGTGGGTGTAATTTTGTCCCCTTTAACTTTGCCTTCATTCAGTTTCTCTCTGACTGAGAGAGGTACAGTAGGAATCACAGGGAGTTTATTACGCCAATTCAGCCCATCTTTTTCAGTTAAGGCTTTTGTCATTCTGAAAACAAAAGATAATTCAAATATTACATAAGTATTACGCTTCAGTATTTTAATTCTTAAGTAGATTTCACAATTTTGAATAAAAACAGCACCAAAATATCAATTTGATCTCTCAGACTGTAAACTTAAGCACAATAAAAGATATACACTGTATAACACACTTTTTTGTTCCAGTTTACTCTAAAGTGAATTTCAATCGAGGGTGTAAAAAAAAAAAACCTCTTAATTTGCAAAATACACAAACTGTCAACTTTATTCTCTAATATTCACCCCACTGCTTAAGATTACAATTGGTGTCTTACCTGCATAGCATAAGCTATACAACTACCTGCTCACCACATGCTTTCCTAACATACAGTTGTTCATTTTCAGTTAATGTGAGGAAACCCACCAACATCCCAGAGATGAAGCTGTTCTTTATGGAGGAATGGGCTAAAATTCCTCCAAGCCGGTGTGTAGGAATGATCAAAAGTTACCGGAAATGTTTAGTTGCAGTTATTGCTGCACAGGGGGTGTCACAGCAGATACTGAAAGCAAAGGTTCACATACTTTTGCCATTCACAAATATGGAATATTCGATCATTTTCCTTAATAAATAAATGACCAAGTATATTTTTGTCTCATTTGTTTAACTGGTTTCTCTTTATCTACTTTTAGGACTTGAGTGAAAATCTGATGATGTTTTAGGTCATATTTATGCAGAAATATAGAAAATTCTAAAGGGTTCACAAACTTTCAAGCACAACTGTATCATTACGGACGTGCCCAAAACAATTTACATAAAACCAGAGTTGGGTGGATTGGGAAGTGTCGCAGTCAATCTTGGGGCTGAGAAAAGCCAGAAAATAAGCACAAGCCGAGAAATACTGCTCACCAGCCACCTTTGTTAAACCATATTGGTCCATGGTAATTTAATTGGCCATTTTAGCTGTACAAATCAATCATTCCATCCAGTTATGCTTGAGGGTGTCTGGTAATATACTCTGAATGTGTATGTATACTTTATTTGCCAGCACCTTGGGAGGTAAGTTCCCCCCCTTGAAACATATACAGTGACTTCAGAAAATATTCGGAACATTGATTTTTTTCACATTTTTGAATGGTGCAAAAATCATTTAAATTCATTTTTTCCCCCTCCTTTTACTGAGCACTTGAAGCACCTTTGGCAGCAACTCAGACATTTTGGGTCTGACACAACAAGCTTTGCCCACCTGGATTTGGCATCTTTTCTGCTATGTGTCTCGGGAGATCCTCTCAAGCTCTATCAGGTAGAATTGACACAAACAGTTGACAGCTACCACTCAACCCTGCTGTAGTCCCAGCCACTGACCAGCAGTCCCACAGCTTATTGCTGCTACCACCATGCTTTACTGTTCTAATGGCACTGTATACTTAATCAGCAGTGGCCTTTCATTTGTCTTCTACTGAGGGGGGCTTTCATAAATCGCAGATTTGGTGGAGTGTTGTAGCAGTGGTTGTCTTGCTAGACGTTTCTCCATCTCCACACAGGTTCTCTGGAGCTTAGCCAGAGTGACCGTTGGGTTTTTGATCGTCATCTCTTACCAAAGTCCTTCTCTCCTGATTTTCAGCTTGGCCTGCAGCTCAACTCTAGGAAGAGGTGTGGTTGTTCAGAGCATCTTCCATTTAGGAATTATGGAGGAAACTGTTCTTTGGAACCTTCAATACTGCAGAAACTTTTGTAGTCCACATCATATCTGTGTCTCGATACAATCCTGTGTCTACACTCTTCCTTTGAACTCATGGCTTGGTTTATGCCCAGTTTGTCTACTGTAAAATCTTAATCAAATGAAGTGAACACAGGTGGAAAGTGTGGAAATATTTCAGTGATGATCTATAGAAAGGCATGCACCTGAGTCACTCAAGTGTCATAACAAATGGCCTGAATACTTATGACAATAATAGCAAAAATTTGTAAAATACTGTTTTTATTTTGTCATTCTGGATTATTGAGTGGTGTTTGATTGGGGGGGAGGAATAATTTTAGCAAAAGGCTTATTGGTGAATGTTAGTTGGTTTCCATCTTTTTGTTCTTCAAAGAAGCCTATTTTTGCCAGGTGTCTTTCCAATCATGGAATCCTGAACAATGATTTTTCCAGAAGCAAGGAAGGCTGCAGCTTCTTTGGATTTTTTTTTTTTTTTTAAATGAACTTTTTGTAAATTTCTGGATGATTGTGTACTCCCAAATGTGTAGCATATTTGCTACGTCAGTTACTATCCATTGTTCCAAGTGTTCCATTTAAAAGATTGTCTCTCACAGCAGTTCAAATAGTCTTTGTTGTACTTTTCAGAATGACAGCTATGAAACTATTTTCTTCAGAAGTTTTCTTTAAATTGTGCGTTACAGGTTTCATTAAGTCTTTGATGGCAAGAGTCAATATAAAGTGAATTTTAGACTGAGCAGGGCTGACTGTGATTATCTCTTTAAATTGGGTTGATTAAACTAGATGTTACTTTTTCAGTGTTAGTTGGTGTTTAACTTTTTTCTTTTTTTTGTTTTTAAAATACTTGTATACTCAGGTTGCCCAATTTTCTAAATTTTATTTTGTTAAACATTTGGTGTCTTAATAGTAGAGGATCTCAAAAAGAGGGACATACTTTTTACAGCCCCGTAGGTGTACCATATCCTTAAAATTGTGTTTGCCTGAATTGATTTTGGTTAAATGATTAATTGCTGTATTAAGTTTCCATACTAGTAAGCAACAGAATGTTTACAAGTTTGAAAATGGGAGCGATTAGATTTTATCGTTGCTGTATAAGCGTATTAGGCTGTATATTTAGATGGAAGTTCAGGGAATTAACAATGACATACACCATCTTGTTTAATCAACAAGCAAGTAAAACATAGTATCACACTTCAATCATCTGAAAAATGTGTCTTCAGTCAGTTATAACCAAAGTAGAGTAGAAGGCACTGCCTTCTAATTCAAGTGTTTAAAATGTGCAAATATTGAAACATCTTCCCTGTTACCTGTTTATGCCATCATGAGCTGCTTGTACACTGCTGTCCACCTGCAAGGCAGTTTTGTAGTCAACATATGCCAGATGGTACCTCTCTAAAGCTTCATAGGCTGCAGCCCTCCTCAACAGTGGTTTAATCCCGAAGGGTATCAATTCCAAAGACCTAAGGGGAATAGATATAAAGTATGTTGTAGTAAATCACAGACTGACCCACCACCATCTCTTGGTTATCGTAAACTACTGGAGCAATCATTGTCTTTGATAACAGCCACAGTGAATTCTATCATCTTATGTGCATAGCTGTATGGCAATATAAAGCAACATTTCATGCCTCTTTACATTTAAAATCCACTGAGATAAACTAAGCAAAGAGCAGCCATACACACTGTTCATTTTTTGTTCTAAGTTAATCTTGCAATTTCTGTACTCTCTCTTATATATAAGTCGCCCATCTTTTTCAATGGCCTTTCCTCATTTTTTGTTTTCTACAGCGTCGGGGGGAAAAATCATAATCTTGCAAGAAGTTTGTTACAACTTCTTTGATAGCTACCTGTTTAAACAGTGAATGACCACTGCTTCAGAGCAAGGTACAGTTAATTGTCAGAACAATGGACTAGAAGGGGAGAAAGTGTCAGCTGCTCAGAAATCCTGCTGTTTTCCATAAACAAATATGCTGGCAAACACTATATATACACAAAGATATTATATAAAAACAAACATTTGGCACAAACCACACACGGGTTTAGAGGGATATGGTGGTTTTGGTAAATCTAGAAATGTCTGACAACTAAGCAAATTGTTTCTAGTTGGAGCCAAGTGTAGGGTATTCCTAAACTATAGTCATAATGGGGCATACTATTGACGATGCTGATCAAAATTCAGATCTTGTACTAACAGTATTTTAGATAGATAATCTTGGTTACTCATACAATTTTTTTTTCTTCCCCAAAGCTTTGGTGCACCAAGAGCTGTGATTAAGATAACAGTTCTGTCAGCAGTGGGCAGAAGGTACTGTACAGTATATAGAAATTCAGAGGAACATCATGTATTCAAGACACTAGACAGAAGAGGGAGAGAAAGTTAGTCTGTTAAAAAGATGCTGTTTCTCTTTCACCTGCCTCCTTAACACTGACAGGATATTTTCTTAGCTTAATTTCTTCTAACAAGATGATAGATGGCATACTAGTAGGATATATGCACTTGGCTCACATTTTTAATTTAAAAATGGTCAGTAATACAATTAGTTGACTATGCAACAAAAAATATTAATATCAGACATATTATGAAAGCATTAACCTGAAATGTTAAACTGTGCTCTTCCCTTTCTTCAGGATATAAGCACCCTTTTAATGGTGCAAAGGTGCCGATAGCAGGTTTAAGCATTCAAAAGTAGAATCTATTGTATTTATAATACCACTGACTGAAAACTGAAATATGTTCCCTGTATACCAGGGAGCTAACATATGGAACTTGTCTCAACTCAAATTGATAACGTTTTGAAGCACAGGTCTAGGACAAGTTATTTTATAAGCTTTCAGTTAATCTTACTGTATGTTCAGATCTGAGGCTTTTGTATATTAATAATGCAGAATAAAATGACATTTGTTTTAATCCATTATACACTTGTCTAAAAATATTGCTGTATTTTCATAGATGCTGAAACTTATCAGTGGGTTTTGCTGCACTAACACTACTCGGGCTTAACATATCCAATATTTATACTGTGTGACTCAAACATATGACTAATTAAAAACAAAGTCTTCCCTAGGGCCTCGCCTATCCCAGACATTAAATTTATCATATAAAGAAAGAATCAGTAAGGTACTCACGCTGTGCAATCTTTGATACACTCGCTACAGTTGCCATCTTTCAGGTAGCATGCTGCACGATTTGAATACAAGATGCCAAGCTCCTCTGGGTTGCTTTTGCCTAAAAAATTTAAACAAAATCTTTCTGTGTTAGCTTTCAAATATAATAAGCCTAGTAGACTAAAGAGGACAAAACCTAAGGTGAAGACTACATACTAAGGATGTTGCATTCTTGCCTGAAATTCAATTAGATTTGAATGTGCATTTGATTTTTCTGTTAGCTAACCTGCAAGGGACTTGGAGAATTTTTATTACATATTTATATTTAAGAAAGATGGCAAACATGTTATTCTAAAAATTTGGTATTTTAAATGTGTACTGCATTTTGAATATACCAAATTGAAATGAAGATTTGTAGATTTTAGGCGCCTTGAGCAGTGGAAAGGTGCTATATAAATAAAATGTATTTTTTTTTTTATTATTATTATTTATTATTAGATGTCTCAGCATCCCTGGGTGTACTATGCCACAGTGTTAGAATTTACAGTTATGATACACAAGCGTTTAAACTGACCAAGCTATGCAGTTGTTCCTGGCATGTATGAAGGGCTTGAAGTAGGCTGGTATGCTACACTAGCACTTCGCAGCTTATGAACCGGTGTGTAGTGAACATTGTGGTCGGAGTATCTTAAGGATTCCGAGGCCGGGGATTGTGTAGCCCCTATTGAATCGGCGGTTGTCAAGTCAGTCCCAAAGTATCTCACCGACCATTTTATGCTACGGTTTAACACCCCCATAAACCTATTCCATAATGCCAGGCACAGCATTATACTGATCAGACTCTTTCGCCACCCACGGCCACCTTTCAGGGTACAAATCCTCGTGCAACCCCGTTGGATATGCTTACTTTGTTTAGCTCACCAACCTAACACTATCATTTGTTATAAAATAACTAGTTTTCAAGCAAAATGTAAATACGTCATAATGACAAGTACCCCCCTCCCCTCGGGTAGTTTGTGAACTCACCGGCGGAGAGCTGCGCGATGGCCTGTGTATAACGTGCGGCCGCTTCCCCGTATTGGCCACTTCTGAAGAGCTCATTGCCGGCCTCCTTAAGTTGAGGGACCGAACATGAGCGTGACTTACTCGGCATCCTCCTAAGAAGAAAAAGAAAACCGATGGAATTAAAACACTTCGGTGTGGGACTGCCGGCACCAAAAGCACACAGACACAGAACGCCGGTGTTTGACTATGAGGAGGAGACGCGCCTGCGCCACACACTGCTTATACTCGCTCTTCCTGCACTCCGTGCAAAGCAAAGGGTGTTTTCAGTCTCCCAATTAAAAGTACGAAAGCCGATGAGCTCGTTACGACGGGTATGAGCACATACTGCACCCAGTAGACCGGCACAAGTAGACACGCCTTTCGTCCTTATTTGGTTTCACTTTCTATTCCACTCATCAGTTTGCATTTCTCAAAAACGTCGCTCTCCTCGTGTTCTGCTAAAAATATAGTGTTGGGCATTGCCATATACGTTCTCAGCCACTATGGACTTCTCGGCCACCGTACCTTCGTTAAAGGGAAAAATGCATATATGCGTAAAAGGTTTTTATAGTTTATGAGATGGCTCACTTTGGAAGAGACGCTGTTAGCCGAATTCCAGTCGTATCTTCTCCAAAGTCAGAATATGTAGACATATTATTAAAACATCACCGTTTAAATTAAACGTAGTTAATGTTTTAGTACACAGATTTGTTTTTAGGTTGTTACTACACTAGTTTGTAATTGTTATTTTTATGATCTGTTATATGTATGTGCACTCTGCGTAAGTTTACAAATGTTGTAACAAGCACCGAGATGAAAGGATTGAGACGTGCACCAAATGAGAGTTGTGCCTAATAACAGGAAAGTTTATTTCACAGTGAATTGTTCGCGGCCGCACTTCATGAGAATTAACCTCTTCATTTGTATTGTTACAGCCATTGAAATCGCCTAGTAAAATGACAATTAACTATGGGCTATTGCACATTTTCAGATTTTTTCTTCTCGATCGTCCTCCAGCGCCACGTGTTGTTCTACTTCAGCAGTCTTCATCTGCATTTTAGAAACATTCTAGGATTGTAAATGTAAGGTACAACGCTAATGTTCCAGGGGTTTCTGGCTCAGCGCTCCTTCTGTAACTCTCTAGTGTTGTAGCCCCGCCTACCTTTGGGGTAATATGCTTCCTACTACAATACGTAAAGCGGGCTCGGAATTCGTAAGCCCTTCCTCCTGGGCAGAGTTGTGCTTCTGAGCAATTGCGGATAACCTGCGAAAGCGGGAAGAATTGCGAGTAGATAGATTGATAGATATATGCTTTTATTTTTAAAATTAGGTATGGAATACATAGGCCAATTGCATTTAGAAAACTTTTTTTTTATATATTTGTCTCATGTAAACACTGTTCCATCACTTTGATATGCATGGCATCTGTCAGATATACTGTATATACGGTCTGTGTGCACGGGAATAAAGCAAATGTGGCCAGTGTACCTCTCTCGCACTCCTACATTGGGACAATTTAAAATCGCCAGTCCTCCCAGAAGACAAAGAGTGGGATTTGAATCCAGGACACTGCTGATCACCGTGATACCATTCCGTCCAAAGTGTGAACTGTTATTTATATAACTGAGTTACATTAAATAAACACTACTGGCAGCATACGATTCGGCGTAATAAGATGCCGTGTGTATTAATTCATTCACACGCAATTCTGGACTCACTTGCTGTTTTCGGCAATAGAGTCCTACATTTTTTGTCTTTACGTTCATTACATATACCAATTAATACCCTTTTGATACAACCATTCATTTACAAGGATTAATGTTCTGTTGGGGTTTTTGTTCGCTACATCTTCCATTTATAAACTGGCTGACGTAGCTTTTGTCATGGGTATGACGTTAAATGAGTTTCTAATGAGTTTGCACGCAGTTTGTGTGAGGAACTTTCAGATTTGGGTACGACTGCCGATCCTAATGTGATGTGGGAGACCCTCCGTGACAAAACCCTGAAGATTGCTGAGGGCTGTGTTGGTGTTTCCGGTGTTCCCAGAAGGAGGTGTTTCATCTCGCAGGGCACCCTGGATATCATCATCGCAGCGCACGGCTCAGTGGCAACTGTGGTCTGTACCGGGAACCGAGAAGTACGGCTGCGTGGGCTCTGAGGGCAGATAAACAGGCTTTTGTTTGAGGAACATGTGAACAAGTGACACACCATCTGTGATATAGTGACCCGCGTCCTGCATAGAAAGGAGTCAAAGCATTACGCACATCTGAATCTGCTCCTCGGAGAGTCGCAGTCAAGACAGCTGATGGAACGGTCCTTACGGATGACACTGCATTTGTGACCCGCTGGGCTGGCTACATTGAGTTCAAAGCTGATCCCCCCCGGCTAGGACGTTGGATATCTCTGGGTCCACTGTTCTTGAGGCTAATCCTCCAATTAGCTGTGAACCACCCAATCTCACTTGCACAGGTGGTGTAAGGCTGTCGTCCTGGCACTGCAAGCAATCTTTGTTTCCATCATCCCAACTAACTGGAAAACGGGATTTGTCGTCCCTATCTGGAAAGAGAAGGGTGATCACTTGGATTGCAGCAACTACAGGGGCTTAACACTGCCCTCGGTGCCGGGTAAGGTCCTTGCTAAGGTCGTCCTCAACAGTATCCGTGATCACTCGCTCACCTACCGACGACCGCATCCTGGCACTGAGGGTTCACATAGAGCAGAAACGCGAATATCGGCAGAGTTTCTTTGCAGCCTTTGTCGATTTTCGCAAATCGGTCGACTCAGTTGATCGAGCTACCCTGCGGGACATCCTGAGGGTTCGCGGGATCCCCTCGAGGTTGCTGGATATCATAGCCGGCCTGTACGCTGGTACTGTGAGTGCTGTGCAGAGTGGAGGCAGAACCTCTGTGTTTTTCCCAGTTGATTCTGGGGTTCGTCAGGGTGTGTTTTCTTGCTCCTACTCTGTTCAGTGCTTGTATGGACTGGGTGTTGGGCAAGGTCGTGGGGTGCAGCGGCTGCTGGGCATCTGTTGGTGAGGAAAGATTCACGGATCTTGACTTTGCTGACGATGCTGTGATCTTCGCGGAGTCAATGGAGGCTCTGATCGGGGTGCTCGAGAAACTGAGTGAGGAGTCTGAGTGTCTGGGCTTGCGAGTGTCCTGGATAAAAACAAGATCCAAGCCTTTAATGACCTCTTGGGCACATCCATCAGCAGTATATCTGTCTACAGAGGGAGTGTCGACCTTGTTGAGAGGTTTGCTTACCTTGGCAGTGACAATCTTGTCTCTGGCGACTCTTCCTGTGAAGTCAGTAGACGGATTGGGAGAGCATGGGGGGGTCATGAGGTCGCTGGAAAGCGGTGTGTGGTGCTCCCGATATCTATGCAAAAGGACGAAGGTCCAAGTCTTTAGAGTCCTGGTGCTTCCTGTCTTAGTACAGTATATAGTTGTAAGACATGGATGCTATCCAGTGACCTGAGACGAAGACTGGACCCCTTTGGTACTGTGTCTCACCGGAAAATCCCTGGGTACCGTTGGTTTGACTTTGTGTCGAATGTGCGGTTGCTCATGGAGTCCCGAATGAGGCACATTACCTGCATTGTGAGGGAGCATCAGTTACGGCACTACGGCCATGTGGAGCGTTTTCCCGAGGGTGATCCGGCTCATAAGATCCTCATTGTTGGGGACCCAAGTGGCTGGACCAGGCCAAGGGGTCGCCAACGAAACACCTGGCTGCGGCATTTGAGGATCATTTCCGGAGGGTAGGACTGGACCGCGTGTCTGCCTGGGGGGTTGCCAACCACGCTCCCCAACTTGACTTGACTTGACTGGCGTAGCTTGTCCTAGTGCGGCTACCATACATCACTTCGTTCTTTACTTTGTACCTCGTCAGCTGCCGTAGTTCCTGTCTCAGACTCGTTCATCTTTTGTGTGGTTGTGTTCTGGTGAAGGTCGTTTGGTTGTGGGTAAGTTATTCAATAAAACGACATTTGTTAGACTACTATTGTGTGTTATTTAAAATATGTTGGCTCTATTGCATTAGAAACTCCTACGCTTTCCGTTGTTAACAATAAAATCTCTGCGGAAAGGTTTTATTTTTATTTTGTTAAATTCGGCCTTGTCTGAATGACAGCAGTCTAATAAGACAATCTAGTTACGGAAAGATCTGTTTTTAATGTAGAAGTCGTATTAATGATTTAAAGAATGTATTCTATCAAAATGAAGAAATGTTATTTTTTATATAACTTGATAGATCCTTTTATAAATATTACAAAATGTTCCTTTACTTAATAGCCGTGCTATGATTTAACATGCATACAAAATGTAATGTAAAATACTTAAGGCATTCAAAGTCAAAAATAAATAGGCTGATCATTGTGTACAAAATCTTGATTATTTGTAATTTTCACCCGTTTTCCACATCCCATTTACACGTTTTTTTTTTTAATAAACAACACTCGGATCCATCAGGCGTCCTTGAAAGTCCACTCCGAGAGTGATTGAGCTCGGAATAAACCACGAAGTACTGAATAATGATAAAATGTGTTAACTGATAGAAAGAGCTTCTAAATGTTAACAGATATAATATGTTGTTTTTGCATAGGGAAGTAATGATATTGTAATACTTTATCCATAATTAACAAAAATGTGTTTTCAACATTTAAATACTTTATCCACAATTAACAGAGATATGTTTTTAACATTTAACTCCATATACCCTAAGGCTGGGTGAGCACAATCTGACCTGGAGGGCCGCAGTGGCTACAGGTTTTCGTTGCATCCCAGTTGCTTAATTAGAAAATAATCCTTACCAATTAGATATCCAATTTAACTTCATGTCAGGTTAGTGTTTTGACTCTGCAGTTTCAAGGGTTGGGGTATCTTCAAAAATTATCTGAAGCCTAAAATGAACGAGTCACTTTCAGTCCTTCACTTTTTCCTTTTAAGCTCCGTTACAAATATTTTGTTAAAGTTATTAGTGCACAATGAACACACCCAGATGTAAATGGAAATAAGCTAGATGGAAAACTGCTGTTTCCATTTGTCATTTGCATCTTATTAATAAAGGGCAATAAAAGCAGTGAATGCAGCTGGTTTAGACTAAAATAAGCAATTAAGGGTTCAACATCTTAACAGGCTAGACAATTAAAATGAAGCAGAAAAATGTCACTTGAGCAGTAGGTACTTTATCAGCAGTAACAGACTTGTCATTAAGCAATTTGGGTTGGAACAAAAACCTGCAGCCACTGTGGCCCTCCAGCACCAATGCTGCTTACCTCTGAGGGGTTTTTGGCAATATTGCTTCCAAATTACATACCCTAAAGTGAACGGCTGTTATTCTGCTTATGTAATAATAATACATTCAATTTATATAGCGCCTTTCCCATGCTCAAGGCCCTTATGTAAAGGACCTGCAAAGGGATAAAGAGCAGTGAGAATAACACTCCAAATTTTCGAGTCTTTATATGAATAAAAACATATTTGTTTCATACCAATATCGGCTAAATAAAACACAAACAATTAGTCGCTTTAGGAATTTCTCTACAAAAACCTGGATTTTACAGTACATTTTCTTTGGTGCCTCAAGCTATCCAATATTATTGTGCCATGTTTAGATGTCATATCCCATAAAAACGTTTTGTGTGCCATTCTAGAAAACATTTAGTCATCGTAAATCTAAATATCTCAAAACAAGTATTGCAGATGTAGTTGTTTTAGGGGGAAAAAAAAGAACATATCACTCGGAGTCAACAATTGTAAATAAGTACATATAATTATGTACTCATCCAAATCTTTACTTTCAACATTATTTTTCATGCCAGTCCTAGACTTACATTTTGTACAAGAGCTTGGGGGTTTTTGTTCTGCAATTCACACATCATCTCCTGTCTTCTATTGCAATTACTCCACAAAGGTTTCATGTGTATTTATTTTCTTTCTTTTGTTGTTGCTCTTTGTATTTCACATTTGGAATAAACTAAGTACATACATTTTCATACCAGCTTCTTGTAGTGCTGAGGGCAGTCCCTGCCCTGGCAGCCTTGGGTGTGGTATAGGAAACAACCCAGGACAGGGCACCAAAGCTAGTCACACAAATACATACTCCTGAACCATTCATGCAGTGTCCAATCTAGAGTGTTCAGTCAACCTAAACAACACATTTTTAGCATGAAAGTTGAAAACTGGCATACTTACAACAGTGGAGTGGAACAGCTACATTTGATCGATTGGGGAAATGGGGAAGGTCTCCACCTAAAACTGCAAATTGTGGTGGCACTGTGCAATACAAGTTCTGTACGTCTGATTAAAGAGTGGTCCCCCGTGAAAGTTCACACACCGTGATTCAGTGATTTGTCCCCATGTGAAACTCCAAGCGGGAATGTTGCCGGAACCTGTATTCCATTTCAGTATCATTCAGTACATTTTATAGGATTTCCTCAATGGTATGTTTTCTTTTTTTTATTTTTATTATAAAGAAGACATTTCCCTAGTACAGACTTCAAAAATGTCTTATTGCACATCAACCAATCAATACCCAGGCATTCTCACAGAAGCTTTGTGCGTAATGGTGCATAAAGATAAGCTGTCACACACAGAATTTATTTCCTGCCTTTTACGCACAGCTGTGATATATAATATGAATGACAAATCATAGACAACTAACATTATTGGAATATTATGAAACTCGGGTATCAAATGTTAATGATCCTTTTACTTAATGAAACTTGATGTAGATGGGATCTTTGGCGCATATATATATATATATATATAGCATATTTAAATAAAATAGAACAGACAACTTGAAATCTTAAGATTTATTTGAAAGAAGACATGCTTGAGTATGTTTAAAAAATAAAAATAAAAACACACATACCATTATTAGTTTTGATTAACGTATAGGTTAATTTTAACATACAAAAACAACATCAAAATATGGCTGTGTTCCACTGGCAGAATATGTGTATAAGTAGCTATGCAACCTTTAATCAGCACATCCTATTGTTAAAAACATCCTTTGTTTGGGCTGCTGTTTTTAATCATTTTATTAAGAAGTATATTTTTAACTTTATCACTGGTTTCATGCTGTTTTGTGTCATTTTTATATTTTGTTCCTCATAGGAAACTTAAAATGTCTGGAGCACTGGCAAAGCCTGTAATGCGAGGCATGCTCGCAAAACGCCTGCGGTTCCATTTAATAGCTGCCTTCTCACTTGCAATCGGCATTGCAGCCACCTTCAAAGTAAGCTGGGGTTATGTTGGTAGATGGACATATAATAGGGTCACTTTGGTTGATTTGTTTTAAAATGAGACATGCCCTGAATTTTAGAAAGCAGTACAGTAAAATGAATACTTGTATTTGTTTTGCAGGTTGCTATGTGTTCATTGGGATGATGTATGATTTGTTAATGTTTAATTTTTGGTTGCATATTAAATACACGTTTGGTCAAGGTGGAAAGGTCTTTTTGAGGAATTTTAGTCAAACTTGTTTAAATGCTGTCCAGCATCTTAGGTTATAAGTGTGTCTTTAATTGATATATAGGCAGGCTGTAATTCAGACAGGTGAGTCGCCATGTGTTTAACATTGACAGACGTTTCAGTTCAAAATGTAAATCGTAAGAAATCAGTCTCAAACTTAAGGCGCTGGGTATAATCAATTGTTCAGCAGTACCGGCAAGTAGTACTTTTACTTGCAATATGGCACACTTAAAAAGAAAATCTGTCATTGCTGAGTTAATTTCAGTAGAAAACCGCCTAATTAGAAGCATATTTTACACCCCTACACTGCCTCAGGAATTTATAGGCAGATTCAAAATTTAAATAAATGTACATTCAAAGCTCTGTCAAAAATCCCCTCGTAGGTCAGCCTGGGCATTTCTCAGGTTGAGACCTAGGCTACAGTAATTATTAGGAACTTTCCCTATTGCCATTTGTGTAAATCAAAACCAAAGAATTGCTGAGTAATGTATGCAGAACATCTCAGCACCCTCATTTATGTTGTGAGGACATTTTCAAAGACGTTTTTCAGAAGGTAGATGTTCAATAGTAGGAAATTTGACAGATTTACAAATGTGGGACCTGGAGAAGTGTGTAAGAAAATGGATGGATGACTTGATATAAGGGAATTCCTCAATTCAAGCCAGTTACAACCATAGTTGTACTACTGTTATCTGTAAAATGTGATGGCTAACTGGAGAATTTCCAGAGATTTATAAATTTACTTTGACAGGTAGTTCAAAATTAGCCAATAATTGACATCCTAAATGCAACAAAAATATGCTCTGTTCAGAACTAAACCTGACATCACAAAGTTATTCAGTAAGGAGGTTTTTGAATCATTCGTTAAATAAAATACAGATTTTTGACTTAACATAAATGATAGGGTTATTTTGAAAATTCCTCATGTTTTCAATTTTTGAAAACAGTGTAGTTCCAACATAAATCAGAAATTAAAAATAGTTGAGGACAAGGTTCCTGCTTGTGAGGGAGTATAAGTTCTAAATTATAAATATGTCCACTCTTTGTAATGTTTTTCAAATTGTTTTGTCACACACATAGCACCAGTATTTTATAACATTATTTTCAGTTTTGCTTCATGCAGGGTAATGTGGATGAAATATATCCTGGCAGCACTGGTTGTATTTCTGGAACTATCCCTGTGCCAATCCATTGAGGGATGCCTCTTTTTCACACTAGCATACTTCTCTAAGGGCTAATTTTAAAATTGCAGTTTAACTGACATGCATATGTTTGGGATGCGGGAGGAATACCACAGTGCCGAAACAGACTTGTTCTGACACAAGTAGATTGTGCAAACTGTACATAGACATTGACCAAGCTGTGATTCAAACATACCATGAGACAGCAGTGCTAACCACTGCACCATTTTGCAGGCTAGAGGTTTATGGGAAAGCTTATTGTATAAAATTATTTTAAAATCTGGTGAACAAAAAAAGCTTAATACTAAGTTAAGGCAGCTGTACTGTAGATATCCAGAAGAACATAAAAGGTTAGAAAGCTGTGGTGTCTTTGGTAACAAGGTGCATTTTCAAGAGTTGCTTGTCATAGTCATCAGAGGCTTGCAGTCTTTGCATGTACTTTGCGCAAAGGCATTAGGTATATAAAGTGTAACAGATAGCCCGGCCACAGACAGACATGACACCCGATGTCCACAACACACGTGTTTTATTTACAAAGTGTACAAACTGGTTCCACCCACTCACAGATGACTACTCAGTCCTTTTCCTCTCTTTGGCCGCCTCCACTCCTCTCTCGCAAGCTCTGTCTTCCTCCTGCTGACTCCGGCTCCTCAAATGTAGTGAGGCGGCCCCGGATGTGCTCCAGGTGCTCTGAGATGGTCTTCTGGCAGCACTTCCTGTCATGGCTGAAGAGCTGCCCTTGCACCCGGAAGCATTCCGGGCGTACACAGTTCCTAGAGCGGCAGCATTTACTGGTGTGGCGGAAGTGCTGTCCTCCACGGCTCAGGAACCATCTAGGCGCCCCCTGTGGTTGGCCATGGACCCCAACAGGATTGAGCTTCTCAGCTCTGCATCTGTGGTCCTTGATGGAAACCAGTGGGGGCTGCCCTCTTGCACCCAGGGGAGATATTGCCCCTCTCCTGGTCCTTCCCTGCTCCAGGTGTCCTGCTGGGGCAAGGTCCCTGGTCATCTGCCACAAAAGTATTTTATACTAAATTCATCCAGTTAATAAAAATGCATCTGTGATGGGGGAATAATAACTAAATTGTGAATACAGCACCTTAATACTGTTGTGGTCTCCTTTCCAATGTTATTTACTCCCATTTGGCAAGGTAAAATTTGCTACCAGAATTTTGAATAAAATATGAATATGTTAGAATGAATACTTTTTTTATATATAAATCAAATATTTGAACCTCAATTATTTGTTGGGTTTGAGTCTAAATTTATGAAGTGTTTCTCTTAAGGAAGATGGATGTTATTAAACAGCAATAATGTTATAATTATTAATCATATTGCTAAAACCACTTAATGTATGAACGAGTGGTGGCTAACAAAACATTTGTTCTGATGAATAATTTTGCTTACCTACAATGAATTGATATTTTGTAATTTGTTTAATTTCACTTTTAGTTTGCTGTGGCAGAACCAAGGAAAAGGGCATATGCTGAATTCTATAAGAAATATGATGCTGCAAAGGAGTTTGAAGCAATGAGGGAGGCTGGAGTATTTGTAAGTGCGAGACCAACTGGTAAATGAGCTCCATCACAACAAGTAAGCTTGTCGTTCACATTTACATTGTGCTGTGATTCAGATCTAATTTATTTGATCATAACTATTTCATTTTTTCTTTATAGTTTTCTACAGGTTTAGCTCCTGTACTTTTCAAGATAGGTTCAAAATTCCAGTACTTGAAAATAGGATGTGGCAAAATGCAAGATACTTCATCTTTCCGAAGCTTAATTCCTGTACAGTATATGTTTAAAATATAATAAAAATATCTTGTCTCTCAATCTTGTCAATTGTTTCTGTTTATAAATTCAAGACATAATTAAAATATAATTTTTAATTGCATAAACAGGCTTTTATACTGCAATTGAGTGGATTTTATTAAGATGTATGTGCATATATCGCTTCACTAATCATTTGATAAAAATACAAGCACTGCACTAATGTAGGCACTCGAGAGTTGATTATAAAATACCAAACTCTGTACATTTTGCCTGTAATGCTTACCCTAGGATTGTTGGAGAGTACTATGGTAAGCAGTTTTTCTGTAGGTGACGAGCTGCTTTCCTTTGTATTTTACTATCCTTATTAAAGTGATGACTGAATTGTTTCTTCAGACAGTATTTTGGAGAAGGCTTTCTGTTGAGAATCAAATCTTAACATTAGTATTGCATCTGAGCCCTGCAAACTGAGAAAGAGCTAGTGGATATTACTGTTCGTTGTGAATTTTGTTACAAGCTGGGGGTCAAATGAGGAGTTTAGTTCTCATATTTAGGACAACTTGACTGTCCCTAATGCACTAAGTTGTTCTTTCTTTGCAATTTGCTCTCACATCCAGGGCTGTGGAGTCGGGGTTGTAAGCAATTATTGGGTTACTGGAGTCAGTGAGTAAAACTGAACCGACTTTCACTAAATGTAAACTGTAATATAATGTGTTAATTCCAAAGTTTGCAAGTACAAATTAGGGCTGTCGAATTAGCAAAAAATAAGGTTTGAATATTTTACATTACAAATAAGTAAATATTTGACTATATTCAAACATAGTTTAATAATTCTGAGTATTGCATGTATGCTTGTATATTGTGTTTTTTTTTTTTTTTTTTTTTTTTTTAATGCAATATTATAGTAACAGTATCAGCAACAGCAAAAACAAAACCCAAAAGTAAAAAAATCCCAGTGGTACTTGTGCAACATTTATTTTAATATAAGAGCTACCAATCTTGCACAGGTGTACCCTATAAAGGGGAAGTCTGCGGATCAGCTTTTGTGTTCATTCTAGAAATGATGGCTAGGGGACTACATACTTGTTAGGACAGGGAGCCATAAAATCAGACACAAAAGTGAGCTTAAGGCCTTATGAATCATGTAACTATGTATGTATAATATTGTTATTGTCCACAAAGTTACATTGTCAGAAAGAATGTAGAACAGAGCACACCTAGCCCTACCTGTAATGCTTATATAAATTATGAAATATAATGCTCCTCCATGATTGTTTAAATGCATTCATTATTTTATCTTTTCCACCTAAGCAATTTTATGGCTGTTGAGTCTGGAGAGGTAAGGTCACTGTCCTCTCCTTTTTTTTTTTTTTTTATTATAAATAAATTGACTGTACTGCAAGCCTATTCGTGCTTCACAAAAGAAGTAATTTAATGTATTAAATGTTGCATCGTAATGATCTTTGTGTTTAATTCCCAGCTTGTTTTTAGCAGGTGTTTTCAAAGCAACCTACATTCTCTAAAATGAGCTTGAATGATTACCTTGAAACTACAATAGGAGTAGGATGTAGGATATAGTTAGTTGAAAATAATAAATACTGATGGTGCAAAATTGAGACTTGGTAAGTTTGTAGTGCTAAACGCTAGGAGCCTGTAGTTGATTATACTTAGCAGCTGTGACTTAGGGACACGCTGCCTATTGGTGGACGTAGCTAAATGTGCATTGGTGACAGTAGAAATTTTAAATCTTTATAATAGTAAATGGAAAAACAGAATTATAACCTTTTATTTTTCATTTGCATTAATTAGAATGTCTTGACATTAAACAGCAGTCAGGGACTACAGGTTTAGGAGTGAATTGGGGTAGGATATAAAACAGAATGACACTACTAGGGTACAGTAGTGTTTAGAAAAACTGTTCATCAAAATGCAGAACCGTGAGAGACACAAAACTGTCCAGAATTGTTTTGAAGCCATGTTGTTGTAAGTTTTATTAAGTAAGATAAGTTTATTCAATTGAGCAAAAAAACTGATATGAAAAACCAAATCTGCATAATACAGTTTTGAAAAGTGTGGCTGGAGTAACACAATTTCAAAATTAGTGCACGGTTAAAAAAAAAAAAATCCATTATTTTACAATCAAATGCCCACCTTTCCCTTTGAATAAGACCTTGTTTCAAATAATTTGAATTATGATAATGCTGTTCAATCTCATAGTTTAAATTTATTAGTTTTAAGGCTATTTTCCCTTGCACTTTGAGCTACATTGTTTGTATGAAAATGTGCTATATAAATAAATGTTGTTCTAGCTTGTTTAGTATTACTAAATATCTAACTTATTTAGTACATAATATTTAAAAGCCACACTGGCATCACTATAGCCTTTTATCCCAACCTTTTACAGGTCAGGGTGATACAAAAAATATCTTGATGATTCAGGTGGGCAGTGATGAAATGCCTCTTATGTTGTGTGTTTTCAATCAACACAGTAACTATTAATCTAATTTCAAACAGAGTTGTTGAGTCAGAGTCAAACATTTTATGCTTCAACTCTACAGCCCTGCTCACTTCCCACAGACCTACATAAGTCCAAGCTGGCCAGGCTTGAGACAGTGTGATGGTGCCCTGTCCAGTGTGGATTCCTGTATTTTGCCTAAATTTGAACAAGCTGACAAAACAATAGAAAAGTTCATTTCTTGTAATGAAAATGCATAAATTTTCCATAATGCATAACTTGCTATTTGCAAGTTTACAAGTTTATTTACAATCCCCAAACAGCTAGTTGTTTTTGAGATTTTAAGAATGTATTTAATGTATTGAAACAATAGCTAAAAGGTTATTATAATGAAACTGTTTGCTTTTGTGGACACCAACAAATGAGTGAAGTTCTAAAATGCATCTCCTATTGGTAATAGAAATAGGGGGGGGAAAAAGTTCTCAGAACTGTGGAGTGAGGGACACACATTGAGCTAAACACAGAAATAATATATTTTTATGAGACCTTTTCAATTATTAATTATTTTTTACAAACCGTGTGTGTTGCTGCAAAACCCTGCCCTGGATAAGTGGGTTAGGAAGATGGATGGACACATGAATCAATGGCAGCAACACACAATCTTGCAAAATTCTCCAGCCAATGTGGTGAAATGCTGTTGCTATATCTAAGTCATAGTGGCAAGCATCTCCTGCATCCATGGATATTTGAATATTCTTTACAAAATAAGGTATGGATGGATATTTTTATGAAGGTTTTGTTTAAGATGACCCTGCCGGTGTGAGATTTGTGTATTTTGGAAACCTGTTTGCTGGCAGGGCATCACTTTAGTTGCACTGGTTAACATGTCTGTTGCACAGCTCCAGGATGCCATCTGAGTGGTTGTTTCTTTGCAGTTTGTTTTCTTCAAGTACTCTGAAAATGTGCTTATTAGGTTCTGTAATCTGTGACATTGAATGGATCATCATTTGGATGAGGGCGGCGCAGTGGTAGCGCTGCTGCCTCGCAGTTAGAAGACCCGGGTTCACTTCCCGGGTCCTCCCTGCGTGGAGTTTGTATGTTCTCCCCGTGTCTGCGTGGGTTTCCTCCGGGCGCTCCGGTTTCCTCCCACAGTCCAAAGACGTGCAGGTTAGGTGGATTGGCGATTCCAAATTGGCCCTAGTGTGTGGGTGTGTTTGTGTGTGTCCTGCGGTGGGTTGGCACCCTGCCCGGGATTGGTTCCTGCCTTGTGCCCTGTGTTGGCTGGGATTGGCTCCAGCAGACCCCCGTGACCCTGTGTTCGGATTCAGCGGGTTGGAAGATGGATGGATGGATGGATCATTTGGATGATAATCTGTGGGGAAAAAAAAAAATAAAAAATCTGACCCGAAATACAGAATGAAATGTTAACAAGCCATAAACTTAAATAAGATTTGTTATGGGTAGGGAAGAATTGGTTTCCCCTCAGCCACCACAGGCTAACTTTGCCTACTCCTGCTCATGATCCATAAGACCCTGAATTGGAATAACTGCTTTTAAATTGATGGATGATAGTTAAACAGATAAGGAGCAGAAAATGAAAAAATATAACTTTTACACTGAAGTATCTAAATTAGTATTGTCAGTGCATTTGTGTAATACTACATGGATTTTATTGAAAGAAAAGTTGCAGGCAAAGCATTGGCTCATAACTGACATGGTCAAAGTCAGCAGTGCCTGAGATCACATTTATAAATGAGCCATACAATAGCATAGAGAAAAGTGACCCGGTATGGTTTGGATGCTGTTTCTGTGAATGTTACCTGTTACTGTTTTACTTATGGAGCTCTTTCCACCATTTAAACACACGACGTTAGGCTGACTACCCCCACCTATATGTTGATTTCATCTATGCCCTGCAATGAACTGGCACTTCCACCAGATGTCAAAATACTCATCAGCTTCCTGTAAATGTATAATGGGAACAGCAGGTAAAACGGGTGAAAGGAAAAGTAAAAGGTACAAGAGTCTATTCTGGTATGTAAAATACTATATCTTAGACAAACTTCATAATTAATTTACACATTAGTCAGTGCAGCATGTGAACAAGGGAAAAATATGTATGATTTATTTAAATTACAATCTTTACAAAGATTACAATGTTTAGTTTTTTAGATTGTAATCTTTTTAGTTAGGCAATAAAAGGTGTCATTGTGCTTGTACTACTTAAATCAGTTGTGAAATTGTCATAAAATAATGAAATTGGTTCAAACTTTCTGGCACAGTATTAGATTAGAAATAGCCCTGAGGTAAATTCAGTCTGCCATTCCATACTAGATAGAAATGTGTTGTGCCACACCGTCATTAATCCTGGAATGACTATTTGGCAAGGCACCTATCTATAGTGCATCCAAGATATTGCCATTTGTTTGATATTTCTACAGACTGAACTCATTTAGTTTTTTGTCAAGCAAGAAACAGAATGTTCGGATGGGCTACCATCAATCAGACTGTCTCCAAAATCAGCACAGGTTCCCCTCAAGATTGTATACTTTTCCCTGTACTCCATTCCTCGTGCACCAAAGATTTAAGTCCACTGCTCTTTTAGTAAAAATCATTCTTTGCTGATGATTGCTAAATGCATTACTAATGGAAGTGAAACAGAGTATAGAAAGAAGCTGGACTCATCTTTTGGCTTGTTGCATTACAAATCGTCTGGTTTGGTAATGCCAGAAAGGCAGTGGAAATATTAATTGGATTTTGCAAACAGCAGTTACAACCTCTTTACAAATTAATGATTCTAAAGTCAGTATGATGGAATCCCTCAAATTTTTGGGCACAACTATCACAAATACTTTTATCTGGGACTTTTAACACCACCTCAATCACTAAGAAGACTCAGCAGCAGATGTACTTTTTAAGCCACACTACACACACTTTCATTTGCACATATCCTTATCCATCTACAAATCAATGAGATCATCTTTACCATCTCATTAGTAGATCAGTTCCTTGTACCTTGCATTAGAAGACTGACGTGCAATCACACTTTCATAGGGTTACTTATTGGAAGACTGTCCTAGGGAGTGCCCTGAGAACTTTCTTGGAGTCATGAGGTGGGCACCCACCCTTTCCAAGAGTTTCATCAATTTAAGCCCACAAAACCGCCAGTATGCTTGACAACAAACTCCAGTATCCAGGCACCTCATGCCTCATATCCACTCATTTTTACCTTCCTCCCCTCTGCTGAGTGAGTTTTCCAGCAGGGTGATTAAAATAAATATCTTGATATCCGGTGGGCAGTGATGAAATGCCTCGTATGTTGTATGTTTTTAATCAACATATTAATTATATTAGTCTATTTCCAAATAGAGTCAGTCAAAGGTTTTGTGTTTCAACTCTACAGCAAAACTCACTTCCCAAACACCTACACTTGTCAGGTAATAAAGTCTAAGCTGGCCAGGTTTGAGACAGTGTGACGGTGCCCTATCCTTTGTGGGTTCCTGTCTTTAATAGTTAATTTCTCTCAATGAAAATGCATAAATTTGCCATAATACATAACTTGCTATTTGCAGTATCACAAACCCCCTAACAGCTAGTTATGTTTTCCAATTGTTAAGAATGTATTATTTAATGTATTGAAACAATAGCTAAATACTATTTTTTATTATAAAGAAACCGTTTGCTTTTTCAAAAATGCATCTCCTATTGGTAATAGAAATAGGAACAAAAAATGTTATCTCAGAACTGTGGAGTGAGGGCCGCACATTGAGCTGAACACAGAAATCGTGACATTCATTCACTTTAGCGACAGCCACCTAGATCTATGCACCTGCTTGTTGGGAGATGTTAGTCACAAGCTTTTGGGTTGACCCTCTAAACCACGAGTGTCGAACTCCGGTCCTGGAAGGCCGCAGTGGCTGCAGGTTTTCATTCTAACCATCTTCTTAATTAGTGACCAGTTTGTGCTGCTAATTAACTTCTTTTGCCTTAGTTTTAATTAACTTGAATCAGGCCCCTTAGTTGTTTCTTTTTTTCTTAATTAGCAGCCAAACAATAATGAGACTGAAAACGAGCCGCCACATGATCAGCTCACCTGCACCCCTCTCACAATATCTGAAAATAAAAGGTGGAGGTCTCAGTAAGGCTGAGCTCTCAGGTCACCAAAACATCTTGACAGTGTTCTTAGGAAAAACAGAAAATCAACAGTTTTGGAAATGTCTGCTGTGGCAGAATGAGAGCAGCAACAAGCTGTGGAATTAAATAACTAGTTTAATTAACAGCAAGAATTGGCTTCTCATTAAGAACGTGATTGGAGTGAAATTGGTTGGAGTTTGAAGCCGCAATTTAGCTCGTCATCTGTTGGCTTGTTTCATGTCTCATTTCTCTTTGGCTTTCATTTAATGAAGAAAAGAATCAATTCAAAGCACTGAATCCTTAAAAACAGGGCTGTTAAAATGAAGGGAAAAAGAATTTAATTAACAGTGAAAACTGGTCACTGATTAGGAAAAGGGTTAGAATGAAAACCTGTAGACACGGTGGCCCTTCATGCCCAGAGTTCGACACCCCTGCTCTAAACCCTAAAACGGGAAAGGCTCTGCAGCCTTTGCCCACTGGGAAAATCGATGCCATCCACTGTTGGTATTTAAACCTCAGTGCTTGGTGCTTTCCACGCTATTCTTTAATGTGCTTTTATGTGACAAGTGCACTGTTCTACGTCTGTTTATAATCTGTTTAATATAATGTTGTACCCCGGGGTGCAGATGATGGGATGGAATTAGCCTCTTCACGCCGATTGCTGGTGTGTGGTCCTAAACAGTGGTGCTCAGGTCTTCAACACCGATACGGGCTCCCAACCGTTTTTTTTCCTTTGCCTACTCACACAAGCCGACCAGCTCTGCTCACTTGGAGTAAGAAGCAACCTATATGCCTTTCTGTGAGCACAGACAAGCTCAACATCTACTATACATGCGTCTTAAGTGCCCCCTATGTGCCGAATCAGTACCTGTACCCCTTATTCCTGCCACCTACGAGGATGGCGTTATAGCAATATTTACCAGGTGTTCCTGCTCCCTCAAGGGGTCCGCGGCCACCTGAGACGCTTGTTCCTCTCAGGTGCGGACCGATGAAGCCGCTCCTCTGTGTTATTTCTATGTGGTTTTGTGTTCTGTTACAAACAGCTCCAAAGCTAAATTCCTGTACCTTAAGTACTGGCGAATAAAAGTGATTCTGAATCCGATTGTAATCTGATAACCTCTTCGGCATCTTTTTTTTCTTCTCTTTATCGCCGCGACCTGTTCTTCCGCCTGCCCTCATTATGCGAGCCACGCCCATGACACGCCTTACACGTCCCATTCGTTTTATCTTGAGTCATCCACCACCCCTGCCTCTGCCCGCCTCTATTTCGTCCCGCCCCTTCAATTTTGCTTCCTGTTGTCAGTTATCTGAACGGAAGAAACGCGGACGTTTAAAAGAAAAAAGAAGGAATAGAAAGTAGAGGTAGTGCTGGTATCGAAACTGTATTTATATTATTAATTTTTACAAGTAAATATTATGGAGACCTGAGCCTCCAGAACAGGTTGCGGAAGGAAGCAGTAGTGCTACATTAACGCAAGTATCGCATGATCAGAGGAAAAGCGGACATGGAAGGCGTGCAGATGAGGAACAACCCGCGCAGGTAATGTACACACCAGTCGGGGTAGGGATTGGGATCCAGGGTAAAGAAAGAAAAAAGAAAGAAACACGCTATTAGTAAAGCCCCCATCCAAAAGTTTCCGGTTGTAACGGTGTCTCGAAACCACCTCTAAAAGCATTGTTGTCCTGGCTGACACCCGCCAAACGTGTTGGAAAAACCTTAGTGATTGTAGCGATGTTAAGGCCCGGCACTGTGCGATGCTCTCTTGCGGACGTGCTTTCTGACAGCGGGACATTGTTTTATTTACTTTTAATGTAACCGGTGCTATGTAAGCGAAGGACGTTTCCGCGACATTTGTTTATAGATGCACAGCTTTTTGAAAGTTATTTAACTAAATGACATTTTACGTAAAGCAAATGTACTTTGCATTTTGTGTGGAGTCTAGTTCTGAGCACGTGAGATTTGCCTTACATTCAGTTCATGTGCGGGACCGCGTTTAAAAGTGACAGTAAACCAAGCACACGTTTCTGAAGTCTGCACAGTTTCTGGGTTAACGTTTGCTCTGCGTTATTTTTGGATGTTTTTATACCGTCTGTCACTGCGAACTTTACACAGTAATTCATACTCTGTCAGAACAAATTATAAGAAACGCCACTGTTCCCTTCAGAATAACCTCAGTTATTCGTGACGTGGTTTCCACAAGATGCTAGAAACATTACTTTACTTTGAGACTGTGGTCCATGTTGACATGATTTCATCACACGTTGTGTGCAGTTTTGTCAGGTGCACATTCATGCTGCGTATCTCCCGTTCCACATCCAAAAGGTGTTCAGTTGGATCAGATCTGGTGACTGGAAAGGCCAAATTAGAACGTTGAACTCATTCTCCCGTTCATGAGACCATTTTTGATTTGTGACATGGTGTAGTATCATGCTGGAAGTAGCCATTAAAAGATTACTAAATTGTGGCCATGAAGAGATGCACAGAATCAGCAACAATACTCAAAAAATGTATGCCATTCAAGCAATGATTGACTGGTATTAAAATGTTCCAAGAAATCATTTACCTTACTATTACTCCACCATCACCACCTTCCTGGACTTGCCATCTGTGTGCCTCACCAGAAATTGAGATTAATCAGACCAGGCAATGATTTTTTTTTAAGTCTTCAGCAGTCCAGTTTTGGTGAGTGTGTGTGCCCACTACATCTTCAATTTTCTTTTCTTGGCAGACAGTAGTAGAACCCAACATGGTCTTCTGCGATTGTAGCCCTACCACTTAAAGCTTTGACATGTTGGACAATCTGAGATGCTTTTCTGCCCACCACAGTTGTATCAAATGGTTATCTAAGTTACTGTCTGACCATTCTCCCCTCTGTCATCAACAAGGTGTTTCTCTCCATAGAACCTCAACTCACCGATTTTTTTTTTTTTTTT
>JANRMT010062856.1:17643241-17695273 GCA_026402145.1 Polypterus bichir lapradei | reverse complement strand
TAATAAAAGGCAAAGCCCTCACTGACTGACTGACTGACTGACTGACTCACTCACTCACTCACTCACTCACTCACTTACACACTCACTGACTCCCCGTGTAGGTAGAAGGCTAAAATTTGGCAGGCTCATTCCTTACAGCTTACTTACAAAAGTTAGGCAGGTTTCATTTCGAAATTCTACGTGTAACGGTCATAACTGGAACCTACTTTCGTCCATATATATACGGCCATAGCCTGCAGCTCGGTCGCCGTGTGAGGCGGAGTTGCGTCTCGCATCATCACGCCTCGCACGTAATTGAGTGCCTGCCCATATAAGGTAAATATTTGCAGGTGAAGGACTGTGCTTAGCTTATTCATAAGTGCAGCTACTGCGGAAACCCTCTGATGCCGAACAAGCCTTTGTACACATATCAATAGGAAAGCAAGGTGTAAATCTTATGTTTAAATTAGCGGCAGCGTGTCTATGAACGTAAATTTTTGCAGGCAAATCCACAACTTAATACCGGGAATGCCTATTAAACATCTTAGATTCACGAGTACCGATTTGGGTAGTGATCACTTCGATGAATGAAACCTGTTCAACAAACGCATTACACAATTGAGAAGGCAGCAAAAGCATATGAAGCGAGTGACGCATACAAGCATATTCATAAGTGCAGCTACTGCGGAAACAAAGCATGGTGTAAACCTTATGTTTAAATTAAGTTCATAGACACGCTGCTGCTGGCGTTTGTTATGCCTAAGACGAATACGATATTCGCGAGATACAAGTTTACTGAGAGGACGCAGGGTATAAACGAGACTTTAGATCACTTTCTAACGGAGTTAAAATTGCTGGTGAAGGGCTGTGCTTATGCAAACGAAGATGAGATGGCCAGGGATACAATAGTGTTTGGCACAAACTCAGTGAAAGTACGAGAGAAACTTTTAAGTTCCGGGTCTGAGCTAAAAATAAATAAAGCCGTGGACATCGCAGGGTATAAAGCCTCGATGCTAAAGACCTGGCGAAGTCATGGAGAACATGGAAGGACGAGTTCACATTATACACAGAACTTGCAATGCAGAGGCAGAGGAAAACACTAAGGTCAGATTATTCCGTTATCTTATTGGAGAGAGCGGCAGAGAATTGTGTCAGGCGCTGACCGGTGATGTAAGACCTGATGAGTTAACCATGAGCTTGAGTGGTGGGCCGTCAGGGCCTGCAAGGCCACCTCTGCTGGCCTAAAAAAATATCTGAATCACAAACTGATGTTAATTATATTTTGTCCATGAATACTTATTAAATAATTCCAAATAGTCTGTCCACTTCCTTTCATAGCTTTTCCGATGGTTGTGCTGCTTCCAGACATGTATTTTTGTATTAAAGCATTTAACCAATCACATTTCAGCCATCATTTGTTGCCAGGCAGAGAGGCCTTCACAATCCGATTTGCAGGCGCTCTAACACAAAATAAATGTCGATTAAACTGTAGCTTCAACCGATCAGATTTTGAGTTTGTGTCAGTAGGGCCCTCTAGCAGGCGTACGGCAACGTCACCATATTCAGACCCATTGATTGGATAGAAGCCGATATGAGGAACTCTATGAGGCCACTGAATGCACCGCAGGCGCTCTGAGCTCAAGATCCTCGCGCACACTACCACCAACTCCATGGCAGGATTCTGGACAATATTATTTGCCAGACACAGACCAGATTTCAAGACCACGAAAAACTGATATTTGTCACGCTCCTCGATCCCCAGAAGTTTCAGGAATACAAGAAAAATTTCCCGCATGCAGCCTTCTCCAGTTTAACACAGAACCACGGAGCACTTTTTTATCTGTCTCGGCTAAAAACAGAACTGACTGTAATGTATGCCATGGATGATTTTGCAGGAAAATCTCCCACTGATCTCTTTGACTTCCTTCATCAGAAAAATCTGAATGAGAGCATGGGGCAGCTGTACACATTGGTATATTTGGCGGTGACCATTCCCGTGTCCACTGCTTGTGTCGAGCGCACATTTTCAGCCCTAAAGCGAATTAAAACTTATGCCAGAAATACGACAGGGCAGGTTCGACTTTCAGCATTAGCTTCGATGGCGATAGAAAGGGACTTTTTGATGGAACTGAAGCGCACAGATAATCTGTACGACAGAGTAATTGAACTGTTTTTGAGGAAAGAGAGGAGGATGGATTTTGTTTACAAATAATCAGAATTTTTGGTGAGTAAAATGTTGCGATTTTCCTAAATAATATTGCAAGTTTATGAGTTATTATTGATGTTTTTTATGTGTGTTGCGGCTGTAGCTGCAGTAGAAAGGAACTTGTTCACCCCTGGTTTGTCTATTCAATAAAGGCATTTATTGTGGCTACAGGAGTTATCTATCTGCGATGCAGCGGTTCTTTATGCAGTATTTCCGCATATTAAGATGGTTTTTATAACCATAAATTAGTTTTTGAGGGGCGGGTTGATTCAGGTACTGAAGGCCTAGGTGTGAAATGCACGGTCCGTCATTTAAGATACGTAAATTTGATGAACATTACAAACCGAAAATAAACGAAACTGTAGAGAGGTTCAGATTATATTTCTCCCAGTGCGTCTCTCTAAACCCTCCGTGCGGGAACATTATCATAAGGCTTAACAATCTTATTGTTACACCTTCAACGTGCACCCAACCATCCTTATTACAGAGTCTTCCTTGCTTTACCGCTGGCTGCTTCTTACCATTCACCTTCCTAGCTCTTTATTTAAACAGTTTTCCTTCTCACTTTTCCGCTCCTTCGCTGTCTTCTCCCTTTTCGTTCAAAATACGCGCCTCCTTGCCTTTTTACAGTCAGTTCCCCTTACGTCACACCATGGTACGTTTAGCACAAGTTAATACCGGGAATGCCTGTTACGAGCAGCGATTTGCTTAGTGAACACTTCGATGAATGAAACCTGTTATCTTTACAACGGTTGACAAACATGGAATGTAACTTCAAAACAGCACGTCCTCCAAATACGAATCAGATTGAAAGAAATAATGATAATCAAATCCTTGATTACAGCAACACTCATAACAGTGACAAAACAATTACATTGACAATCAGGTTATGTTATTTTTAAAATGTTTCCTTTTCTTTTTCATAACTTCTTTAACGCACTACTTCTCCGCTGCGAAGCTTGGGTATTTTGCTAGTTCACATATAAAACTAATAAGATGACAATGCTGGAGAGATTTGCATTGATTTTCTCCGACCCACCAGTAAATTTAAAAGCTGATTCAGAAATTGATAATGTAAAGATCCAAAAGATTAGGTTTTGTTACATTTTTATGAAGTTTTTAGATAAAATGTAAAGCTATGATTTTATAAATACACTTCTACATTTTATTTTTGGCAGACTGATTGGTGGCTTTATTTTTTTCTGGTTAGTGTCATATATTTGGCCCTCAGGTACAAACAGGTTCCGTTCTTTCAGACGTTTATAACACAATTATTATGTACTGTAAGTCAGAATTTGCACTGAAAATGTTTGTTTCTAGAAACATAGTACTTATTTTTAAAGAAAAAACTTAAACTTAGTGACAGTTAATCAATATGATTGTACTTTAAATTACAAAACACAAATAATTTAAATTAAAATGAAGCACAGAGTGGACAACAGTATGTTTGTCTTATGCTTAAACATCTGGCTTTTGATAATGAAGCAATATCTCATCGAGCTGGAAAAGGAATAATGATGGCAGAAAAAACCACTGCTGAGTGACTCCTCAGTAGAGATGTACTGTCTTTGATAAGATTTAGATGCAGCAAGCTGTGAGACCACCAGTGTTTGAAGTTAAGCATCTATTTTTTTTTTAGAAAGCATTAGACTGAAAAGTGAAGCATGTTACTACACTTGGTATATACATCATGGTTCTTCTTTTTTGTGGTGTGTGAAAGCCAACCCTGGCACAGACCGACACAAAAGGCAAAAGTTCAAAGCACACGTGATTTTATTTTTTTTTTTCCTTGTGGGAAACGGCTTCCCCATCCCCACATGTTCTCGGCACAAGCACACCTCAACACAATACTTTTCCTCTTCTTTCTTATTCTCCTCCACTCCTCCTCAGAAAGCTTTGTCTCCCTCCTCCCGACTCTGACTATCGGAGTGGTGGCTGCTGGCTCCGTTTATAACGCACCCGTAAGTGCTCTGGGTGCTTGATGACCTATTTCCAACAGCACTTCCGGGTGTGGCAGAAAAGCTGCTCTGTAGGGCTCAGCAGCTGCTACAGCACCCCCTGGCGACACTCACAGATCCCAACAGGGCTGCACTAAACTCCAACTGCCATGAAGCCCTGCGGGAGTCCTAGGCACCGCTGCAACCCGGGGGCTGCCATCTAGCGTTCTGGGGGAGGTAACGCTCTGGATTGGCTGACTCTCCCAGTCCTCCCAGCGTGGAGGCGCCCCAGCCATCCACCACAGGTGCTATGAAATGCAAACAAGTTGAAAGGAATAGCAAAAAAGAGTCGTGTTCAGTGAGTTGAAAGCTAGTAAACAAAGTTTAAATATGGACAGGTGAAACTCCTGGAAATACCTTGCCATAACCATGAAAAAAATCTAGCAACATGAATCACGAAAATAATATATTAAAAATTGCCCAATAAGGAATTATGTGAAGCACCCTAACATAAAAAATTACCAGTTGTTTAAAATAACAAAAAAAAAAATTTGCAGATTCATATTTTATTTTTCTGCTGAATTGCTCACCATAGTTTACTTTTTGCTTAGGATTTTATAAAACAAAAAAAAGACCAAACAACCTTTAGCGCAAGGCCCCTAAAATGATCAGCACCCCTCCTCGGTGTGCCATTTTGAAAATCACTTAATCATGTTTGCAGCTTAGAAGTCCACTTAATATGATTTAAAGTTTTTATTTTCATTTTGGTAGCTTTTTATTATTTTTGGAGAATATGCACCACATATTCCAATTAGAGTTTTCCATTTTGAAATGGGCGAGACAGTAATAATAAGGCATTCTTAGTATTATATGCCTTTTTATTTATTGATTTGTTGAATCTGTTTAGGCTAGTTGGTATTTGTAGGTCTTCAGGCAGGAGCAGGCATGAGGCAAGACACAACCCTGGAAAAATGTATTGCCATTGCAGAAATAATGAACATTATTTTAGATACTGTAGTTGTGTGACTGGGAGGTAGAAAAAATATCTGCAGCAAAATAAGATTTTTGGCATTTTTTATCTAAATTGGTTTTATTCTTTTAAAATGATGGATTTCTAGTAGCATCCTTTGTTATTGTCTTAATTGTTAAATCAAGCAGGTATTTTTTATAATTCACACAAATATTCAAAAGGCTTTCATAATAGTGATAGCCAAGAAAATCATTGACTTAATCCTAACGTAGTCTGCAAGAACACTTAATTAAAAGCCCCACCCTAACTGCAGCTCTAGTTATGCTGTGTTGAGCACTTCACTATTTTTATTTTTAGATCTTATTTTTTGCAGCCAGCCATTCTTCCGCCATAGTTCAGGGTTGATTGTGGCTTTCCTGTTGCACAAATCATCTTGTCTCTTTGCAGTAAGGTGAAACCTGGCTCATATCTCTCAGGTTTTATTTGTAACTTATGTTAGTTATAATGAGCCTCACAGGTAGTATACAATGGAGTGTAGGCTTGGTTTAATTAAATTAAATATTCTCTGTGTATGTGTTTTGCTAAACCTGATAAAAAATACTTGCAGTCATTGCTTTACTTCATGCATATACAGTAATTATGCTAATTGAAGAGGAACAACAGTACTTCTGCATAGGGTTTTTATATGCATCTCTTCATTTTTGTTAAAATCAACCTCTCAAATTGTGTCATGTTGTGAAGCCAAGTAAAACATAATTGAATAAAAAAAAATGTTCATTTCATTTGAATCTGTCTTAAGCTTATAGGTGAATGAATGGTATGCTGTTAGACTTTAACTGCAGATAAACATTCTGATAACCATTTTAAGAGATGTTTCTAATTAAAAGCAAGCAGGCAAGAAAAGCAGAGGGTGACAACAATTTGTTTTGTAGTACAAATAAACGAACAGCATTAGAGTGTTAAAGTAATTATAAATTTTTGGACATTGATAAAGTTGCTGTTATTTTAGCTTTTTAACAAAAATATTGTAGTTGACCTTATATAATGAATGTTGTCTGAAAGTGTAAACTACTGGCTTTAACATGATGGTGTTTACATCCAAGTTGAGTAAATGGTTTAAGAATTATAGCACCTTTTATATATCTCCTTCTCCTTATCAAGTAACCAAAAAGTAATCAGACAATTGTCTGACAAGCTGCTCCATGGCAAGATGTGGACAGTCCCCTCATTATTTCATTAACAGTTAAGTAGATAAAAGTTTGAAGTTAACACCCCAAGTGTCGAATTTTCATTTGGAAACTGTTGCTGTGAACTCTCCGTATGAGGCCCAGGGAACACAGTGCAGGTAAATCAGGCCATAAACTAGGCTGAGGAAACAAAACAAACCCATTAGACAGACAGCAAAAACATTAGAAGTAGAAAAGTAAATGATCTAGTACAGGGGTTCTCAACCGCCAGTCCGCGGGCCATGAGAGAACTGCCGGCAACGGAGACTCGCTCAGTGAAGGGCTAGAGCAAAAAGGCTGCCCCTGTCACTGAGGATATTTTTCAGAACGCTAGACGGGCGGGGCTTTGCAGTGCGCAGAGAGAGGAGAGAGACCGAGGTGAGAGAATATTACTACGAAGTATTTTTATGGTCCCGACAGTTTCCCCATATGACACAAGTCTATAGAAATCTCATTACTACAAATTACATTCAGCAGATACTTTCATTACAACGAAGTGACCTTGAAATGCTTGAATGAACCATCCACAGAGCAGTTATTTCTGTGGTTGCAGCTCAGTTGTGAACAACCATCCCCAAACAGAAACATTGTTAAAAAAAAAAAAAAAAAATCTTTCTTCGAACTTTCCTTCTACTGTTCTTTTGCTGTTTTTATTTTCGGTGGTTTTCATTGATACCTTTTGCTTATTGCTCGTCAACATTTGAAAAACATCCATTGGAGTTTAACTCATTGTCACCCTTCTATAGAAACGGCAGACACAAAAAAACGATAACAGTGTTAATGTTTGTGATGTGCAATCTGTTGGAATGACAAATGCAATGCATATCTCTTTGTTACATGCAAAAAAAGAAAAAAAATCTCGGGTTGCAAACATATTTGAACTGCTGCATTTGAAGATGCCGAAAAAGCAGTTTTTATGTGGTTCAGTGATGCTCGTTCAAGAAACATTCCTATTAATGCAGCACTCATTCAAGAAAATATGAGGTTTTTAAACTCTCTTGGGACCTCTGTCAACAGAACAACATGCTGTGAGCCTACTGTTACCCTGCCCCGGCAACAGACAAACAATCTTACACAGACGCTGCAATCGCGCTTCGGGACGCACTTCAGCGTGACGTTCCCATTGGGTGGGGGGGGGATCCCAAAAGAGTTCAGAAACCTCACAATATGAAGAAGAAGAAAAGGATGATTCGGCTTTTGATTGATAATTGTGTTGCTCACAACATGCTTCCGCATTTAGATAATGTTTGCATTGAATTCCTCCCACCCAATTGCACAGCAGTGCTTCAGCCATTGGGTTTGGGCATCATTCGCACCCTGAAAGTTTATTATCGCAAGGAAATGTTGAGAAAAATTCTCGTCAGCATAACATGTAGACAGGAGGAGATTAAAATAACGCAAAAAAGGCCATTGAAGCTGCTTTCATTTCCAACATCCTATCTTTGTGAGACAGCGTTTTCTGCAGTGACAGCAACCAAAACAAGATTACAGAGTAGACTGAACCTAAGCAACACACTTCGCATGTCACTGTCTTCCATCGTCCCCAGATGGGATTGTCTGGTTGCAGGAAAACAAACTCAGGGCTCCTACTGATTCTGCTTTATGGTAAGCTGTATAATTTCTGTTAAGATATTATAACTTGATAATAATAGAAATGTAATGTAAATTGTGTATAAAACTGTCCTACAAACCCACCCCTAATCCTCCCCCCGCCACTCCCAATATAACCAGTCCATAGAAAAATTTGCTTCTAGTAAAGCAGTACTTGGTGTCAAAAAGGATGAGGACCACTGATCTAGTATATTCAACCAAATATTAAAAATGATCTGAATATTTATAATTATTTTTGTTTGTCCAATTAATTTTGTGCCCCTGAAAATCTGTGTGTAATTCATAAATTGCACATACAATATTTTGGTTAAAGCCCTTAAATTACAGCTGAACATCACATGTTGTTTGCTTCATTTCAAATGCATTGTGGTGATGTACAGAGCAAAAATTATGAAAATTATGTCACTATACAAATACTTATGAACCTAAATTTTATTGTGCTATATCAAAACACCTAACTAGTGGGAGTGAAAATGATCAATCATGTTTTAGGGGTTAAGTCTTTAAACTCCTCCTAACACCTCATTTGCATTACATTAAGTTAAAGCAAAAGATACTTTTTTGTAACTGATGAATTTATAATAAAGAACTCAGTAATGTATAATCTCCATAACTGCTCCTAAAGTGAAGAGCTGAATAATATGGAATGGCCTCAGAGTACAGCTGCTTCTTCTTGAGACGCACCTGATAAGTTGATTTGAGCATGTAGTTCCAATGTCTTTTAGAATTCTTTTCACAAGGGATATACAAGGCCCAGCTCACCAAAAGAAGACCTGGGACCTCATGTACAAAAAAACCTTGCTTAGATTCTGTACTCAAATTTTGCTTACACTAGAAAGGCAAACGTGGCGTGCACAAAAAAAAAAAATTGTACACACACACCACATGCCACTTCAAGTTCCATTGTAAACCTCACCTCCAACCAACTCAAAACTATGCACACCTGCTCATTCTTTTAGCCACTCCCCATCACCCCCACCAGTAACCATTAAAGCTTAACAAACGCCTTTTTGAATATCTTTGATGTATTACTATAGTCTGTCCTGCCTAAAGCAACTATCTCTTGCATGTCGCTGATGCTTAAAATGGATGGAGACAGAGATAAATTTCAGTTATAAGTTACTTTCAGATTTAGCTGAAAATCTGCAGAGGTTATTTTAACTTTTGTATGTTGTATGCAGTATTTTCAACTTTTACACAGCTATTAGATACTCCTGTTGGCAAAACACATCCACATGAGCGATTGAAACAGTAGTGTGTGTGGCTGTGGCTTATGCCTATCTGTACAAATGGGGTGTGGCTGTCTGAGCAAATCTCCATCACATATTACACATACCCTTGTTGCAAAATAATTAAAAAACAAAATGTGTCATCTGCCTCTTTGATGAAGCAGAAAAATAACAGAAAATGATCCATCTTTCAATTCAGTTAACTAAGTCGTACCCAAACGTTACACTCTGTGTACATTTTCTAATTTGTTAAAATAAGACATGGCTGATTTTGCCACAATTAAAATATGTAGACAAAACCACAATGTTTTCTATAATTTTAAATATCGTTAACAGTATTTGTGATGATGACTAGCTTATAAACTGGGTTATAAAATAATTTAGACTTCCTAGAGCCATCCACTTGGAGTTGTGTGCTGAATTGAAGCATACATTACAGAGACCGTTACACAAAAATCAAATGATCCCTTTTTTGTTACAGGTTTTAACATCTGGGTTTAAAAAAAGAGAGAGAGACAGGCATTAGAATGTGACTGACACATTATTGAAATGCTCAGTGCAACAAAATTTTCTGTTCAATTCATTACCCTGCTGCCTGGAGTTGCTAAAATGCTAACGCCAAAAAAAGTGTGCATAGGGGTCTCATCAAAAGCAAACAGGAATATCAGCAGAGTTTCTTTGTAGCCTTTGTCAATTTTCGTAAAGTGTTCAACTCAGTCCTCCTGAAACTTCACGGGATCCCCCCAAAGGTGTTGAATATCATGGCCAGCCTATACACTGGTACTATGAGTCCTGTTCAGAGAGGAGGCAGAACCTCTGTGTGTTTCCCAGTTAATTCTGGGTTTCTCCAGGAGTGTGTTCCTGCTCTGTTCAGTGCTTGCATGGACTGGGTGTTGAGCAGGATCGTGGGGTCCAGTGACTTTGGGTCATCCGTTGGTGAAGAGACATTCACTGATCTTGATTTTGCTGATGATACTGCCATCTTCATGGAGTCAATGGAGGCTTTGATCGGGGCTTTCGAGAGACTGAGTGAGGAGTCTTGATGTCTGGACTTGCAAGTGTCTTGGTTAAAAACCAACATCCAGGCCTTTAATGACCTCTTGGGCACAGCCATCAACGTTCTGTCTGTCTGCGGAGGGAAAGTCAACCTTGTCAAGAGGTTTACTTACCTCGGCAGCATCATTCATGTTTCAGGTGACCCTGCCTATGAAGTCGGTAGATGGATTGGGAGAGCATTGGGGGTCATGAGGTTGCTGGAAAGGGGTGTGTGGCACTCTGTAAAAGGATCAAGGTCCAAGTCTTTAGAGTCCTGGTTCTTCCTGTTTTGCTATATGGTTGCGAGACATGGATGCTATCCTTTGACCTGAGATGAAGACTGGACTCCTTCGGTACTGTGTCTCTTTGGGGAATCCTTGAGTACCGCTGGTTTGACTTGTGGTGAATCCTTGAGTACCGCAGGTTTGACTTATGTCGAGCAAGCTGTTTCTCATGGAGTCTTGAATGAGTCACATTACCTGCATTGTGAGGGAGCATTAGTTACAGCATTATTACCATATGGCATGATTCCCCAAGGGTGATCTGGTTCTCAAGATCCTCATTGCTGAGGACCCGAGTGACTGGACCAGGCCAGGGGGACTCCCACGTAACACCTGGCTGCAGCTGATAAATGGTCATTTCTGGAGGGAAGGACTGGAACGCGTCTCTGCCTGGGGGGGTTACCAACTGGGATCCTGAGTTGTTTTGTCGTGTCTAGACTATTGAGGAAGATAGAATGTTCTGGCCTGTCCTGCTTAGCATGATACCATTTAAACTATCACCAGGAAAACTGGGTCAGCAATGAAGTACTTGTTCTGTATAGCCTTTTTTCATATCCCTTTTACCCATTAAAGCGTTGAAATGTAATTTTACACCATTTATTTACTTTACAGATTTTTTCTCCCTTTTATCTTACTCCTATTTCTTTCTGATAGTCTGAAAGATATTATAGGTTACTTCTTATTTTAAAATAATTTTATAGTAAATCGTTCGTCTTGTTTTCTACAGGTCCTATGGCAGTGTGTTTAAAGCTAATTACAAAGAAACTGGAGAGATTGTAGCAATAAAACAGGTTCCTGTTGAGTCTGACTTACAAGAAATAATAAAGGAAATCTCAATAATGCAGCAGTGTAACAGGTATGATTACATAAATTGCATTGAAACTGCATTTTGTGTAGAATGTTGTGTATTTTGCTTTTTAACCTGAAACAGTATTACAAATAGAGGCGATTTTCTTCTATAACTAAATTAACACTCAACAGAACAGACTGCTTGATCTTTTTTTTCTTTTTCAATTGATAAAATTGATTGTAATTCATAAAATGAAAAAGGAATACAGTAAAATAATACCAACACTAATATCTGCTACCCCACCAGCACTCACCCTATCTGAGATGACTATTTAACCAGAAACAATAAAAGAGGGGGGAAAAAAAGAATTGATGGGTAAACTGGCACACACACCAAACAGGAGCACAAGTCGAAGTAAGCAATAAAAAGAAATGAAAACAAGGAAAGATGGACAGGAGAAACTGCCTCGTGAAGCAACCCCAAACTAGCTCTTTACTCACTGAACAGCATGAAGCCAGTTGTGGATAGTAGAGCCAGAAGAGTTGTTGGTCTGGAATGCAGAAAGTTCAAAAAGGGAATGATTGTTAAATGAAGACTCCAAGAATGCAGGAAAGACAAGGGCAGAAGATTTCCAGTGAGAGACTAAAAGCAATTTAGCTTTAATTGTTGCAATCACTAAAAGCTTCTGCTGGGAAATAGAAAGGGAAAATGAGGAAAGAGAATAAAGGTCTAGGAGGAGAAGAACGTGAGTGGACAAAGGAATGGGGAAAGAGAGAATCGCAGAGAGGGGAGTGATGGTCAATTTTGTAGACTTGTCCTGTTACACTTATTTCATCGATGTTAATCGATTATGTTGAACCCCTTTGTAAGTTGCTTTGGGTAGAAGTGTCTGCTAAGCAAATTAAATGTAAATATATATGGCATGTAGAATTAGGCATAGTACTCTTTTAGAAATGTTCTTTTTTCTCTGTACTATAAATGATGGGGTTCTGACCCATATAATGATGTGTGTGATTGTTCCCCACAGTTCATTTTGATTATTGTTTTGTTCCTTACAGTCCACATGTTGTACGTTACTATGGAAGCTATTTCAAGAACACAGATTTGTGGATTGTAATGGAATACTGTGGTGCTGGATCTGTATCTGACCTAATCAGGCTTAGAAACAAAACGGTAAGTAACCTGTTTTCATCGAAAGCAGGCATTTTAATTGCGTTTGGGCAATATTGCAGTTTCTTTTAGCATTTTATACATACTATTATTGGAGTCTGAGGCAACTTTGGTCTCCTGGTCGTTTTTCAATATGAATTAGATCAGTTGACTCAAGTTATTATTTTAAAAAACAACTTAAAACACATTTTTTTCTGAAAGAGATTTAAATGAACCTGACAATGACATTCTGACCATTTCTTTCAGCTTACCTCTCTGTCCAGTTGTACAGGTTGATTTGCATTTGTTTCACAAAATCTTTTATTTGTTCTGGTTTTCTTGTAGTATTTGCAGTTTTTTGTACTGTACTGTGCTTTATTGTATGTTGTTCTGATTTAAAGCTTTGTGTTTCCTGCATTTATTTGGTCTTTTATGCAAATATAATTTTGAGTCCAGTGTTGTATATTTGTTCATTTTTTCTTTTTCCCTGTTTTTCATTCTGAAATTCTATGAAGCAATTTGAAAATGGGAAATGTGCTATATAAATAAAATGTGGTTGTATTATTATTATTACTAGGGGGTTCCCCCTGCTCACTTCGCTCGCCAAACCCCCCATCCAGCACTACACGGCAGCCACTTTGCATCTCTGCTGCTCGCGTTGTGAAGAGTGGGGCTGAACACACCCCGAGGAGATGTGGTCACTCATCCGAAACCCCCTCTTAAATGGTGATACAATGGGAAACAAACACAGTCGACCCTTGACATACAACCAGCCTGACATACGAACAACTTGATTTACGACCAAAATTTTTGTTTTGATTTACGACCAACATCTTGCGTTACGACCCGAATGCAGTCACTTGTATCCGCTTGTGCGATTGTAAACAAACAGCCGAGAGCATTCGTAAGCGTCAGTCGAATCCCAGACACATGTGTTTGTGGACGTAATTTCGGTCAGTGCAGTGATTTATCTATGTATATAATTCACTAAGACCATGGCAAGCAAGACGCATAATTGCTAAGGAAGGAAGAGAAGGTAACAAAGGTAAAGAAAGCGATTGTTAAGGGATGTTAGCTAGTGGGCTGGCACGGCACATGATGATGTCATCAGACTGAGTCAGTACCGGCTTGTTTTGGAGTGTATTATTACAGCAATTCACAACAGCTTTGAACTGAGTGCTTGACTACTGTCATTATTAACTTGAGAAACAGCGATCACAATTGAAACTAAGAAGGAAATTGCGCGGAAATATGAGAGTGGCGTTCGTGACCGATCTCGCTAATATGTACAGCATGTCGAAATCCACACTCTTGACAATTTTACAAAGAAAAGATTTGCATAAGGTAGCTCCTTCTAAACAATAACCACCTTCCGTTTCATTCTCCTCCTCCTCCCTTCCTGCAGCCCAAAGATGTCAAAATAAATGCTGAGTACAATATGAAATTGTTGTTTCTGGTAGGCTAGGCACTTTTTATAACTTTTTAGTTAGTACATTAGAAAAATTATTGGTGTTTTGGTAAATTATGCACATTATACAACCCTTTTATATTATGAAAAGTAGTATTTCCATTATTTCTTATGGGAAAAATAGTCTTGACTTACAACCAGCCCTCGTGAACGAATTGAGTTCGTAAGTCAAGGGTCCACTGTACAGGTTTTTTTTTTTTTTTTTTTAAATCTCCTTTTTGCTCGATCAGCTGCTAGCTTGCTGCCGTGCTGTGTAGTCTGCATCTTGCACGGTGCTTTGAACATTTAAAAGCCTGTACAGCTGCTGTCCTACTCTTTGTCTTTTATTTCCGGCCCTGGTCGTGGTTAAATCTTTTGTCACAAAGTCTCGTATCACTGGACGTGAGGTCTTGATATTTTTTAGTTTATAATTTAAAAATGGAGTAAGAATCTGGAAATCTAATATCATCAAATTAAAGTTCAATAAATTCTGAAAAGAATGATACCAAACATATATATGTAGGTTTTAAAATAAGCCTGATTTAAAGCATGACAAAAAACGTGACATAAAAAGTCACATAAAATCATTGCACAAAATTGTTGCACTTTTAGGCTTAGGATTTTATATATAGAGAGTAGATTACTACTTTAATCAACTAAAGTGATCCTTACAAAAAGAAATCTAACAGTAGAACTACACTATGTTAATCCATAAAGCTGGACCAACAGAAGCAGCTAAATTGGGTTCGGTCTGAAAAGTATACAGTATGCATAGAGCTTATATTGTGATGTGCCATAACGGTGATCATTTTTAATTATTTTATAATATACAGTACATCTTTGGCCATACCACCCATACCTGGCTATTACAAATGATTTCTCCCTATACACCATGATTCTATCCAGTATACCAAATATCACTGTTACTGGATTTGGAGCGATTGTGACGCCAAGGTTATTTGAGAAGTATGTAAAGGTTTTTGTCCAAAATTATGTTAATTTAGAGCATTCCCAGAACATATGGCCTTGTGATGCTGGAGCTAGATGGCAATGCTCACTGGTAGGGTCTTACTCTGAGTATATTTTTGACAATTTTAAACAAAGCAAATATGATCGATGACAGAACTTTAGTTGAATTATGGATGAAATGCTTGGCACATATGAAACAGAGTGTATTATATATATGGCTGAATTAAATTCCTGTTCTGCCAGTTGAAAGCTCCTTTCCCACTGTTCCCTAGGAAGTTTGATGAGAAGATTTTTTTGAAATATTTTTATATGTCCAGTATTGCCTCTGAGTTTGATATACTGTAGGTACAAGATGTGGAAAGTTGAGTAGATTTCTTTTAATAGATATTCTGATTTGCATACAGGCTAGGAACTGTGTGGCTGAAAGTTAAATTTAGAGGAAAATCATTCGTAATACACAAATGCGTGGTCTATCTTAAAGACATATTTAAATCTTCTATTTGATGGTAAATATACAGATTCAAAAAAGCAAACATACATAATATACATTTTTGTGTGCTCTTTAATCTTACCAGCTTGCTATTTTAAGAGGGATTGTTCATTATATGTTTTCTCCTTATTAATTATCATCAAAATATTTAACAACAATTAACAAAGCAACATATTTGTGTAAGAGTGAAAAACAAATCCATAAGTTTTCGAAGGATTAACCTGTAGTGTAAAATTTAGTTTTTAAGTTAGATAGCTGGATTTTGCAAAAGACAGCATACTATTGGTGTTGTTTAAGAAGAGCAGAATATTTTATTGGAGTATTCTAATTGTTTGACTTTTTTCAGCTGAATGAAGAAGAAATTGCTACAGTGTTACAGTCAACATTGAAAGGACTAGAGTACCTGCACTTTATGAGGAAAATCCACAGAGACATCAAAGCAGGCAACATACTTCTTAATTCAGAGGGTCAGGCAAAGCTAGCTGACTTTGGAGTGGCTGGCCAGTTAACGGTAAGAAGCAGTGTTTTGTTATATTTAGAGAAACCAAAATTAGACTCCATCTTATAAATCTTTTTATGTAGCAGACTAGCAGATACAAGTTATGGTCCCAGTGATTTATGATTATTTTTTATTAAAATGAGTATTTAAACTGAGGACTTTACATGTTACATATTTGTAAGAAAATATTTTTTTAAAAGGAAAATTAATGAAAAGTTCTAAAACAGCATTAATGATCTTTTTAAATATAAAATTTATTGAAGCAACAAAAAGTCTAATTTAACATTACTGTCTGTTTGCATGCATAACGAGTTATGTCTAAAGAGGTTACTATATATGCATACAGTTTTATGTAGACTTTGTTATCCCAGAGAGAAATCTCTATGTAGCAGAAATATATAAATCCAAAGAATTGTTCCAAAGATACAAAAATAAGCAAGGAGACCACAAATTATTTCCATATTTAAAATCTAAGCATTTATCTAGGATACTTTATATATACAGGAAAAGTATTTCTAGAATTTGTAGGACAAAATGGAATTGGCTTGTTTTTCTTTGGCATGCATCAGAGGTGGCCACCTTCGATCCTGGAGAGACACAGTGGCTACAGGTTTTAATTCCAACCATTTGCTTAATTAGTGACTAGTTTATGCTACTAATTAACTTCATTTAATTTGTTTGCAATTTAAGACTTATACCCTTTAAATGAGGGCTGAGCAACGTCAGTCTTGAAGGGCAGCTGTGGCTTCAGGTTTTTGTTCCAACCCATTTGCTCCATTAGAAATCATTCATTGCTGATGAAGCACTTATTGCTCAAGTGACATTTTTCTGCTTCATTTTAGTTGTCTCGCTTGATAAAATTTTTGAACATTTAAAATTGCTTATTTTAGTCTTAAAACAAGGAATATAGCTGTTGAATTATTAGCAATAAAATGCAAATGACAAAGGAACAAGCACATCTGGCTTGTCTCCATTTCCAACCGTGTGTTCATAATTCACTATTTGGTTTAATTAAGTGCTGAGAAAGGAACTGAAGGAAAAAGTGAAGAACTGAAAAGTACTCAGCCGTTATAAGCTTCAAATCACTTAGGTGATGCATGTATCATTACAAAGATAAAAAAAATATGATTTAAGAGTGAACTGAAATGGTAGACTTAAAACACTAACAAACATGAAATTAAATAAAATATGTTATTTGTGAGGATTGGCATCTAATTAAGCAGCTGGGTTAGAACAAAAACCTGTAGCCAATGCAGCTCACCAGGATCAGAGATGGCCATCCTTGGCATGGATCATGAGAATTTCATTGTAGCTCTGAAATCTTTGCACGCTTTTTTATTCAAAGAACAAATTGCAGTAAGAAAATATATCTAATGAAAAATAGGTCTGCAGACAATCCATTAAAATTAGCACTAAACCAACCTTAGAAAGCTATATGACAAGTGAGACCCTTCTAAGGTGGTTTTCATATACAGTACAATAAAACGGAAAATGAAGTACAAATGTTCAGCACAGGCTGATGCACATGCTTTAGCGTTATATGAATGTTGGCCAAATTCTGAAAAAAGCTTTTAACATCACTTTCACCTCTGAGTTACAGAAAGTGATTTGGGATTAATCCAGTTGAGCAAACTAAATATTTGTGAAAGTAGTGTGGTATATAGCATATTGCAGAAAATTCTTCATAGCCCACTGTTTTCCCATCTGGTGGTTCTTCAAGTGTAGGTAGCTAAAGCAGATGAAGGAAGATGGGTGGGATACTATTGACAGTTTCAGGATTTTATATAAAAACAAAAGTGTGTCACTGGTGGAAAATTGTATTTCCAGCATAGTAGTTCAAAGGACGCCAATACATTATGAATACAGACATCTCTAATCATCCCAATATTCATTTCTATAGACTAAATCTGTATCTTTTATCTTCATTGCTTCTGAATCTTTAATATAGATAGATATTTATTATCATTCATAATCTGTCTATCCAGAAATTTTCTTTTACACCTTTTGAAAATTTGTACCCAAAAATCACTATCCAAATTGAAAACTTGCTCTTTCAAAACTGCACACAAAATAATTTCACATCTTGTGCCAGTGAAGCCTTTTAAAATGTAAATGGATTTAGTGTGCTGCAGTAGCATTTCAGCTGTTCGTAGGGTTGCCTGTTGTGCTGTTTCTATTTAATAGTGTTGTGCTTTTGTAATGTTACTTTTACCCCATTATTAACTAAAATGTCTACAAAACAATGGATATGCATTTATTTTGTGTTTTCATTGTTTATTTACATTATAGTGCATATTCATTTGGCTCATTCAGTGCTATTTGTGTTTTATATTGGGGATAAAACTTGATGAAAATACAGTATTCAGGAACAGTACAGTTTGAAATGTTCAATGCTACTGAAACACATTGTGCTAAATGCCTTGAGCCCTCTGTCAATTATTAGATATTTTAGGGTTTTCTTGCGTTTTGTCAGTGGTCAAACAAAAAAAAAGTGTTACGAGAAGGAATTACTGCTCGCTGAGGGACATTTAATTTAATACAGAAACTTGTTTGCATCTCTCTGTTAAAGATTTAGATTCAGTGTATACCTTAACAGCAATCATGTAGTGATGTATCGAGCGGGTTTTCATTGCCACTGAAATTGCATATAAGAAAAAAAACAACACTACCACAGCACTATATATAATTGGGTAATTGGTGTTTTAGATGCTTAATATTATGCAGGAATCTTTAATGGAATGTTATGTTTGTTTAAGAGTTTCAGTAATTATTGGGAAATAGTTGTTGGACTTTGGATGTGATAGAAATCAATTATTATTTTCCCATTGAACATAATTAATTATAGGCTTCTACTATCCAAAAAACAGCTATGGAACAAATTCTAATAATATGGGATTGCTATATGAACCACTGGATGCTGGTAAATTAACAGTAATCAGTGTTGACTGGAATACATAGCAATACACATAGGGAAGATTTTGAGCAAGATTTCCTTTCCATAGCTAAAGATGCAGGTATGGGTTTGAACGATCGATGAGCAAATTAAGCAGTTCTAAATATGATAACTTTTTTTTTTAACATTTCTCAAATATTAGATATACAGGCAATGTTGGAAAGAGGTGGATAATTTAATGTGGAAAGTTCTTTAAATTAAAAGCAGTATGCCATTTTCAGATATGATTGCTTTCTAGAGGTATCTATTTTCTGAGTGTACTAATGACTCTGTAGTGTTTGGTTTCAAGAATATTGGTAGTATTCAGTGTTCTTGGTGCTGTATCACAACATCATGCAGCTCTCTTGTTTTTGACTGTTACTGTCCATTAAATATTTCTAATTCATATCCACTAATTATTATAAACTCACCTGTACTACTATCATTTATAATTAAGTATTGCTTTTAGAAGCTAAGTTATTAATTACTTTGTGATGCAGGACACCATGGCCAAGCGCAATACAGTCATTGGAACACCATTCTGGATGGCACCAGAAGTCATACAGGAGATTGGCTACAACTGTGTAGCTGACATCTGGTCCTTGGGGATAACAGCTATTGAAATGGCGGAAGGGAAGCCACCATATGCGGACATTCATCCAATGCGTGTAAGTATACCATGCATCCAAGAACACTTTACTGTGTGGCATAAATGCATCATTCTCTACAATTATCAAAAAGTTACATTTACTTTATTAAGTAAAATGTAATTCTAGAATATCCTAGATAATTGTTTTTTTTTTTAATTAAATAATTCAAACTTGTATTCATCTTCATTATATTTTGAGCGTACACATGTGGTAAATTACCTTTTGTCATTTTAAGTATTATATCTTAAATGTTATTTGAATGAAACTACTGAAAAAATACATTGTATACTTACGGTGATGCTTTGCCCGACTTGTAAATTAGGATGAATTTTGGCCTTAAGAGAGAGATCATATTTTTACTTACAGAAAAGTAGCATTATTTTACAAATAGCTGCTTATTAACAGTAGTTCATCACAACCAAAGAAAGCAATTTACAGTTTTTCTTTTATATTGAAAACCGTTTAAATGTTTAAACAAAGTGTTATGTGAGGAATAATGAATAATAATGTGTTTTCGTCATTTTTTGGAAAAAAAAAACTGCTTAGATACTCGTGTACATTTTTCCAATTTGCAGACCTCATCAACTTTTCACTTGGCTAGGCAATGCAGATATCAAGGTTTTTGGCTATGCATTAATACCTCAGTTAAGAAGGTCCTTTGAGAACAAAGCTCCTTTACAGCAAATTCATTGTAAAACAACACTATGGTGCATGCACATGTTTAGATACCAGTCCACTAGAGGGCCATGAAAGTCATTGTGCAGCCTTCCTATATGGAATAATCATCATTTGTCGTTGATATCATGAGTACTTTAGAATGTAAATTTATTATATGCAAGTGCTTAAGTATTTGATTCAAACTGTGGCTATTAATATTTTTATACAGTAATAAATGTAATTTGCCCATTTGTTCATTGTATCAACATTTTGTAATATCTTCAGAGACTAAAATGCAGATATTAAAGAGCAGAAAAGCTGGCTTAAAGAAATGCAGTGTAGCAGGGTCATTTGAGTTAGCAGCTGGTCGGTGCAGAGCAGGAAGAGGGACTGCTGATAGACATCCTTAACCTGTATGTCACCTCTGCTCAAATCGATTGCATTGAATCTGGTGAGCCTCCTTAAGGACCTTGGTATGTTTTGGCTCATGGAGTTGGAGAAAGTGAGGCAGATGGTGTTTCGTCTAACCCCAAGTGAGCAAAATTATGTGGAGACAGCAGTGTGAATGTGCAGGTAGGGAGTAAGGCAGCTGAGAATGCATGGCTCAACATGGAAGGAACCATGAATGGAACAATGAAATATTGGGATTCTGACAGTGGAGATAAAGGCATGTGTGATACCTCTGATAATGAAATTCCTTATACCAAATTGAAGTCCTGGAACGTATCTACTTAATTAATTGATGTATTACTATATTTAAATTACCTGCAGTTTTTTTTTTCTCTTGTGATGCCTCCTTCTTTTCGATGACATAAAATCCTTTTGGGGAAGGTTCTCTTGACATTTCACCTTAGGAAAACTTGTAAGAAACAGCTCTTTTTGATATTCTAAAGTTTTTCTGATTTAGCTTTGGCCTGTGTCCTTAACTTACAAAATCTTCAGAAATTATGAATTATTATACATATATTTTGGAGACATAGCAGAGTGCCCCACACATTTTTGGTGTAGTAAACTTGAAGAAATTCAAAGATACTTGTAAGAAAGCTAAGCATTTTCAGTCAAGATTAGAATTATGGTTGCTTTAAAGCTAAAATTTGCCCTTCCATTCCTGTATCACGACATACTAGATGCCTTTTATTTTTAAGATATTCATGTCATTCCAGTATCCCTTCCAAAAGACAATATTTAATTACCTTGTGCTTCTTCAAGGAAAAGAAAATTCTGTGGGTAGAGTTTTGTTGGTTAATGGTGATGCTAGTTGTTAAGAAACTACGGTTTAAGTTTAGAAAATAATAAAACTTGAAAAGAGAACAATTTGAAATATTTCCCAATATTGTTTATCATTGCCAAACATCAGAAAAATTGGGTTAAATTGATCTATTCATTAATTACCATACACTTCTCAAAGAAGGCAATGCACATTACTAATAAAAGATGTAGGCATGTTTCTGTCAATATGGTTAACTACAGAGCTTATGGCCCATGTAAAATAGTGTCTTATTTTATGTTATGTCTCAATTTGTGGTCCAATGAGAAGGGGAAATACCACTTCAACCTTAGACTGCTGTTTTTGTGGGGTTTTTTTCTCCTTCTTCTTAATAAGATGACATTTTCTGTCCTTACATTATTTTTTTTATTTATTTTTTTACAGATGACTTGTTTCTTTTTTGATTTCTTCAATGTAGAGGCACAGCCTGCTGTATGATGTAGTTCATGTTAATTTAATTCTATACATATAATAGGCACCTACCTATTATCAAAGTCAAAGGTTTATGTACTGTGTCTCCACATTCTTTTTTACATTTTCTAATTCAGGCAATTTTCATGATCCCTACAAATCCTCCTCCAACATTCAAGAATCCAGAGGACTGGTCTGAAAATTTTAGGGACTTTGTCAAGCAGTGCCTAGTGAAGAGGCCTGAAGAGAGAGCAACTGCTACCCAGCTATTGCAGGTGAGAGACCAGTAAATAAAAATATGCAAAGCAAAATTTCAGAATTATAATGACATGATCAATAAAACTATAACAGTGAAGCATCCTTTTAAGCCTCACTATTTTTTGCCTAATCAGCAAGGCAAATCACAATGAATGGTAAATATATTTGGTTAATAATTTTAAAGTCTTTTCATTTGTTTTTGGTAGAATCCATTTATAAAAAATGCCAAACCCAATTTAATCCTCCGTGCTTTGATCAACGAGGCCATGGAAATCAAAAACAAACGACAAGAAGAAAAGCAGAGGGAGCTGGATCACGATGAAGATGACACGGTATAGTTTTTGAAGTTTATTTACTAATTTTTTTAGAATCATGGGGCACAAATTTTTTTCATACATTCTTTATTCTATGTTCTCATAAAATAAAAAAAGTGAAAACTGTATATCTGGAGCAGCTTGTACAGTATAGCAACATTTAGACTAAGAAAGTGTGAAATTTATTCACAAAATGCAAGAGCTAAAAGAATATAAAGTTGTGCAGACAGAATTTGAGCTCTATTACTTTCTATTTAGAGTTGTTATGCTTAATACCATTAACTTCCATTTGGATGAAGCCTTAATATATATGATTGTATGTCCATGCATGTATGTGTAGATTTTTACTTGTATATACAAGTCTTAATTATCATAAATATTCTTAAATTAGGATAATGTGGAGGGTTGCAACTTTCAAGATCAATGCCTAAAATAATTTCATAGTAAGAAGAATATGTTTGTTTTTTTTAATGCATGTGGGTTGCAAATCTGTTTGGAACACTGACTGAGTAGTAACATCACAAATACTTGTATGTACCTTTTTTTGTGGATGTTCTAAGACTGAGCAGTGCTGTAAAGGGTGAGGTGGAGTATGCTTAGAGTATTCATGCATGAAAATTCTGAGATACAAATCGGGCAGGTAGCACAGATAAGGTAGTGACATCCCCATCCAGCTTGGCTGCAACAGCTCTGTGATGTTATGCTGGACTCACAAGGCATCATGGAGTACTGGGGAAAAAAAAGACTAAGCTGGCTGGATGGCTAACTTTCATGGAAAAATTAATCAAACAAGGTTACTGATGAACCCTACAAAAATTAGTATGAAAAACACTTTGGGAAAGTTCACTGATCCACACTAGTGTACACCAGTAAGTCAACTTGTCTTGCAGCTTGCTACAGGAATATGTCTTTAATTGGAATATGCAATTGTTTATTTACAAAGTTATGTATTAAGCATTTAAAAAGATATATTTCCTACTGAGTGAATTGGCCCAGTATGATTAACTGTTGTATATGTGAGCATGTCCTGTGTTGGACATTCAGAGTTGGTTTCTGACTTCTCCCCTGTAGTGCATAGATAGCGTAGAAGAAAGCAAGCTTTACCTTTTGGCTAGAGAAACAGGTACCATTATTTACCAAAAAATAATTATTAATAATACACCAGATCTAATCTGGCCATTCCACTTATCATTTTGCTAGCCACAGTATACATTGAATATGCAAATTAATCTCAACAAGCTCTAATCATTACCGTATTTTGTAATGATCTCATAATTCTACAAAACAGATGGCTGTTTTCAAGTTTGGCCAGTACCAGACACAACTAAGTTTAACTATAGTTTCTATGCAAGAATAGATTAGTCTTTGCATTTTTTTTTTTTTAGCAGTGCAGAACAGCAGAGCCTTTTATTTTAAGGAAGACCCTGAGACACTTGACACAAGCATATATTACAGAGATAATCAACCACAACTGGTTATGGCCTTTTGCAACCAGGAACTAGATAAGATGGTATAAAGAAGAATGGATTAATGAATCACACAAATTTCATTCATTTAGTCCTTTTCTCTGACAATTTCACTCATAGGTCTTCAATTCTCCATTAAATGTAAAATTTCAAAGCACAGATCCACTTGGTGCATTGTGGAGAGCGTCTGCCATGTCATGCATCACATTAACTTCACACATAATGAATTCTGTGGATGCAATTTGTTTTAAATTGCTCACTTTCTCTTTAATTTTAGGATGAGGATGATACTGATTCTGGTACCATATTGAGAGCAGGAACTGGAGATTCTGGTACAATACGTGCTGCCAGCACCCTTAGTGAGGGTTCGCTAACTATGGTAGAACGGGACAGTGGCTTGGACTCTTTAATGGGCACTATGGTTATCAACAATGAAGATGGCGTTGAGGAGGATGAAGAAGCAGGGACAATGAAAAGTAAGTATTGCATAGGGAAGTTTGTGAAAGCACGCAGTGCCACCATGAGGTGTTAAATCCTGCTTTATAGTGGTTTATATCATGGAAGGATCCTGGGATGGACCCTATTTTCACTTTCATACTCTTTATTTTTTTTATTTATTTATTTTTATTAATTTTATTGCATTCCATACAAATCAATCAAGTTTTTACAAAAAGAAAAATTGAGTTAAGAACAAATTGATCCCCACCCCTGAGAGATTGAGCAAGCCAAATGGCATGAAATTTAAGACCTGTAAACATACCTAAATTAATAAATTCTCTGTGCTTTATGAGATTATTTTAAAATATTACTGATTAGATCCTGCCATGTTTTGAAAAAATTCTGTAGAGATCCTCTAACTGAGTATTTGATTTTTTCCAATTTCAAATAGTATAACACATCAGTTTCCCAATGACTTAAAAGAGGAGAGTTAGGATTCTTCCAGTTTATCAGGATAAGTCTGCGTGCCAAAAGCGTAGTGAATGCAATCACAGTTTGTTTGTCCTTCTCCACTTTAAGCCCATCTGGAAGAACACCAAACACAGCTGTTAATGGGTTAGGAGGGATTGTGAGTCCAAGGCTGTCTGAAAGGTAATTAAAAATTTTCATCCAGAATGATGTTAATTTGGTGCAGGCCCAGAACATGTGACCCAGTGAGGCTGGAACTAGTTTTCAGCATTCGCAGGTTAGATCATGCCCTGGAAACATTTTGGAGAGTTTTAGTTGAGACAGATGTGCTCGATATATAATTTTGAGTTGTATAATTGTATGCTTTGCGCATATGGAGCTCGAGTGAATTCTCTGCATTGCTACTTTCCACTCCTTTTCTGATATATTAATTGAGAGATCTTTTTCCCAGTGACCTCTTGGATCTTTGAAAGGGAGGGATTGTAAAATGATTTTATTTATTGTAGAGATGGTGTCTAAGTCCTTGAGATTGAGCAATATTTTTTCCAGTATGGATGTGGATGCAAAATGAGGAAAATCTGGAAGGTTCTGTTTAACAAAGTTCCTGATTTGAAGATACTGAAAGAAATGCGTAGTTGGAATGTTAAATTTGGAATGTAATTGTTCATAGGATGCAAAGACGTTGTCTATATAAAGATCTCTAAGCAAGTTAATTCCAAATTTTTTCCAGATATTAAAGACTGCATATGTTTGCGAAGGTTGAAAGAGGTGGTTCTCTTACAGAGGTGCCACAGATAGAAGCTTCTCCATCTTAAAATGCTTTCTACATTGGTTCCAGATTCTAAGTGAGTGGAGCACAATTGGGTTATTAGTGTATTGCCGATAACGTGTGTTTATTGGAGCACAGAGCAAGTATATGTTTTTCTATTTGTGTCCAGGATCTTATTGTCTGTATATTTGCTGCCCAGTAATAAAACTGGAAGTTAGGTAGAGCCATGCCGCCTTCTGCCTTTTGTCTTTGTAGGGTCGCTCTTTGGATGCGTGGATGTTTTGAATTCCAAATAAATGAGGTTATTGTTGAATCTAATTGCTTAAAGAATGATTTATTAATGTATATTGGAATGTTTTGAAATAAAAGAAGGAGCTTAGGAAGAATATTCATCTTAACAGTGTTAATTCTTCCAGCTAGTGTGAGATGAAGGGTTGACCATCTATGCAAGTCTTGCTTGATTTTTTTCCATGTAGACGGCGAAATTTTGCTGATAAAGAGCTTTATGTTTACTTGTGATGTTTACCCCTAGGTATTTAAACTGTTCTGCAATGATAAAAGGTAGAGTATCTAATCTAATATTATATGCTTGAGAATTCACTGGAAAGAGTACATTTTTATTCAGATTAATTCTGAGACCAGAGATCTTTTGAAATTCAGTGAGTGCTGTTAAGACTGCAGGCACAGAATTTTCTGGGTCCGATATATACAGTACCATATCATCCGCATATAATGAAATTTTCTGTTCTAGTCCTTCTCTGCTAATCCCCTTTATCTGATCAGTATTTCGACAATGTATTGCCAGTGGTTCAACGGCAATTGCAAACAGCAGCGGTGACAAGGGGCATCCTTGCCTAGTACCACGTTCTAGTAGTCTGAGCAAATGTTGTTAATGCAAACTGAAGCTTCTGGGTTAGTATACAGTAATTTAATCCATGCACAAATGTTTGGGCCAAACCCAGACTTCTCCAATGTAGTAAAAAGGTATTTCCATTCAATCATGTCGAATGCTTTTTCTGCATCCAATGATAATAATATTTCTGGGGTGTTTGATTTAGTTGGTGAGTATATTACATTAAACAGGTGTTGAAGATTTGAAGATAAGTGTCGGCCCCTAATAAATCCAGTTTGGTCTTGTGATATTACCGAGGGGAGCACTTTCTCCATCCTTCTAGCTATGATTTTAGAGAGTATTTTAACGTCATTATTCAGAAGTGAAATTGGTCTGTATGATGCACATTGTTATAAGTCCTTATTTTGTTTTGGAAAAACAGTGATTAGTGCTTGGCGAAAGGTTTGAGGAAGAGATTGGTTATCTCTGGCTTCTGTAAATGTTGCTAATAGGAGAGGAGCTAGCTGAGCGGAGAATTTCTTGTAAAATTCTGCAGGGTAGCCATCAGGGCCTGCTGCTTTGCCGCCTTGGAGTAACTTTATAGCATCTAGTAATTCTGATAACGCCAGAGGTTTCTCAAGTTCCTCCACACTAAAAGTGTCTATTTGTGGTATTTGTAATGTATCCAGAAATGCATTAGATTGTGTATTGTCTTCTTTAAACTCAGTAGTATATAAGGATTTATAGTAGTCTCTGAAAGTGTGCATTATATTTTTGTGGTCGATGATTTTAACTCCATTTGCGTTGGTGATTACTGAGATTGCGTTGCGCACTTCTTGCTTGTGAATTTGTTGAGCTAAAAGCTTATTAGCTTTCTCTCCATGTTCATAGTAATGATGTCTGGATTTATAAATTAGTTGTTCAGTTTTTTTAGTTGTCAAGAGGTTTAGTTCTGAATGTAGAGCCTGCCTTTTCCTATGTAGAGTCTCGCTTGGTAGTCTGGCGTGTTCTTCATCTATTCTAGTAATTTTTATCTCTGCTACTTTCTTGGCTTCGAAATTATTTCTAGGAAAGATATGAGATAATCTGTCCTCTTAAGAAGGCCTTAAGAGTTTCCCAGAGTATTCCTGCAGAGATCCCGGAGGATGTATTTGTCTCTAGTAAGAATTGGATTTGTTTGGATATAAATTCCATACAATTCTCGTCTGCTAATAGAAGCGGGTTGAGACGCCATCTGTGGGGTGAGTGTATGGGGCTTAGTAGTTTTAGCTCCAAGATCATAGGTGCATGGTCAGAAATAACAATAGCATCGTATTCACAAGATTTAATCATAGGCAAGAAGTTATTATCTATAAAGAAGTAATCAATCCTTGAGTAGCAATTATGTACTGGTGAGTAGAAAGAATATGTTCTTGAATTTGGGTTTAAAAACCTCCAGGGGCCTGATAAGTTGTGATCAGTTATAAACTTTGTAATTATCTTTGCGGTGTTAGATGCCGTTCCCCCTGTGGAAGAAGTCCTATCTAAAAGTGGATTTAGAACACAATTAAAGTCCTCAGCCATTATAACTTTGAGTGTTCAGATTGGGAATGGATGCAAATAAATTTTGTATAATTTCCTTATCATCGACATTAGGTGCATAAACATTTATCAAGATCATTTTACAGTTAGATAAGTCTCCCATGACCATTACATATCTCCCTTCAGGATCCAATACTACATCTGATGCTACAAATGAGACTGTTCTATGTATGAGAATTCCCACACCTCTAGTTTTCTTTGTAAAACTAGAATGGAACATTTGGCCAGTCCAGTCTTTTTGCAGCCAGAACTGATCCTTGCCTAGTAAGTGGGTCTCCTGTAAAAATACTATTTTAGCGTTTAGACCTGTTAGATAAGAGAGTACTTTCTTTCTAATTAATTTGTGATTCAAGCCTTTAACATTCCAGCTCACGAAATTAACTGTCCCATCATGGAGACATTGATTCTGAGTTTTTGATGTCATTTTATAGTCTTAACTGGAAGTGAGACAGCTTCAGCCTTAATTTCCTATTTCCCCTAGAGTTGTTGCCATGCAGCTTATTATTACGTTGGTAGTTATAATTATAAACATTAAGAGGATAGATTAGGTATAGATCAAGCCTGCTCTCTTTCTCTCCCCCCCTTAACCCCCCACCCTCCCTTTTTGCCTCCCCAAGTGAGGCTAGAACCCACTTCACACAGTCCCAGTCCTCTGACATACCCAGAGACAGAGCACGTCCAAAGTAAAACAAGCCCCCACGCGTTTTAGGATTAAAAGATAGAGATATCTATTACCAATATAGTCTAAAAAAAAAAAAAAATTGTGCATTTAAAATATATATATAGTCTTCAGCAATCTTAGTGCATTAAGATAATACACCCAGACAATAAACCCGGGGGATAGTGTTAGAAATTTGTCCAAGATAAGCATAATAAGTCTTAATGCAATAATAGCAATAACAATAAACCAAGGGTTTGATGTTGAACAGTCTCGTTTAGGGTAGAGATAAATCAGTAATAAGACCTTTATCCATTTGATCTATATGTGGTAAATACAGCAAGTTTCTCTTTATTTGTTAGGTTGTTCTAATCACAGGCTATGTCCATCTAATACATTAAATGAAAACAATCTGTCCACACTAGCATTTTTACGCTGTTTATGAATAAAGTTTCTCGGCCCACTCTTAATCAACCGAAAAATTAACACAAGTTAGATATTCACCCACACAGGGCATGAACACATTTTGAGAAAAATTCTTGAATTTTCTTGAATTGAATGATCACTACTCTGACCATAGGATTTACTGCAAAACTTTAGCAAATGGTAAATTATTTGCCTTGTGTGTATGTATGCTGAATTCAGACTGTACAAAATGCAATTTAATATGCCTACAGGCAAGCAATGCAATAAACACTATGAAAACAACTCTTCTATATCTGCTATGTTGGAGTTTGGCATTCTTCAATGAGGGATGACCAATCGGAGAATGAGATGTTGTAATAAGCAGGATCCAATTTCGGAAGAGCTGCGTAATAAGCACAAACAAATCAGAACGTTATTAAAAAGTTTTCAAAACTCTGTGTTTTCTTACATCCACACTGTAATGCTGAGTCGGAATTTTTAGAAGTATATGGGTATGTAGAGTGTTTTCCAGTTTTAGTATTAGCAGATAAACTCTGGATCAGCGTGGAATGGCAAAAACTGAAGCTATTGTTTGTGGTGTTAAGCAAAAATGTAATAGTGGGATGTTACCTAAGATTATTACATATTTAACAATTAAATATGCATACTGTCAAAAGGCCTGCTTCTGATTTAAAGCAACCAATATAAACTTGTCCTTTAAAAACATATAGTTATTAAAATGCTAGAAATTACAAATACATAGCTACAAAGTGAAATAACAACAGAAGAACATTAACAAACCACTGTTCCAGAAAACAAATATATTTTGTGCTGTTTTTAACTTAGTTTCTTTTCATTCCTGAGTATATTTTTCCACTCATTACACAGAGTTAGGTCCTGCTTGAAAAATTCATAGACAGAGTATTGGTTATTGTAAAAATGGATGTGTGGACTTTGAGGAAAACTCAAGTGCTATAAAAATCAGGCCTTTCCCAATTTAATGTATAGGGGAAATGAGCATGCCAACTTGACCCCAGAATTTATTTTAATTAAAATTTTATTTTGACAGCTAGAAACAAAGCTGAAACATTTTAAAACTAAAAATGTGTAGTCTTCTAGAGTTTGTGTAGAACAACAAATGAAGTAGATTACTGCATTATTTTGATAGTGAAGTAAAACGTTAAAGGTTGGTTATTAAGAATAGTATTAGGACACTGCTGTACTGCCCCAGTTAAACTAAATGCTACAAAGCAGTAATAACAATGTTTGATTTGGGGTGCAAAATGTTATCATATCTCTTTTATTAAATGATAGTTGAGACACTTTAACAAGTTAATCACTTTTAATCGATTAAAAGAATAATGGATGAAGTAATCGAAAGTGGTGGGCTTGGCATCTCTGACTGGGAAATAAAATGGGATTTGCTCCTTTTACTTTCTTTGGGGTATTTTAAAAGATGTGCTGGAGACTGGGCAGATGGCATATGGATGCATGTTACAGTAGCCCTCAAGGACTCTTTGCTATATCCGATTTCTGCTATATTACTTTCTTGAAATGTTTTGTAAACATCTGATATTACCTGACAAACATAAGAGTTATCAGTTATGGCTTCTATCAGAAGGTTTCATGCTGCAATGTATGCCCTGCAAAGAAGGATACTTGCACCAAGACCTTCTCTAGAATAGAAGCTGGCAACCTTTTGTGTCTGCATTCTGTGAAGAGTTCAAGAGAGTCATACAGGACCAGCTCACTTCTTTGTTGACACTCTTCCAGAAAAAACATTTAAGTAATCCAATACAATAGTACAGGATTTACAAAGAACATGACCTGAGTATTCAGGGATTTGCTATATTTGGTAAGCCATCCCAAATCTGAAGTAAAATCTTAACATTATACTGTTATTGTGCAAATACATCCTCCATAGTAAGCTGTCAGAAATGCAATGTGATCATTGTTATGCAGCAAAACTTTCAGGTTAAAACTGTTTATTCAGGTACAGATTCCATGAACCGATTCTTCTATGTTCTCGCCAAAATCAGTGTTTTTTTTTTTTTTAAAAAAAAGCTTTATCTTACACTTATGGTCCAACTTCCTTTTATTGTTTATAATTAATATCCCTATTACAATAACTCTAGGGGATAATATAAATGCTTTTATCTTGCAATCACTTTATACTACTGTCATAAATACGAGTATTGCCTCCAACACTCAGTGACCATAAATGTATTTTCTCCACTCTGGTTCTTCCGCAGTTTCATACTTGAGCGCCAAAAAGCACCTCATTGATGCATTAACTGAACTACAAAATGTTGATTTTTGCCATGCACTCACTGCTTACTTAAAAGAATGTATATCTCTAAATTTTACAGCATTTAGTTAAAGGCCCTGTTAACAGTTTCACTACTTTTGATTCTAGCAGCCTCACTCATTCTTAAAGAAAGGAAATTACAATTCTGAAGCATGCATTTCATCTTTAAAGAATACATGCCTTCTTAAATGATTTTCTACATGAATCATTAATAATTTGAACCAGGCAAGAATTAAATTTTCCTACTTGTAAAAAAATTTGGAATTTGAAATCTAATGCTCAAGGTCTAAATATTAAGCGTTTAGGGCTTAGCCCATTATATTATTAGTTCTCGGACTCTCATTCATTTTTTCCTGTATATGATATAGCATACTGTAGTTCCAAAACCTATATCAACCAGAAGGCAAATGAGTAAAGTTATATTACATAAGCTTTAAGATTTTTATGAAGATCTTAAGCAAATCATCACCATGTCTCATATGTCACTACATTAAAAACAACTAGGCACCTATGGTGGATGTGTTTTGCAGACAAGAGCACTTAATGCCAGTCACTCCGGGAACAGTCTCGCTGCTGAGATGGCTGGCTGGCTGTTCCAAAAACTTTTATAGAATTTCCAATGTACCGATCCATTGCATGACCATATCAATCCCAAGTTTTTGCGTTGTCAAGTCCAGTAAACATTGCTTCTTTTTAAACACGTGACTAGCTATACTGCTACGGTGGAAAAAGTTTTCAGTACACCTCACTCAGCCAGAAAAGCATGCAATTCTTGGAATTTTCAGAGCAGCCTCCGATACCAAAGTAAAGTGAGTGTGTGTGCAAAGCAACAGAAATGAAGTAGCTCCAAAAGCTGGACCACACGAATCATATTAGCGGCATTGTCAGTTATGACGGCTGGTTCTTTGTATTTTATGTTCCATTCATCCAATGCCACTGTAAACATGCAACAAATCTAGATCCTCATTTTAAAATGCTCCCTTTTTGTCTGAGGAGGAACTATTTTTGAGACCGATTTAATATGACTCCTACATATGAACAACTGAAGCTATTTGTAACCTGTCGAATTATATAAAGACATGAGTCTTTCCTCTGTATGTTTAGTTTCGACAAATTCCAGATTATTTTAAATGCCCAACAGGGGAATAAATTTGACTAACAATTTAGTTGAAGGTTGTCTACATGGACATTCATAACACACGAATAAGTTACAGAATAACATTTATTATTTAAAAAGCAATATTTGCTTAATTTACAATAAAATTATTTAGAAGATGATACAGATGTTTAATAAAGTAGATGTCCATCCATCCATTATCCAACCCGCTATATCCTAACTACAGGGTCACAGGGGTCTGTCTGCTGGAGCACCAGGGCACCAGCCCACCGCAGGGCACACACACACACACACATACCCCCCAAGCACACACTAGGGACAATTTAGGATCTCCAATGCACCTAACTTGCATGTCTTTGGACTGAGGGAGGAAACCGGAGTAGTAGATGTCATTGAGTTGTATTAAAACAAAGAGCCCCCGATAATATGTGTGCACTCTGATGTGGCGATACATGTTAGTTAGATTATGGTGAATTTTGAATGAGTGCAGTGCTGTTTTTTTTTTTTTTTTTTTTTTTTTTTTTTTTAAGAGCAGTAATTTTTTGTTCCACATCTTGCAAGTATTGATTGTTAACTGTTGTAACATTACTAGTCAGGTGTTGCTTCTTAAATGTCATTCCATGCTTTTGCGTATGTTATGAACTCACTATGTAGAAACCCTTCAAATAAAGTGTTACTGAAATTTGTCACATTTTATTAATGTTCTTTATGAATGAATAAGGAATCTCTTTTTAAAAAAAAAAAAAAAAAAAAAAGCAGGCACTTCAACTATATACTTACCTAAAGGATTATTAGGAACACCATACTAATACGGTGTTTGACCCCCTTTCGCCTTCAGAACTGCCTTAATTCTACGTGGCATTGATCCAACAAGGTGCTGAAAGCATTCTTTAGAAATGTTGGCCCATATTGATAGGATAGCATCTTGCAGTTGATGGAGATTTGTGGGATGCACATCCAGGGCACGAAGCTCCTGTTCCACCACTTCCCAAAGATGCTCTATTGGGTTGAGATCTGGTGACTGTGGGGGCCATTTTATTACAGTGAACTCATTGTCATGTTCAAGAAACCAATTTGAAATGATTCGAGCTTTGTGACATGGTGCATTATCCTGCTGGAAGTAGCCATCAGAGGATGGGTACATGGTGGTCATGAAGGGATGGACATGGTCAGAAACAATGCTCAGGTAGCCCGTGGCATTTAAACGATGCCCAATTGGCACTAAGGGGCCTAAAGTGTGCCAAGAAAACATCCCCCACACCATTACACCACCACCACCAGCCTGTACAGTGGTAACAAGGCATGATGGATCCATGTTCTCATTCTGTTTACGCCAAATTCTGACTCTATCATTTGAATGTCTCAACAGAAATCGAGACTCATCAGACCAGGCAACATTTTTCCAGTCTTCCAACTGTCCAATTTTGGTGAGCTCGTGCAAATTGTAGCCTCTTTTTCCTATTTGTAGTGGAGATGAGTGGTACCCGGTGGGGTCTTCTGCTGTTGTAGCCCATCCGCCTCAAGGTTGTGCGTGTTGTGGCTTCACAAATGCTTTGCTGCATACCTCGGTTGTAACGAGTGGTTATTTCAGTCAAAGTTGCTCTTCTATCAGCTTGAATCAGTCGGCCCATTCTCCTCTGACCTCTAGCATCAACAAGGCATTTTCGCCCACAGGACTGCCGCATTCTCGATGTTTTTCCCTTTTCACACCATTCTTTGTAAACCCTAGAAATGGTTGTGCATGAAAATCCCAGTAACTGAGCAGATTGTGAAATACTCAGACCGGCCCGTCTGGCACCAACAACCATGCCACGCTCAAAATTGCTTAAATCACCTTTCTTTCCCATTCTGACATTCAGTTTGGAGTTCAGGAGATTGTCTTGAGCAGGACCACACCCCTAAATGCATTGACGCAACTGCCATGTGATTGGTTGATTAGATAATTGCATTAATGAGAAATTGAACAGGTGTTCCTAATAATCCTTTAGGTGAGTGTATCTGTGCACACTGATTCTATCAAGATAAAATCGATATTGAATTGAATCGGGACATAAGTGCTGATATCATGCCCTAGCAAAAACTGAAAAATGGAGAATTCAAAGTGTTACAAATGGGCCTTCTTAAGGGAACAGCTAATAGGTTACAACCTACAGATGTTCTGCAGCAATTAAAGTTAATTGAAAGCTTGCAAGTTGAAGAAAACCCTCTATCTGTCTTAAAGCAGAGTTGGAACAGACTTTATTACTACACCCTCTGAAGTACTATCCATCCATCCATTTTCCAACCTGCTGAATCCGAACACAGGGTCACGGGGGTCTGCTGGAGCCAATCCCAGCCAACACAGGGCACAAGGCAGGAACCAATCCCGGGCAGGGTGCCAACCCACCGCAGGACACACACAAACACACCCACCCACACACCAAGCACACACTAGGGCCAATTTAGAATCGCCAGTCCACCTAACCTGCATGTCTTTGGACTGTGGGAGGAAACCGGAGCGCCCGGAGGAAACCCACACAGACACGGGGAGAACATGCAAACTCCACGCAGGGAGGACCCGGGAAGCGAACCTGGGTCTCCTAACTGCGAGGCAGCAGCGCTACCACTGCACCACCGTGCCGCCCTCTGAAGTACTACTTGGACAATATTACAGTGTAGAAAATTGTAAATTCCGGTGATGATGGCAAGAAAATGGCAATTAATGAATAAAATGAGACATAGCATTACCCTTACAAGTGTTTGCCTTTCATTTAGAGAAATTGTAAAAACAAATCAGTGTCAGTGAGTATGGTGTTCTAAACATTTCAAAGGCAATTGGAAACTGGAAGAAACTCTTGATAGGAAGAGAACTGGCAAATCCAAAGTCACAACCCAATTAGGAGACAAGCTTATGAGGGTCACAGCTTGCATAATAGGTGCCTCAAAGCACAACAGCTTAACGATTGTCAAAAAAAGAAAGTTTCAGTTTCTGCTGTGAAGAGGATACTTTGTGCTGCATGTTTGACAGGGCAAATGGCAGTAAGAAAGTCTTTCCTTAAAGAAAGTGAGTCTTGCTTGGGCCATAAAATACTAGCTGTCGACTACTGCAGACTGAAAGAAAGTCTTACGGATTGATGAATCAGATTATGAAATTTTCGATTCATCATGCAGGGTGTTTGTATGTCAGTGACTTGGAGAAAGAATGGTTCCTCAGTGTATGACACCAACTGTGAAACATGGAGGCGAAGTGCGATGGCCTGGGGTTATTTTGCTGTAGGCAGAGTTGGTGACTTGCCCAGAGTGACTGGCATTCTGAATCAAAAGTGTTTCTACAGCATTTTGCAGAACCACACGATACCTTCTGGTCTGTGCCTATTAGGTCAGGGGTTCATCCTGCAGCAAGACTATGACCCAAAATATACCTCCATGCAATGTCTGAACTACGTTAAAAGAAAAGAACAAGAAAGGTACACTTAAAAACTAGAACTGGCCAGCACAGTCTCCAGACTTGAACCCATTGAGTTAGTTTAGGATGAACTGGACAGAGGGGTGAAAGGAAAGCCAACCTGCAAGTGCATTTGTGGGTACTTCTGCAGCAATGTTGAAAAGATCTTTCTGACCAATATTTAATTTCCCTTATAAAGTGAATCTCACGTGTGTATTTGGCTGTCATATCAGCAAAAGGTAGCTTCTTTGATGAATAGAAAATTTTAATACAATTTTATACACTTAATGGTTCCTTGACTTATTATTTTTTTTTTTTTTGCCATTTATTTGTTCTATGCCTTACATTAAGACATTAAACTGCATACATTTCCATAAAAACTAAGGTGTTCTAAAACTTTTTCCCGGTAGTATATATATTTATTTGTTTATTTATTTTTACTAATATACCATCTTCTTTATCAACGTCAAAAATTAAATAAGCCTTAGATTCCATGTACAAACAGAATTTGTCAATCCCAGAGATTTTATCTTCTTCTGGGAACAACTATGTCTCACTTTTTCAAGTGCTAGTCTGCTGTCTCTTTAATTCAAATTATTGTGTCAATCAGTATAGCACTGTTTACTCTCCTGTCAAAATCATGCGAAGATCTCTTAACATTTTTGAGTTACTGGCCAATTTTTTTTGATGAACTCTGATACCAAATTACTTGCCAAGCATCTTCCTCCTCTTTTACAAACTTCATGCTTAAATGAATACACCCATATCACTATAGTTTTATTTGACTGTGTCATGCAGCTGACATCTCTCATCTTCTGTATTCAATTGATATTGACCATACCTTATCCTCTCCCGGCACCCTTGTTTGTTTATTCATATTTAATATTTTGATAATATATTTTGTTTAAAAGTTATTTATTTAACTTTTGCTTGTTTTTTTATATTCTCACTTCACCATCTTCTTGTTTTAGTTTTGGATAATGGTTGCTATAACATACTGACCCATTGCTAAGAGTCATGACGTCAGAAGCTCTATGTGTTAGTGAAACATGTATGCCAGTATAAAGTTGGGTGTTGCGATTAGCACACCATCCAAGATTGTGGATACTCCTTCTTTTCGCATTCCACTTCTGTCTATTGGTGTTTTGGGGTTTTTGTTTAAAAGATGGCTCATCTTCCTGGTTTTGACAACATATCTCAAATTAAGTCAGTATCAAGCATTGCAATGCAATTAGGTAAGTTCATATATTTTACAATACAAATTTAAATTAATTATATAACAAGAGTATGTAAAATTATTCAGTTAAACCTTGTAACATTTGTTAATTGATCATCAGTTCCCTATTAACATCTCTAGTTTGAATTAATTTGTTTAATTGTATAATTATGGCCATCATCTCTGTGCATGTTATATGATTTGCATGTCTCTAACTTTGTAGTGAGATAAGTACTTCCACAAGTAAGCTGTCTTCTGGCAGGTGATTTGGACAAAAATCTACCTGTTCTTAAAATATGTAATTTATTTTTTATTGTGCTGAAAACATTGGGAGACAATCAGCTGAGACTTTTATTGCATTGTTTGCAAATTAAACTTAATATGCTGCTGTACTATACAAAAAGTGATATATGAGCTTAATTAGAATATATTATTGCTTAAACCTTACCTTGACAAATATTTACACTATTTGCAGTTAAAGGTTTTTGTATTACTTCAACCATAAAAAAGTACTCTTTAATGGGATATCCAAAATAAAATTTGAAAATATTTACTTTTAAATGAAGCAGTTTACTGCGGTGGGCTGGCACCCTGCCCGGGGTTTGTTTCCTGCCTTGAGCCCTGTGTTGGCTGGGATTGGCTCCAGCAGACCCCCGTGACCCTGTAGTTAGGATATAGCGGGTTGGATAATGGATGGATGAATGAAGCAGTTTAAATGGTCAGTCATTACATGATTACAATCATCGATCAATCGCCACATCATCAGCTTCTACTATCTATTTTAGATGACATTTTAATTTTTAGAAATTAACATTTTCCCAAAAATATAGCATTAGTTTATTGTAGTAATTTTAATTGAATTGCTTAATTTTGCATATATACAAATATAACCAACATTTTCTTAGTAATATATTGTAAAACACAGAATATAAGAGATGTATCCTGTTTTTTTCTCGGTAAAAGAAAAAATCTTCTCAGTATTAAAAAAACTTTAGAGTTCTTGCTTATCACAAGATGGCACAAGTGATCTTCTAAATAAGACAATTTTATTGAAGAACTGGAGAATTGTAGCAGTAAACCTATCTATCCAGTAGAGGGTGTATAGCTTTCTTTGTAATCGTGTGAGATTTGTTTCAGCAGTCTGCTGCAGAATGATGTTCATTCATTTATTTTGTAAGAGATCTTTGTAAGAATGGCACGTTACTTATTTACAGTTGGAAATAAACTTCATCCTGTACAATTGTAGTCCAAATATTTACATATGAATTAAAAGGATATGGTACACTATTTTAAAGTTTTTATTATAATCCATTAATTGAAGAAATGGCAACAAATTGGAAATATCCAATGTAAACATTGTCCCTGCTACCATAATCAGCTAATATTAGCCATCAGGCATTGCTCTTAGCTGTGTGCTGTTTTTGCAGAGTGCACAGTTTGTTCAAAGTTCATGGGGCTTAGCCCCAAATGCAAAGCTCTTGAAATATCAATTCATCGAATTAAGGAGCATTGTTTTGTACACAATATCTCAGCTAAAGAGTATCATAATAGAATACAAGATGATTGGAACTTCAGGAAATTCACTTGGCAGGTTTAGGATTGATGACATTATAAAAATGTAGGTGTAATCTAAAGGTAGCACTTCTAACGCCATTCAAAACAGCTACAATCAAATCATTTTGTGAAGCATTACTCCATTAAGGAAAAAGTGACTGCTTTAATCTGTTTTTACCTACATTGTTGAAAATTATGTACATTCATTACCAACTTTTAATAAAGCCACTAAACTACAATCTAACAGATTATAACAGATTTTCAAAACTTCTCTGTAGATGCCACATTGCCTTGATTACAGTTTGTGCATTCTGATGTGAAGGTACATTTATTGAATTGTCCTGTGTTAAAAAAAGTGCTTTTCGTTGTTTACCCTGAACCACTTCTTAGTCCCACCAAAACCATTTGCCATTCTAATTAAAAAATAATTCTAAAGGTGGTACCAATGCAAGCACATTTCAGATGCTCCCTATACTTTTGACATGAAGACTGACTCTTCAGTATTCTAGGGCAGTACTGTGTTCCTAACAATATCAATCTTGTAAGCTATAATCTTTTTCTGGCATCCGAAAAACAAGGTTTTTCTGCATCATCAAAACTATAAATATATAAATGTGTAAATTTGTGTTTAAATGTATATTTATACATCTTTTTTCATATAAACCCTATTTTTCTTGTTAACATTTTTAACATTTACTTAAATACATTCTAATAATCAGATTTTTTTAGAGAGTGTCTAAAGACTTAAAAAATTGGAAAACAAAGTAGTATACATAGGCTGTCTAAATGGCAGTGATAAAAAGATAAATAATCTATTAAATGCATAAGTTGTTACTAATTGTGTGTGTTGAAATTCTGACTAGTAAGTGTTATAGCCATTACATTTACAGATGTCCGTATACTCCTTAGTTAAGCTCAGACTACTGTAACTGATATGTCAAGTTCTACTTTGTAGGTATGTTATTACAGATTTGTAAGTTAATGTGAAAATGTTATTCATATTCTTTGCAATTTTATAGCTTTAAATAGTCACACTTCTTATTAATTAATTAGAAAAGAATTTTAAGCCTCAACTGTTGATCTTTTAGTGCTGATTCCTACTTTGACTAAGTGGATTTTGAAAATGAAAGGATTTTAAGCCTCATATGCAGTGTATTTAGGGAGTTTAGAAGTTGTATTGATTTTTAAACCTCAATTGCAGTGTCCTGATGACAATTTTTATCTTCATTCTTTGAATGACTTACACATTTTTGGAATATTTTTTTTTTGTATTATTTAGATTTTATATGACAAACCTTATTTCTTTTTTTTTTTTTACTTAAAGTGACATAGGCAGTAGCATGAAAACTATCAGGTTGGCATACAGTATATGTTTTGTATTATGATGGATGATTTATTTTAAATGTTCATTGTTTATATTTTTGTTCAGTTTGGCTGTAGGGTCTATGTGACAGTTTTGCTTTGCTTTATTTACCCAGCTTGAACAACAGAATAGTTCACGGGTTTGATCCAAATTTTTATGACAACCATGCAGGGAGGTAGCTTAAACAGAAGAGGCTTTGCTTTTTGTCCTTAGTATAAAGTTCATGTAGATGACACATATTACCTTAAAGAAACACTTTATATTCAGTATGAGTGATCTGATTGTGTTTGGCTCCAATATATTTTCATAGAAATAGGCAGGTGAACTGATTTCAGGTATCTTTTTCCATTTAAAGCACTTGTACATTGATTATTTTAAATATAAAAAATGCTTACATAATTACTTTCACAGTAGATATGGTGGAAATGATAACTCTAATTCTTATTCTTCATTCTAGACATTATCATTAACAGCATACACTTTGTCGTCAGTTACTCTATTTTGCATTTAAAGTCAATTTTAAACAACTAAAAAAAGTTTTTAATAATGGCTAAAACTCCAGGTATTGGCTTGTCATCTGTATCTGTGTCACAATGGTCCCAGGCCAGGACTGGGAACCAGCAAAACTGAAAACTTCTACTAATGCAGACACCTTCAGAAAAATACAGTAGGTACAACACAGGAACCAGGCTATATTGGCCTAGTTCCTGGCTGTAATTAGTAAACTTGTTTTTTTATAATATTTTATGCTGTGTGTTGCAAAAGCAATACTAAATGCAAAGACTTCTGTTTCATACTGCTCTTCTGTACTAAAACCATTTAACAGTGAGAACTTTTACACAAGTTTCAAAGTGAAAATTCAAAATAAATGGAAGAGCAGTATTGCAACATTTAAAGCATATAGCTGAAAAATTGTCCTATAAAAAATGCTTTTGATGTTGGCACATTGTATTTTTTAAGACATTTTTATCTTATTTACTCAAAAAACTGAGTAGCAAATTCTGCTTCTTTTTTCTGTATAACTGAATGCTAAATATTAAACAACCTAATACTTAACCAAATAAAAGTTCAATTAGCAAAGAAGCGAAGATTAGAAGGGGCTGCCTTTGTTCTGGCATCTTCAAAAACAGCAAGTTACAATATGCAACGTGATTAATGTTTCTGTTCAGCAACAGGGAATAAATGATGTCTTTAAGCATAACAAGTTCTCTTTTTTCTCTTTAGTACTCTTCATTTAATTCTGATTAATATAGTAACACTGGAATGACTACCCATAGATTTATTCAAGTTCATGAATGTGATTTGATATTTCTGCTAAAAATAGATTGCTTCTACTTTTCTATTTATATTAACTCTGTGATTTTGCTGTTTTAAAACTTTCAGGCTTTACAAAAAAAATCAGCATTTTGTTTTAATTTGATAGGCTATTTTAGCAGTGTCTAACTACTATATGTTTCTGGAAATGTTTTGTGACATATTATTTTGCTTCATGGAAGGATACCATGGCAAATTTAAAAGAAAATTGGAGTTTTGTACTGTAAGGCAGTTTTTTGCTAAACATTGAGGAAGGTCAGTTATTAGAGTATAAGTGATTAGTTGTACCAATAGCGATACACTTTGTCATCCTTAAGTATTTGTAGTTGACAGGTGGAAAAAGGAAGAAATAACAGGAAGAAAGTAATCATTTTCCCAATACAGTACTTGGTGTGTTTTAAAAGTTAAAGGATAAGTTTGGTATTTTTCAAGTCAAAGTTATTTGTTCATAGTCATGGTATATATTAATTTGCCACATGAGGTGATAAAAAGTAATGTCTGTTCATGGGTTTAAAATGAGTTTCAAGGTTGTATGAGTTGCACCCAGTACCGCTGTTTTTTGACAGGCTCAATTGGTGGCTCGATTTTAATATTTCAAAAGACTGTTTAAGCATTAATTTATGCATTAATCAGTGTATTGATAGTCACCTTAAATGGATCCATTCACTGTATTATATATTGTATAGTCTCTTACAAAATTTGAAAAGTAGCATTAGTTAAGTGCTTTATGTTGACAGTAAATATGTAAGGAATTCTGTTTAAGCACATTTACAACAGTTCAAATAAATAAAGGAAAAAATTCAGTGCTATTGGTTTATAGACAATGTATCATTGTCTTCCAAGCTAAATAAACTGTTTATACAGTACATTTTATTTGTTGTAAATTACAGGTCGAATGCAAAAAAAAAATTTGTGACAGATTTTCATTAAGTGACCTAAATTTCAAATGGCATTTGCTACCGCCCAAAAACATAACAAACTGTCAAAAGGTATAAATCAAAATCTATTCTTCCACTTGTGTATTTTCCATTTTGAAGAAGTCATTTACACATGCAGTCCATTTGATTTGACTTCTAGGATCCAAAATTATTCAGAAGGAGTCAAGGCTACTTCTAACATGGAGTTCTGGATGTTTAGCATACAATACAAATTAAACATTTCTTCAAGTTCACTTGGCATCTTTTTTTTTTTTTTCCTTTGCTTTTTTTTGTGCAACTTGAAAGATTTTTCATTATGATTTATAGAAATTAATTTTTCATTTAAAATTTTTATGTTAAAGTAAATGTCTTCCATATGTAGAGGTGTACAAATAAATGATTGACTATTTCACTAGCTGTTTATTGTTTTTGTTTTCATCATCAACTGTCTTTACAGAAACAAGATTTACCTATTGTGTCCAGGTTCAGCATTTTGATCAAGTGTTAGGCTGTTGAAACTATTAAAAACTTTTATACTACTGTTTGGCCCTTTTCTATAACATGGTGTATGGTCTTTCTGGGACAGAGGCTGATTTGCTGTCTGGTGCCATAACTTGAACATAATGGAGAGAAGTAGATGAGCAGCAATGTTTTTTTGTTTTTTTTTAATTAGGTTCAATTTCTATACTCTTTTCACCTGTCGTTTTTAATTTTTCTCTGTATTTTTTGTGGTTAATTAACCCCATTAGTGTTATTTAGAGATAATCATTTTAGTTTAGTTTTCATTTTATCTTGGAAAAAATGTCTATTTTATGAAGATTATGAACTCCACGCTGTGCTTAGTCAACAAGGAAAGAGATCATAAACGACTCAGTGAGGCTCTTTTTGCCTCGGCCTTTTATACAGGGAGCTATCGTGTGAATGTTTTGTAAAATGTGTGTCACTCACATTTTAGCGGTGCCAGTTTGTTCAAGGAGCAGGCTATTTACTTTGGTAGCACTCAGATCTTTAAAGCTCAGATCAAGTTCTTCACAGTGTCTCGCGAAGGCAGGTAACTCTCACAACTTGCCAGAAATTCCGGGTTTAATAAATAGCTGTACCAGTGCATTTTCTCTCTCTTAGTGATCGATTGACTCAAGTGACCAGACAGCAGCTTTCTGCAGTGACATACTTATGGTTTGTTAACAATATGTAACTTGTAATTTTACCTTCTTTGTTATGTTTGTGTTTTTTCAACATGTCACAGCCCTCAATCTCTTTATTGACTTACTTATGAAGGTAGTGTCAATAGCGGCTGTAGATGGAGGGGACAAACAGTTAAATGACAGTACTATTTCCCCAGAACCAATTGACTCTTCTGGTTGCAGGCATTCCTACATGGTGTGAACTGGCTTGCTTCACTAGTAGCATTCAATGCAACACAGAGAAGTTTTCTTTTTGTATGAGTCAGTGCCTTGGGTTTACTGAGTCTTCCTGGAAGCAGTAGTTTTTTCCAGTAACATTGTCCTTGCTTGGCTTGAGTATTTCTCAGTGGCAGTCAGTTAGCCCAATGAGATCTTCCATCTTGTCCCAAGTGTGCTATTGCATTGTCCAGGTAAGAGAGTCTGGATGTGAAGAAAAGCAACAGATGCTTTATTTCTACTTCTCTTTTGCTTGAATTTTCATTCAGTCAGAGCCATTTAACATATTAAGCCCAACTGTTGAAAGACTGGGCCCTGACCAGCCAGGCAGGCTCATATTTCCACTTCTGACATTAATGGGCAAGTTGGAGTTGGACTTGGACTTGGAGTTACGTCATAACAGGCCATTGTTTCTTTCTTTAGCAATTAATAATTGGCAGCATGACACTTATCTAATTATATCATAATATGCCTTTCATGCACTACTTGTGAGGAAAAGATTTAGGAGTTGTTCCCACTTGCGGTATTGCTGACGAAGACACATGGCCAAGTACTTGACAAAGAAATAAATTGTTTTTTTTATCTTCCTTGAGCTGTTGCGGCGCTAGTACCTGTGTGGATTTCATACTTCTTTCTCCCTGGGCTACATCCTTTGTACTGTTTCTGTCTTCCGCTTCACTGAACATGATTTATTGATTAGGAACTTGCATTTAAAGTTGGCATACCTAATCTGCTAACTGTTGCAGGGTTTCTAACATGGTTGGTACACTTTCCTACTGTGTCTTCTCTGCCAGGAAATCCTGGTAACTATGCCATTGAAAAGGATGGACAGGTACATTACAAAAGAGTTTGATTTTATAGCCAGCATAAAGGTAATACTTGAGGATGACCTCATCTATATATGGAGATATTCACTGTTGGGACATAAGAAATAAATTGGAAATCAAGTATTGTAAGTTGCAAAAGACGGCTGCAAGCAGCTTGACAATTAAACAAGTGGGGGGAGAGAGAGAGAGAGAGGAAGGCCTTGTCTGGCTCCTCTTTTAGTGGGGAGGGAATTTGAGATTTTAGAATTGGTCAGGAGAATTTCTGAAGGAAATAAGTATAATGTTTTGATCAAATATGTGTACTCCACACCAAAGCTCACTGCATCCATGACTTACTAAAAGGATGAATGGCCAGTTTATACGATCAAAATTCCTTTCAGTGTTAAGTGAAATACATCCTACTGGGTTAACAGAACAGTGCAGAACTAGTGACCTACAAGATTGTCTAAACATTTTCAGTATCTAACCATGATAAAATGAAGCAGATTGATTGTGGATAGATTGAATTAAGGATATCTGTATCCAAATAAAGAGTTAGGTCCATGGTCAAAGTATTGTGTTTTTGTGAAGTATAAAGCGGTGACACAATATAGAGTTCTTGCCTTGTTTTAGAAGCAGCATGATAGCTGCCAAGTTAATTCACAGGTTTAAACATTTAGAAGAAGAGAAATCCTTTATCATGTTCAAAAAGGAGAGCGGTAACTGTTTCTAAAAAAAGAAGTTCAGTTTGAATGCCATACAGTCCTGGAGTCTTTCTACACTCCTTTAACAGTGTGTGGTGTTTGCTTATCTAGTATTCTGCTTTGTTTCTTGCCTTTTATTTCAGGTTACTAAAAGATAAGATAGACTGTAGCAATGCTTTATTATAGGATGTATAAATTCAAGTAGTCCATGGGAGATCTCGCGTTGTCAAATAGTTGTTTTTTGTTTTTTTTTTTTGTTTTTTTTTAATGAAATTCTATGTTATACTGGGACTGGTCAGGAAATTGAATGCCCAAAGATATGATGGTGCTATTTCCTCAAATTTTTTAGGAAGCCAAACTACTAGTTTACTTGGTTTGTTTGTGGACAGGTTGAACTTGTTTCCACGTTATCGGTATGTCATGGTGAAGGCCTCAGAACCTTCCTGCTATGCCTGTTGGTCTAATTTTCCTGGTACTTTTATGTATTGGTTTTGGTCTTGTCTCCTTGCTTACTCTCTTTGGGCAGATGTGTTTTATATTTTATATGTATATTTTAAGGTAAAACTTTCTACTACCACCGCATATCTTTATTTACATGTTTTCAAAGGTTGCCCTCTTCCTAAAAGAAACTGTATGGTTAAAGTTTTATTGTAGCTACATTCTTGTTATTGTCCAGATGCAAATGAGTTGAATTAGTTAATTCTGGTCATTGCTTAACTTCATTTTATAATCTTACTCATTTAGAGCTTGCTGCAGCATGTGTTGTTGTTGTGTGAACCATAAATATCTAGGTAGGTGATTAGGAGTTTTACTACACAATAGCCCTTTGGTTAATGGCTCATCTGTGTAGGATGTTGATATATTATTTTGATTCATATTTCATATCAGAACATAATTGCAAGTTTTAATAAATTCATAATATTTTTGCATAAATATGCTTAGGTATCACCAGTCTTAATTATGAACTGGACACCCAATTCATGTTGTTTTTCATCAGGAATTCATCCATTTTAGCTACTCGCTTTCTGTAATTCAGGAAACAAATCTGTACAGACATAATTAAAAAATTGGAGCCATATGAAATACAAAGTACAAATTTCTCTGATTTTTATGAGGCACTGACTGCATTCATTTTGCTAGAATCATTTGACACAGAGCAGGAAAAAAAAACTCTGAAAATGTTGACAGCCCATAACGAAGCACATGGATCCACGCATCTTCATACACATTCCTGCCAGGACTGTTTAGTCATTAGTCAAACATAGACTACTGCATTATAGTGTAATGTTTTGTCCCAGTGAGAAAATTCAATGGGGTCTGCAACTTCACTAATGGATCCTCCATTCACCCATGTACCTTGTCACACATGTGCGCCTGGTAGGCAGCTAATGGGCTTGAGTAAGAGCAGTTCCGAGACATACCGGGAGGTGGCAGAGTGCATTGACTCTTTTTCTCCCTTGCCTGCAGACCATTCACGAGAGATCCCACCTGATGTCATGTCCGAGCTCGCACCAATGGCAGAAGACCCTCATGAGCCCGACCCCCTTGACTTCACTTCCTGTCTTCCCCTTTAAAAGCCTCCACCTTTTCCCTATTCCCTCAGTTCTGTATTGGACTCGGTTTTGTGCACAGCAGTTCTATCATTTAAAAGGCGATTTGCAGCCAGGAAACCAAATTATACGGGTGGCTGCCCCAAACCTTGCTATGTCTCATTGTGGCTTTTATAACAACTTATTTACATTGAGATACCAAATTAAAAAAGGAAGACAGCCGCGCAGGGTGGCGCAGTGGTAGCGCTGCTGCCTCGCCATAAGGAGACCTGTATGTTCTCCCCTTGTCTCCGTGGGTTTCCTCCGGGTGCTCTGGTTTCCTCCCACAGTCCAAAGACATGCAGGTTAGGTGCATTGGCAATTCTAAATTGTCCCTAGTGTGTGCTTGGTGTCGGTGTGTGTGCCCTGCGGTGGGCTGGCACCCTATGCAGGCTGGGATTGGCTCCAGCAGACCCCTGTGACCCTGTGTTAGGATATAGCAGGTTGGATAATGGATGGAAGACCGCAAAACATTTTTCTTCTTGATTTGCAACAATATGTCACTGTTCACTTCACAACCAGACTACCCAAATGCAGCAAGCCATTTATGAAATAGGAAAATAGGAAGACATAAGTGACAGTTCAGAAAATGCCTGTCACATCTAAACATAGAAAACTGCAAACCATATTATAGTTAGTAAGTTAGGGAGGAGAGGTTTATTTAATTTGCATGTATGGGTTGAGGCAATATTGACAGAAATGTCAAAAATGTTTTACACAGCATAATGAACATTTATCCCAAATAGTTCTCTTCTTTATTCTTTTCTTTATTCTTAGATGGCACATTAAATATTTCACCACTACAGTATCTATTTCTTTTATGGGTGGACATGCTGGTTAAGTGATCTGCTTAGGCTTACACAAAACAGATTTGGCCCCAAGTGCAGGACCTTTAGTTCATTCAGTTTTTTAGTATGATTGCAGTTTCCTGAAAGTACTAGTTTTTAAGGTTACTCATATGATCTGTATCTTTACAGGAAAGGATGAGACGATGCAGCCTCCAAAACCATCCTTCTTGGAATATTTTGAACAAAAGGAGAAGGAAGTTCATGCAAACAACTTTGGGAACAGCAATGACTCTGACATCTCCAAAGCAACAACAGAGATGGATTTAGAGATGGTAAGCAAACAAGGGAGAGTGATATGAATTTAGAAAGGAAAACACACATTTTGTGTGTAATAAAAGTATTTCTTAAATTGTCTACTTTTTATTTTAGTTTTTGACTAAAATATCAGGAATTAGAATAAAACCTGTGTTATAATCTAATCAACAAGAAAGTTTAATTGAGTAGAACAGTTCTGTTTAATGTGAAATGACTTTATACTGCTCTCCTTTTACTGTTGCAATAAATGTGCATGAAACCCAGTGCTGAAAGAAGTTGATATGTGGTACACTGTTTCTGTGGGCACAAGTGGGTTAAATAAATTCCAAAGCCAACACAATTTGTCTGCTTGCAAAGATATGTAGGTAGCATATCCCCTCACATACAAACTGAATGCACCATTAGTTGTTGACCAAATAAATGATACTCTATTTTTGTCCTACTGACCCATGTGTGCTGGAGTTTGCAGCCCCATTAAGCCAATAGGACCATGTAATCTGCAAAAAGCAGTGATGCGATTCGAAGGCCACCAAACTGAACCCCTCCCCTCTCCTCCCCAGCAGCACCTTGATAACCTGTTCATGAAAATCACAAACAGGATAGGAGGCAAAGCATAGCTCCGGTGGAGTCCCAAACCCACTGGAAACAGTGTTGATGTTTTTCCATGTATGTAGACACAGCTCTTGCTGTAATTAAAAGGGGACAGAATAGCCCTTATTTAGGGACCCAGCAACCCCCACAGAATTCTTAAGAAACACGGTCATATGCCTTCTCTAAGGCCACAAAACACATGTAGACTGACTGGGTTTACTCCCATGACCCCTCCAGAATCCTCATTAGGGTAACAAGCTGGTCTACTGTTCCACTTTCTGGACAAAATCCACGTTGCTCCTCCTGGATCTGAGGTTCCATGACTGGGCGGAGTCTACTTTCTAGTACTCTGGCATAAGCTTTTCCAGGGAAGCTGAGGGGTGTGATTCTCCAATAGTTGAAGCACACCCTCCTTTTTGTGTTTTTAAAAATGGGGAACACCACCCCAGTCTGCCACTGCAGAGGCACAGCTCCTAATGACCAAACAACATTGAACAGGCCTGTTGGCCATGACAGCCCAATACTGTCCAGAGCCTTCAGCATTTCTGGGTGGATCTCCTCCACCCCTGGGACCTTTGCCACTGGATATATTCTTAACTACCACAGGAAAATGGGCATTGACCCCTCCCCCCAAAATCAACTTCTGGCTCTGCCTCCTCCACAGAGAGTGTGTCCATCAGGTTCACAAGCTCCTCTAAATGTTCCTTCCACCACCAGACAACATCCTCAGTACATGAATCCCTGCCTTCCCTTTCTGAGTTGCCTGATTGTTTGCCAGAACCTCTTTGAGCCTGGTTGATAGTCATTTTCCATGGTCTCTCCGAATTCCTCCCACACCCAGGTATTTGCTTCCCTGACCACCAAGGTCACACCCCTTTTGGCTTGTCAGTATTTCTCTGCTGCTTCAGCAGTCTCCCATGCTAACCATACATGGAAGGCCTCCTTTTCCAGCAGTATGGCATGCCTACCATTTGGGTCCTTGGTTTGCTACCTCGACAGTTACCAGTGGCCTTCAGGCCACAGCGCTTTGCAGCTGCTTACACAATGGAGGTTTTGAACAAGGCCCATTTGGACTCTATGTCCCCAGCCTCCCCAGGACACTGGAAAAGCTCCATCAGAGGTTGAAGTTGAAAGTCTTCTGGGCAAGGGCCTCCCCCAGATATTCCCAGTCCAACCTCATTAATTGTTAGGGCTTTCCAGGTCTGTCCAGGAGCCTCCCCCAACATCTGACCCAACTCACCACTGCTCCTCTCTTCACCGGAGTGTCCAGAACATACGGCCACAAATCTGATGATACAACTATGAAATCGATCATAGATATTTGGCTTAAGGTGCTCTGTTACCAAGTACATTACGTGCCTCCTTATATTCAAACACAGTGTTTGTTATGGACACACTATGCCTAACACAGAATTCCAATAACAAAAAACTACTTGGATTTAGATCAGAGAAGCCGTTCTTCCCAATCATGAATCTCCGTGTGCCTCCATCATTACCGACGTGGGTGCTGAAGACTCCCAGAACTATGGAGTGACTCCAAGTAGGCCTTGTACTCTGAACTGACATTTGGTGCACAGGCAAATATAGCAATCAGAGTCTTCCTCTCCACAACCGTCAGCCACACAGAGGCTGCCCTCTCATTCTCCGGGACAAACTCCAGCATGACATTAACCAGACAGAGACCCAATAAGAAGCCCACTCCCGCCTGATGCCTTTCCCCATGGGCAACTCTAGAGTAAAAGAGAGTCCAGCCTCCTTTAAGTAGGTTGGTTCCAGAACCAAGAAAGTGGATTGATGTGTGCCCAGCCATATCTTTTTCTGTAGCTTTCGCCTCATCCACCAACTCCAGCTCCCTCCTCCCAAGAATGGTAACATTTCAAATCTCAAGAGTCAGTTTGTGTGTCTGGGTTCCAGTCCACCGAGGCCTCTGCCTTCGGCTGCCATCCAGGTCACATTGCACCTAGACCCTATTCCTCCCACAGGCGCCTGTGTGCACTGCTTCTGCTCCGGACAACATAGCTCAAAGGGTCACTGGGGCACTCAAACCTCTCCACCACAATAAGGTGCCAGAAAGGATTTTTGATTGAAAGAGGGTGCTGACTAAGATATAACTCTTGTGCGGGACTTGATTTCTGTGTATATTATTCTGAATTATTAGCCTTTGTCCTTTTTTATATTTGCATTTTCTTCTAGTCATGGAAATGCTAGAAAGTTGTGTTAAGTTGTGTAATATTTTGATTGTGGAGCAGATTTGGGTGATATGAATTTGTTACTCATCTAATTTGCTTATCTTTTAGAAACTTATACTTGAATAAATACAGAGGCAGATAGGGTTATTCCCGATTCCGCTTCTTGGCATTTTATTTGAAATTGTATCTTCCTCCAAAAATTTAGGAATAATAATTAACTTCCCAAGGCAAATACTAATATGGCCAAGACAAGAGTTTTTTTTAACATTTTAGGCAGAATATATTGAGCTTGTCAATTATCTATCAAGAGTCATTGGGTAAGGCAAGCTGATTTAGTTCTGAGAATCATAATCTCTAATGAAACATGAATGAGCTTCCAGCTGGATGCAAAAATTGTCCAGGCAAATTAAGATTTAATTTATATATCTTGAATCACTTTCCTGATTAAATTCTAAATCTGTTTTGTTTTTTTAGTCTGGCTAATTTTCTAATCTTGTTGCCTTCTTCGAGGATTCTCCTTTTCTGGTTTACTCAAATATTTTTACATTGTTTAAATATGTTCAATATTATAATACAATGCTTATACTATGGTTACTCTATGAGTTTCTTGGAATATTATATATTTTTTTGTCTGTATGTATGCTATTAGTGAAAGAGATATGGTACACCTGTTATTTTTAATGGCTAGTTTTAAATAAGCCCCCGTGGCTTACATTTACATTTGTTTGTTTATAACATACTAGGGGGTTACCCCCTGCTAACTTCAATCGCCAACCCTCATTGCCTGCGATATGCACCAGCCACTTCGTGTCTCTGCCACTCGTGTTGTGAACAGAGGGGCTGAACGCACCCCAAGGAGACACGGTCGCCTCTCCGAAACCCCTCTTCAACAGTGATACAATGGGAAACAAATTCAGGTTTTTTTTTGTGTTTTTTTTTTTTTTTGTTTTTTTAACCTCCTCTTTGCTCGATCAGCTGCTGGCTTGCTTCTGCTGCCGTGCTGCATGATCTGCATCTCGTGCGGTGCCTAAAACATTTAAAAGCCTGTACAACAGCTGTCTTTGTCATCTACTCTTTGTCTCTTATTTCCGACCCCGGGTGTGGTTAAATGTCTTGGCACAAAGTCTCATCTCGTGGGAGGTGAGTTCTTGATATTTTAGTTTATAATTTAAAAATGAATTAAGAATCTGAAAATCTAGCATCACTTTAAAGTTTGATGAATTCTGAAAAGAGTATACCAAACACATATATGTAGGCTTTAAAATAAGCCTGATTTAGAGCGTGACAAAAAAGGTCACATAAAATTGTTGCACTTTTAGGTTTAGGATATATATATATATATATATATATATATACACTCACCTAAAGGATTATTAGGAACACCTGTTCAATTTCTCATTAATGCAATTATCTAATCAACCAATCACATGGCAATTGCTTCAATGCATCTAGGGGCGTGGTCCTGGTCAAGACAATCTCCTGAACTCCAAACTGAATGTCAGAATGGGAAAGA